>OY757015.1:68009997-68352185 GCA_963580285.1 Lucinisca nassula
CTGTGATTTTTACATGCATTTCTGACTGAATTTCAAGCTCCTATGATGAAATTTGGAGCAATGAAATAGGAGCTTTTTTCGTGACGTACTTCCGGTTCAAAAAATAGAACGGGAAAAGCCCTGGCCGTCAACTGTCGTATTGCTTCAAGGCAGTGGGACAGATAAAATGTTAATTACAGAGTAAATTAGTGAAATTATTTCAAACTTTTGACGAATTCTAATGTAAGATAATAAGAGAAACACTGATATGCTGCCAGGTGCGAAATTGCGAAATTTCGCATTACGAAAACATGCCGAAACAAATACATTATCAATTTTCGGCCAAAAATGGAAATTTTAGGATGAAAAATTGCGATAATTTTCTTATTTTTGCTCAAAGCATAGATTGCGGGGACTCGATAGAACCGGTTCTATCGAGTACCCACAATCTACCTTTTTGAGCAGAAATACCAAAAAAAATAATGTTTACCCCTGTAAACCCCAGTTTTACTATATAAAAGTGAGGTTGTAGAGGGTCAAATTCGCATAGGAGTGTTTTCATGATGGCAAATCCAAAGTGTTATTTTCTTAGTTAACTGCTCTTAAAGACATATTTATTGTTCGCACGACCCAATAGGGTCCTCTCTCTCTCTCTCTGTTGTCATGGCCTACATGTTACTCTCTCTCTCTCTCTCTCTCTCTCTCAGCGTACCAGCAATTAGCTAGCGTAGGTAAATGTAAATTAAATGTCGTTAAATAACTCAAGTCTGACATGTAACGTGTCAACAACGTCGTGTCTACAGCAAACCAACATCAAAGCGATGCACTGAATTTGACTTTGCAACGTCGATGAAACGTCAGAACGTTGCATTGGCGATAATACGGCGCTTAATAAAATGTCATTTGCCCAGTGCTCGGACCCATTAAGACTCAGTGGGACTGGAACATTAAATTCAAAACAAACATAGAACACCCTTTCAATGCATGAGAATGAAACACTCATTCGCAAGTGCAAGATTTTACATTAAAATCTGGTAGTTTTCTTCAACCTTCCCAGCCCTTACATTAACCCATTTGGTACCGGAAACCCCAAAAGAGGTAAGTGACAAACAGTGCCGGCCCAGATCAGATGCAGCAGAACGCGGCGTCTGATAAGGGCCAACACTATTTGCAAAAAGTTTAGCCATTCTCGAAATAAATTTTGAAGAAAAAAAAAAAACCTTGAATCTTCAATCTATCAAAATTGCACACATACATGTAGACAGATCGCTGGACATTTTTACCTGCACTTCTAAAAAGATCGCTGAACTGTTTTCTCAATAGAGAGAGAGAGAGAGAGAGAGAGAGAGAGAGAGAGAGAGAGAGAGAGAGAGAGATCAAAGTTCTGTCCGTATGTGGTAGCTATACTTGGATACATGTCGCGAATAAAACGAAAAGTTACGTAAAAACTTATTTTGTAAGTAAGCTTTCATGAATAACGGCATCTCAAGCCATTGACTTGGGTCATTCAAGAAGAGATTTTCGACAATTAAAAACGGATCCAAGATAAATGAATTTCAGTAATGAAAGCAAAATATCATTCTTTCCTTCCCGAGGAATTATTTCAATGTAAACGGGTATATTTCCTTTCAAAATGTCTAAATATTTTTAGCATTTTAAGTTCCGCCAATACATTTGAATAGCGATGGCCGTTTCAATTGACGGCCAGTGCTTTGCGCATGTGCAAGAATGACGTCATAAACGGAATTCCTAAAACCTCCTATTGAATTTGAAGGTGCGGTGAATTAACATGTTTAAATGGTGTCATGGTTTACCGCTTCAATATTCAGTATAAGAACAACGGAAACGCATCAATTAAGTGGGATAACCTCTCCTTTGGTTAAAGATTTCTTTGGAAGCTAGGATACAATGTTGTGGTCTTTTTGCCAAATTGTGCACATGAAAAACATGCCTGGTTCCACGTCTCATTCGAAGTAAATACAGTGAGCCAGAAAGTAGTAGTTCCCGGAAGTGCACACCTCCGAAACCAATAATTTTGATTGGTCAAGCAAAATAGTTGAAGGTGAAGGATGAAATATCGGGTGAAACTAAACACCGCGAAGCTGTACAAGCCCGAAAGTCCGACTGTTGTCTGTAAATCTGTTATTACGGCTACATCCCCCGCCCGTCGAGGCTTGGAGAAATAAATTTGGGCTTCATGGTGCTTCCATGCAGAGCTGAAACTGACCACACATGAGTACTGATAAACCGCTTATAGAAGGGCTAAGCCTGCCCAGATAAAGTGTGTGATGGGACTGGTCCTGGTGTATGAATGTCATTGGACGTGTCACCAGTAACAATTCTGATTCTGTGTGTGTTTTCGCGTTTTTCAGTCCCACCATTTTGGAATGCAATCAATCTGTAGATATGCATATATAGTTTTGTTATCATTTGTGATTTTCTTAGCTGGTCAGACCGACATATAAGCTAAAGTTTGGTTTTATTGGGCGGCAGGGCTTGAGATGTCATTTCATCTCAATGCCGGGTAAAAGTCCCACAAAACTGGAAGCAATGTCTCCAAAATGACCTAAATAGTGTTGACCGGGACGTTAAACCGCAATTCAAACAAACAAATACATCCACTATTTTAGTTGTTATGAGTAGGTATTCATGGGTTGAAATCAGTACCAAGCTCATCGTGAATAATGTGTTTTTTCTCAAGGACATATAACACTTGTACTCAGTGGGAATTGAACCAACTTCGTTCAACGCTGTACCATACTCCACTTTTAGAATCAGAAACGTCACCGGTTGTATTGCCCTTGAAATAGATTTCATGATATTTGTTTGTTTGTTTGTTGTTTCTGTTATTTTTTATTTCTTTTTTTTTTTTTTTTTTTTTTTTTTTTTTTTCGTATCATTTTTTTTCCTATTTATGTGTAGGCCTACCTCCATATTGGATTGCAATTCACCCGTAGATATATATGCATATAAATTTTTGTAATCATTTGTGATTTTCTTAGCTAGCGTCATTCGAGATAAAAAATCAAAACGCTGACAACACTGGTGGGTCTATTTTCTGCGAGTGTAGGCTGAAAATGGCCCTGAATCTGGAATCTGGACTTATTGCCTAAAATTCATGTACTTCAGCCCCCGCCCAGGATGGGTTCATTACCTTGAGTGAGTGTTTGAGTTTTACGTCCCACCAACAGCTAAGGTCATACGGAGACGGGACCTCGGTTTAAAGACTCATCCGAAAGTCTGGAGAAGCCCGGGATCGATCCTGCGATCCCTGGTTTACAAGGCGAGCAGTGTAACCACTGCACCACGGAGGCTTCTGACTCATTACCCTAACACACCCGTGCGACATAGTACTTTTTTCACATCTCCAAAATGGCATTTTTTTCTGAAGAAAATCCGTGATACTTTTCTTATAAATACTGCAAACATAGGTTGCGGGTGCTCGTTAGAACCGCCTCACTGAGGCGGTTCTAACGAGTACCCACAACGTATGTCTTGGAACAGAAATAAGAAAAATAATGTATACCCCCGTAAACCCCAGTTTTCCCTACATAATGTGGGGTATAGGGGGATTTCATTTCACGGACTTGTTCACGTGATGTGCCTGATGCTTCCACGCAGAGCTGAAACCGACCCGCACACGAGTACTGGTAAACCGCTTAGAGGATCTAAGCCTGTCCAGGCAGTGCGGTGCGAGTCGGCCCGTCCATGCTTATAAACCCTATTTGTTTCATTGGGCGGCAGGACTTGAGATATCATTTCATCTCAATGTCGGGTAAAAGTCCCACAACATTGGAAGCAACGTCTCCAAAATGACCTTTACAGTGTTGACGGGGACGTAAAACTTGAAATCAAACAAACAAATAAATTCATGTACTTTAAGTAAGTAGTGTAGAGCCTGATCAGACAATGTTTGTCAATGTTCTATTTTTGGGACCTTTTGCATATATATGGCTTAACCTTATAAGATTGTTTGATTTGAGGTTTAACGTCCCCGTCAGCTCTTTATAGGTCATTTTGGAGACGTTGCTACCAATGTTGTTGGACTTTTACCAGACATTGAGATGAAAAGACATCTCATCCCCTGGCAGTGTCGAAGAAGACGATTTCAGTAACGTGTACACCAGACTGACATACGACAGGAATGGATGAATCTTCCGTTGGCATACATTCAAAGACTGATATCGTCCATGCCGAGAAGATCCAGATCTCTGGAAGACATACCCGCTAATAGTGACATTACCGTGTTTATTTGGCGTTTGGCGGAAGAAGTTTTGTAGCAACCCTCATCTTTAAGCTTTAAGACATTTTTGCTTTGAGCTTTGACCTCTCTGTTAGAAAAAGATGGAATTTTACTTTGTGTGAAATTGGGTTTGTATATTAAATGAATTTTGAATATTTTGAGGCTTTATTTATTAACTCTTATCATGCTGTTCACGACAACCCCTATCTTTGGAAACAGTGTAGATCCAGATCAGATGTCCATCTGATCAGGATCTACACTGTTTGATATTAAATTTATGAATTTGTAGGAATAAATTACATCAAGTAATCTGATTGGTTCAAAGTCAGAAATGTGTGTGGCTAAAATGAATATTCAGCAAGAGACGGGTTAAACGTGCAGAACTTTTGCCTCCGAGTTATACCAACAATACTATGATGAGATGGTATACTTTATGACATGTGTGCGCGTACGTTAATGCGCTGGTGTGACACTGTATGCATGCGTGTTTTTGTAGCTTTTCCTTTTTATAGTGCTTGCACATTGAAGAGACTAAATGTATTGGTTTGGTTTTGGTTTTACGGCGCTTTCAAACCGGCCCCGATAGCTCAGTTGGTAGAGTGTCCGCTCCGGGGAACGGGAGGTTACGGGTTCGATCCCGGGCCGCGACATACCAAAGTCGTTAAAATGGTGCTGGTTGCTCCTCGCTTGGCACTCAGATTTACGGGTAGAGCTAGGACTGGTCGATCCAGTGGCAGGATAATGTGACTGGGTGTGGTATCATGTAATGTGTCTGGGACATGATACTTCAGTGAGGCAGCACTATAAAAGTGAGCATTGAGCTCCCTGTCGCAACCAGACACCGTCGTGATATGACTGAAAAATTGTTGAAAGCAACGTTAAACCCGAATTCACACACACACACACACACACACACACACACACACACACACACACACACACACACACACACACACACACACACACGGCGCTTTCAAGATTATTTCACTCATATCGAGCCGATCGTTAATCAAAGATGGACGAAAACAGGGGGACCCGTAGAAAAACCACCTGACCTTCCGTTGCAGAACTTGGGGTCTCACATGTGACCCGAGCCAGGCTCGAACCCACAGTGGTGAGATACCTAATGATTAAGAGTCAGCGCTCTAATCCACTAAGCGACGGAGGCCCTCGACTAAATGTATAAAATGACGGTCTGGCCCCCGCCCATCGGGACTTGGAGAAAAACATTGGTCTGCATGGTGCTTCCACGCAGAGCTGAAACCGGCCTGACCTTCCGTTGCAGAACTTGGCGTCTCACATGTGACCCGAGCCAGGCTAGAACCCACAGCGGTGTAAGGCCTAATGATTAAGAGTCAGCGCTCTAATCCACAAGTCCACGGAGGCCCTCGACTAAATGTATAAAATGACGGTCTGGCCCCCGCCCATCGGGACTTGCAATGGAGAAAAAGATTAATCTGCATGGTGCTTCCACGCAGAGCTGAAACCGGTCGCACATGAATTCTGGTAAACCGCTTAGAAGGTCTAAGCCTGCCCAGGCAGAGTGATATGTCTCGGACGTACCGTCCCTGCATATAAACCCGATTGGTTTGCTTGGGTGGTAGGACATGAGATGTCATTTTATAAAAGTCGGGTAAAAGTCCCACAAAATTAGAAGCAACGTCTGCAAAATGATCGAAATAGTGTTGATGGGGACGAAAACCTCACTTCAAACAAAAATAAAGACAGTCTTGTTCCGCTGCAAAATTATTAACAGTGTTTGTCGTCGATATTTTACATAGACGTGTCTCCTCTTCTCGAAGATATTTGGATAACAGACGCATGTGAGATAATTCGCTCTTTCATCACTCAAAACATTACAAAAACACGCCTATTCAATTATATTGAAAAGTTTACCACAAAAAAATTCAGATAAAAAATTCTGATATTTTTAATGTTTCTCTTCAAAACATAGATTGTGGGAACTCGTTAGAACCGTCTCGTCGAGGCGGTTCTAACGAGTTCACACAATCTATTATTTTGAGCAGAAACATGAGGAAAAAATGTATACCCCTGTAAACCCCAGTTTTACAATATAAACGTGTGGGTCAAGAGTGTCAAAATTATATAGGCGTGATATTTTTCTTGTTTCTGCTATACACATGCATGTTAATTGTGAGTTTGTTAGAATATTAGATTCTACCGCAGAGGTCGCCTGTTCATGTTGTGGCCGGTCAACCGTAAGGCGACGAAATTGTTTGTGCAAAGAAACTTCACATATGATAAATGCTTATGGTTATTCCATCTGAGGACACATGCATATGCAGTTTAATTTCGCACAAAAAGACCAGCTAAAGATTTCTTTAAATAATAACATTATATTATGAAAACCCTTGTATACTCCCCCTTTTCTCTGTATAAAGTGATTTGTAAGGATTTCGCCGATGGCATTTTCTTATTTCCGTTCCAAGTAGAGTTTGTATGTACTCGTTAGAATCGCCTCGTTAAGATGGTTCGAACGAGTACCAGCAATCTATGCATTTTAGCGAGAATATGGAAAATTATTGATTCTATCCTGTATTGTTCTGAGGTCATCCGTATTAACACTGAGGTCAAAAATCAATAAACATGTTTTTAATTGTGTCAATTAATAAAATTTTCATTAATTAAGGAATGTCGTATTTGCCAAGTTTCAGGTCCTAGGTCTGCTGTATTGCCTCGGCCTTCGGCCTCGGGCCAATACAGCAGACCTCGGACCTGTAACTGGGCCAATACGAAATTACTTGATTAATAACATTATATTATGAAAACCCTTGTATACCCCCACTATTCTCTGTATAAAGTGATTTTCAAGGATTTGGTCCGGATGGCATTTTTCTTATTTCTGTTCCAACTACAGATTGTATGTACTCGTTAGAACGGCCTCATTGAGATGGTTCGTACCATCAATATATGCATTTGAGCGAAAATACGGAAAAATTATGTAAACCCTCCGTCCACCGGGGATTGGAGAAATAGATTTGGTTGCATGATGCTTACACGCAGAACTGAAAGCGACCGCTTAGAAGGTCTAAGTCTGCTCAGGCAAAGTGGCGCGAGTCGGACCTCCATGCATATAAACCCAAGGGCTTTAGATATTAGATCTCAATGTCGGGAACCGGCCCCGATAGCTCAGTTGGTTGAGTGTCCGCTCCGGGGAACGGGAGGTCACGGGTTCGATCCCGGGCCGCGACATACCAAAGTCGTTAAAATGGTACTAGCTGCTCCTCGCTTGGCAGTCAGATTTACGGGGTAGAGCTAGGATTGGTCGACCCAGTGTCAGGATAATGTGACTGGGTGTGGTATCATGTAATGTGTCTGGGACATGATACTTCAGTGAGGCAGCACTATAAAAGTGAGCATTGAGCTCCCTGTCGCTACCAGACACCGTCGTGATATGACTGAAAAATTGTTGAAAGCGACGTTAAACCCGAATTCACACACACACACACACACATTGTCGGGTAAAATCCCCACACAATAGGAAGCGTCTCCAAAATGACATAAACAGTGTTGACAGGGACGTTAAACCTCAATTAAAAAAAAGAAAATTTGTTAACCCCACTTTTTCTATATAAAGTGGTTTGTTTTCAATGATATTCGTTTTCGGGCCTTTTGTCTTTAGCTATATAGACTCGTCTTTTGAAAGTTACTACTTGTAAATGTAAACCTAAAATTTATTTATATCAGTGGGAATTTTTGTTACGTCGGATCGAAGAAACCACAATTTCATACCTTTGTTGTATGGAAACTCAGTAGGCCTAGGTAAGTGACAGAGAATTACTTTTCCATGTTTCATATAATTTTTTTCCATGGCTTTCTTTTGTAATTGTTTTCCATAAACAGCCAGCCTTGGGGTCAGAATACATAATTTATGTATATTTTAGTTTCGTTTTACGTAGTACCTGTGTGTGGGGTGATATTGTAATGAATTTGTTTTTGAGGTTTAACGTCCCCGTAAACACTGTAACGGTCATTTTGGAGACGCTGCTTCAAATTTTGTGGGACCAATAGGGTTTATAATCATGGACGGCCCGACTCCCACTGCATTGCCTGGGCAAGCTTAGATCGTCTAAGCGGTTTATCAGTACTCGTGTGTGGGTCGGGGAAGCACCATGAAGCCCATCTGTTTCTTCAAGCCCCGATGGGCGGGGGCTAAAAATATTGTAATGAAAGTAAATACAATCAGGCTACGTGTATGGACAAGTTTGGTAAAGCTAAAACGAAAGTAGGACTGTCACTGCTGCCAGGACCCAATTGCGTGTTCTAATTTTTTAACACACGCGCACAAACGACGAACTGACTATGATTGGCTGACTGACTTTCTGTATGCAGTAACAGTCCTACGCGGTCACTCTCTCCCTCCCGCTGATTCAAGAAGGGTAGTTGCCAGTTTCTGACGAAATGATGTGCACTGTACTGGTTAAACGCTTACGTATAAGCCTGCCCAGGAAAAGTGTGGATAGGTAAACTGACTGGCTCAAAAATTACTTAAATAGTGTTGAGTGGGCCGTTAAACTCCAAAAACAAATAACAGTTCAGCTTTAGTAGGATGAACTCAGTCACCCACTCACTCACTTTCATGCAATTACCTGAACACAGGTTAGGAAGAACTCGGCTTCCCAGTTTGTGCAAAGCCGTAGAACGCGGCGTCTGATCAGGGCCTACACTATTTGCAAAAAAATTCTGAAATTTTCCAAATAAATTTTGAAGAAAACATAACCTGACACACCTAAATTTTGCAGTTGACTCCTGCTATATGTAAGGAGGAAGATTCCATTTTTAGAGTGAGACTGTGTGTTTGAGTTTTACGTCTCACTAAGGTCATTCGGAGACGGGACCTCGGTTTATATACTCATCCTAAAGTCTGGAGAAGCCCGGGATCGATCCTGCTATCCCTGGTTCACAAGGCGAGTAGCATAACCACTACACCACATATTTTGTTTGTTTGATTTGAGGTTTAACGCCCCCGTCAACACTGTAAAGGTCATTTTGGAGACGTTGCTTCCAATTTTGTGGGACTTTTACCCGAGATTGAGATGAAATGACAGCTCAAACCCTGCCGCCCAATGAAACCAATAGGGTTTATAAGCATGGACGGTCCGACTCGCACCGCGGCTCTGCCTGGGTAGGCTTAGATCCTTTAAGCGGTTTACCAGTACTCGTGTGTAGCCGGTTTCAGCTCTGCGTGGAAGCATCATGCAGCCCATATATTTCTTCAAGCCCCGATGGGCGGGGGCCACACTAAACCAAAGTGGCTTACAAAATGGGTTAATTTTAATGCGGCTGCTGCACTGTAAAAATGAAAGGTAACATTAATTACACCAAAACTGGTGGCTGCAGCTACTTTTACTCGCCCACTATAAATGTGTGTGAAATCGGGTTTAACGTCGCTTTCAACAATTTTTCAGTCATATCACGACGGCTCGCCCACTATAAATATGGTCGTTTTTAGCCTTCGTGGGTAGTGGTTAAGCTACTCGCCTTATAATCCATGAGTCATATTCCGGTTCGATTCCGGACTTCTGCAGACTTTCGGGACGAGTCTTTAAACCGAGGTCCCGTCTCCATATGATCTTAGTTTTTGCCGGGACGTAAAACAAGCAAGGACATGGTCGTTCCATATTTATTCATCTCTAGTGGTTGTCTCAAAGCTGCACAAATCCTCTTTCGCTGCTTACCCATATATGACAATGGAATTTCCCACCTAATAAGTTTGGAGTGTTCCATTTCTAATTAAAGGGGTGCCAGTTTTTTTTTGTTTGTGGTAAATTTTGGAAAAATGTATGTACTTTAAGCAAAGAGTGTAGACCCTGATCAGACGCCGCTAGGTATATATGGGTTAATTGTGCCACAGTGTTTGTATCAACAGACGGTCACTTAATCCTTATCCTACTGAATATACATGTATTAATTAGGGCACACCCATTACCAGCTATCAGCCAATGAGATTTCTTGATACATGCATGTTTTATTAATTCAATTCACAAACTGCATGACACACACTGTAGGTCCTGACCAGAAAGCCATCTGGTCTGGATCTACACTGTTTGCAGAGATAGGGGTTGTCGTGAACAGCAGTATAAGGGTTAAATCCAGGCATGAGCATCAATTTATCCAGCTTTTGAGAAAAGGTCACTCACCGCATTAGCAACCAGACAAGGTCCAACCGAGCCTGCACAGGCAACTAATAGGGCTTTTTATGAAGCTTCTTTACACGCATGTCTGCGAGCAGTAAAGGCCCATTATTTATTTATTTATTTTTAGGGGGTGGGGGATGAACAAATTGCTGACGGGTGACGAATGTTGAGTCCAACAAATGTGTATCGTCTCTGCTTCAACGCCAACATAAATTCTCTTCATCGGGTCGATTGCATGTAAATCGACCCCGGTTGAAAGCAACTAAGCACAGTAGCTTTACATAGAGGATCCTACATGAGTGTTCATGTATTATTGAATTTATTAAACGAATTGAGGAAAAGGGATAAAATGCGAGGCTGTGCCGAGCATTTTATTCCTTTTCTTCAACGAGATTAATAAATTGTTGACATAGAGGATCTTACATGAGTGTTCATGTATTATTGAATTTATTAAACGAGTTGAGGAAAAGGGATAAAATGCGAGGCTGTGCCGAGCATTTTATACCTTTTCCTCAACGAGTTTAATAAATTCCATAATACATGAGCACGAATGCAAGATTCTATTTATCATATGACATTTTAAACGCATTTTATTCACGATTGTTTACACAGCTGTCAATATTCCGCCGTTAGTAAACGCGACGTCGTTAAGGACGTCGTATATGTAACGTTACGGGACGTATCTAGCTAATTTGCATATTTAATCCACTAGTGGATAATCGAAAATAATACATACATATTATTACTACAGTAACTTGATCTGACGCATTGTATCACGTCGAGTGGATGTTTCCAGATCAGCGTATCACACGAGACGCGCAGCGTCGAGTGTGATGCGTAAGATCTGGAAACATCCAAGAGACGTGATACTGTGCGACAGATCAAGTTATTTTAGTGATAATACGTTTATTATATACCTTTTTTCGCTTTTAATAAAGTCTTTTGTCAACGTAAATTGGCGGGAAACTTTGACGTTACATTCTGTGTGTAAGTGACGTCATCATTTCGAACGTTTGGTTCCGCGTTATCGATGGCTGTTTTCTAACGTCGCAACAAATGCCGGGACTCAGGGTTTGCAGGAGTGTGATACGGAATCGGAAAACGCGAGTGCGTGATACGGGATTCTGTATTTTTGTGTCGGAAAACTAATAGTAGACAGCAGTATTTCTTGTAGGTATATAATAAATGACGTTATTACACTCTCAGACGCGACGTCATATGATAAATTATTGATGTCCACGTGACGGTCACTGACAGGTAACAGTCGTTTTATAGCTGTCCTTTTCTTGTCGTTGAGATGGCAAAGTTCTGTTTGAAAGAGAAAACTTGTTGTAAAACATTGACTCGGCTCATGTACTGGGAAATTGTGGCAAACAGTGTAGGCCCAGATCAGACGTCTGGGTAAGGAGTTAGTAGTTTAAGGGTTGACTGTGACAAAACTGTCTGTTTCCATTCAGAGTTGTGTAGCTTATGTTACCGGGGCAACCGACTGATATTGGCTTACAGTTGGGCAAGACGGTAAGGGTAGAGGGGGAACTTTGTTATTTCTCCTGGTTTATTCACTTTCTTTTATCTTCTCATTTCCCTACCCATCTCTGTCACTTTCTCTACTATTTCATCTGTGTCTTTTCTCTCTTTCTATGGGACACGACACAAAACGACCCACAAGGTTTGACGTGTCGTGTAACACCAACACAAACTACAGAACTATTTTTTCCAGCATGCATTCAGAGATAATTGAACCCGTGTCGAGTAAAAGTCCCACATAATTGGAAGCAACGTCTCCAAAATGACCTAAATAGTGTTGACGGCAACGTAAAACCTCAACTCAAACAAACAAACAAACAATGACCCATCGGTTCTGTCAGTGCTTTGATTGTTTTATACAGGTAATGATGCAGTAAGGTTACACCCGAAGCTGTAAAATGTCTGACACCGACAGCCTCTTGAACCCCAACTCTCCCGACACCAGTGACGGCAACGATTCTAGCGATGATCAGGATCTCAGTACAGCTACAGACAGTGGTAAACTCTCTCTCTCTCTCTCTCTCTCTCTCTCTCTCTCTCTCTCTCTCTCTCTCTCTCTGACAGTGGTAGGGGAGACCGGGGCTAGTTGGTACACTTTTTAGAATTTTTAATGTACTGGAAGTACTTATGAACCGATTGCTGATCAGATTCTACTCCCGGATATGCAATCCTTTCGGTATTTAAACAAACGCTATTTTTTTCCAAAAGGATATATTCATTCATGCCTAAAGGTGGTTTCAGTCAGATAAGTCAAGTGTATCAACTTACCCCGCCATCGGGGCAAGTTGTTACATACATTGGGGTAAGTTGGTACACGCTGTAGTCCTAATGAATAACATATTTCAAATGGATTTAAGCTTTATAAAACATTCTAAGTAGTAGGCCTTAAACAAAACATTTGCCAAAATAATAGTAATACGTCATTATACTGAAATACGAGAACAATAATAGCTGCATGTACTTCAAAAATGAAATATTTCAACAGATTGAACCTTGTTACTATTAACAGCAACTGTAACACAACAATAATTAAGATTGTTCAAGTCAAGTCAGACTTCATAAAGTCAATCAGCCATTCTGACAATTCTACCGATTAACATTAAAAGAAATCCAATACAGGCATAACCACAGGAATCTGCCCGAGACCTACGAAAGACCGGTAAGGTCACTTCAACGTTATGAGTTCACGGTTTCAACTCCATGAATTCACGATTTAGCGATTCCATCTCCACTTTCAACTATTTTAATTCAACTTGAATTCACGAATTCAACTTCATGAATTCTCAACTTCACGAACTCACAATTTCAAATTTGTGAAGGTGTAAGCATGAACATCGAAATCTGAAGCTGAAGTTATGAATTCGTGACGTTGAAATCGTGAATTCGTGAAGTTGAAATCGTGAATTCAAGTTGAATTAATAAAGTTGAAAGTGTCTTTTCGTGAAGCTGAAATTGTATACTCATTAAGTTGAAATAACCCTACGGGCCTTTCTTAAGCAAATGAGGCTATGATATTTTTAATTGCCGAAACACTTTACAAGTTGTTTTCAGGTTAAAACATGTCATCTTGCTCTCCGTCAGATTCACAATTGTGACATATGTAGATCTGGTTTTTCGCGACGTCGGTGCACTCTTCATGTGACCAACCATTACAGGACTGACACTTAACCCAACGCTCACGGGATCGACTGTTGGAATATGGTTCAATGCATACCAAGCAGTAGCATTCATCCTCATCTGAAGAAGAATCAACCTGTTTGCCTTTTGTTTTCTGTTTTGACTTCTTTGATTTCTTTTTAGAGTTTGTATTCGGTCTTCCTGCTTTTTTGATGACCTTGTCTTGTTTCGACTTTTTAATCTCGAGTGCAGCTTCAAGCGCTTTCTTTTCGGGAGTATCAGTTAATACTGCACTTTTAGCTTTCCGTCTTTTTGTGGTGTTTTTTCTAGGCGCAGCTTTCGGGAAAGGACGCACCTTTTCTGGTGAAAACAAAGTCCCGTCTTTATTGCAGTGCACAGGGCTGTTAGATTGCAATGAGCTAACCTTTTTCACGGCACTGTAGTGGGCAGAGCTATCCGTACCAGATAATTTACTAGATAAATGTCGCCTTTGAATTCGATATTAGGCCTTCCTGGACCGACGGCAATTATGGTCACTTCTGTGGCGGACGTAAGGCGATAAATGATGGCCGATATTCCAAGGCTGTTACATAAAGCAGACATAATGAGATCTGCAGTATCATTGTTATATTCTTTATGTTCAACATATCGCATTATATCATCATGCACATTGTGGCCATTAGAAAATTCTTTATAATGATCGGCATGTTCGTCAACTTCCTTCAGCAACAATGTACAGAGTGTATCGCTTGTCACTTCTAGAATGCCTTCTTCTTTGAGACTTCTTGCAACTGCGTGTAATAGGCAATGACCATCACCAGGTATAGTTACAACTTCCCGGTCAATAGGCTGAAGCTTGAGACCTACTGTGGCGAAAGCCTGTTCATCTGTGTAGGGTACATCGACTGTCATGGGTGCTCCAGTTGGCTCAACGTGCTGCGGAGAAGTATCATTGCAGGCTGTGTGTGAATCACCGTTAATCTCGGTCGTATCTGGACGATCTGTTACAAATGAAGGACCATATTCTATGTCATCGAAAATTTCTTCATTCAGTGGACAAATTCCTGAAACCTGAAAAAGCAATGAAATTAAATACATTGTAATAAACATTAACCCTCTGCATGCTGAGAAAATTGTCGTCTGCAGAAAATGTCGTCTGCTTAATTCTTAAATTTCTTCCAATTTTCCCAAAATTCTTAAGAAATACTGTCTGAATGTCAAACAGCTTGGAACCTGACCAGACGCTGGTCTGGTTCCAAGCTGTTTGCAAAGGTTCAATTATCACATCTCAGCATGCTAAGGGTTAAGGTATTCAAGGTTTCGCAGATCATGGTCATAACGTATGCAAAATTTGGAACAACTATCTATTCAACTCAAATGGTAAATTAACCTTTAGCATGCTGTAGGGGATTATTGAACCTTTGCAAACAGCTTGGAACCAGACCAGACGCCGAGTAACTCGGCGTCTGGTCAGGTTCCAAGCTGTTTGACATTCAGAGAGTATTACTTAAGAATTTTGAGAAAATTGGATTAAATTTAAGAATTAAGCTGACGACACATTGAGCAGACGACAATTTTTCCAGCATGCAGAGGGTTAAAGCACAACAGTACAATGCCATAACATAACACACAATTAGGGATGGTTTCATCAGAAAAACGAAAATCAGTAAGTTTTAATAAAATCGAGTAGGTAACGGATTTGTTTTCAATGCTTTCAAAGGATCTCATCACTTCTCAGATTTTATTTTACTACAAAAAGATTTTGAAGACATTAGTTAGACGTGTACCTTAAATCCGCTTGATGAATTCATTTGATTAGCTGCTCTTTTCCAAGCTTCTCCAGCAATGCCAGGCAAGTGGTAGATGTTCATGGTCATTGCAGGATTAGCTCGCATCCATGTATCCTGAAGAGATGATACAAATTTCTTGAACGGCCCAAAGACTGTTCGATCCAATGGTTGAAGCTTGTGACTGGTGTGCGGCGGGAAGGAGAGCATTATGATACCATTATCACGTGCGAAATTGATGATGTCCAGGCTAACATGAGAATGGTGGTTATCAAGTAGCAAGAGTACTTTTCTATCTTTGCTCGGTTTAACATGCTTAACAAAATGTTCCATGAATTTCAGGAAATTTTCTGAGGTCATCCATCCGGAAGGGTGTGAGGCTCCGATGCATCCTACAGGTCCTCCAATTACGAAATGATCGTAATATCTTGCTCGAGGAAATATAAACATGGGTGGAACGCTGTTTCCCGTAGCATTTACTGCAGCGCACATCGTGACAAGACTACCCCTTTCCCCGGATGTCAAAGCCCCTACTTGTTTCGCACCCTTTAGTCCAACTATACTGGAGGGTTTTTGAACAGTAGTGACGCCTGTTTCGTCTACGTTCCATATATCACATGGTTCTATGTTATCTCTCTCGATGACAGATTTCAAAAGCGCAAAGAAATTGGCTACATTTGTCTTGTTAAAGCTAGTTGCACGAGAAAGACTTGTGGGTTCTGGAGTTCGGATAGAGAGTGTTGGGTTTCTCTTCATAAATCCCGAAAACCAGTCCTGTCCTGCAGATTCGTTCAGTTTCCATTTTTCAGGCATTTCAATTCCAAATTCTCTTCCACATTCAAACGCCAGCTTCCTTACGTCCTTTGGTGATAGTCCAAAGAAAATGTTCGCCGTTTTAACAATGTAATCAGCAAGGATATTTTCCTGTTCAGCAGTAAACACTTGATGTGGTGATTTATAGCCGATATTAAAATCTCGCAAACCAATCGTTTGAGCCTCTTTAACGTATCGACATAGTGTCATAACTGGTATTCCAGTTTCAGCAGCTACGGACCTTATTGAACGTCCACCAAGCATAATATCTCTCACACCATCCCGAATAACATCATGCGGTACTGTAGATCTGGCAGTTTTTCTTTGATAATTTCTAACCATCTGAAATAAAGACGGATACGACCAAGTCACGTTAAATCTTACTCTGAACAAAAATCTTGGTGCACGAGCATTTGGGCGTAGACCTACATGTACATAGGCTAAAACGGCAAGATGTAGACCTAGTCAATCCTAGATTTCACAGTATATCTCTTAAGGTTGATAAAACTCGTCAACATGCAAATATATACGTGAATTCACACGAAAATAACTCACATATTAAAAGAATTCTATAACAGGGGTAAGTTGGTACACTGTACCAATATGCCCCATGGTGCGTGTACCAACTTGCCCCAACCCTACATCACGTGACATGAATCAGGGTAGACAATTCAACAATAGCAAGTTTACTATTTTGAACCCAGCAAAATACACACAACACGATGTAAAGCTTTAATACCAAATCCCAATAGATTCTGTAAATTAATGGGTGTACAGTATGCATTTAAAAGGAAACCAAGAAAACTTACTTTTATTGATGAAATTGGATCTTTTCGCGAAAATTCAAAAAATACATTTCCTGTTCTCTCCAGACTTAGGGAAAAGATGGCGGACTTCAAAATACAAATATTCTTGGAACCGATGACGTCATAGACTACGTCATAAATACTATACAGAGGCTGCACCAACTTGCCCCGTGTACCAACTAGCCCCGGTCTCCCCTACTCTCTCCCTCTCCCTCTTTCTCTTTCTGACAGTCTCTCTCTCTCTCTCTCTCTCTCTCTCTCTCTCTCTCTGACAGTGGTACTCTCTCCCTCTCCCTCTTTCTCGTTCTGACAGTCTCTCTCTCTCTCTCTCTCTCTCTCTCTCTCTCTCTCTGACAGTGGTACTCTCTCCCTCTCCCTCTTTCTCTTTCTGACAGTCTCTCTCTCTTTCTCTCTCTGACAGTGGTACTCTCTCCCTCTTTCTCTTTCTGACAGTCTCTCTCTCTCTCTCTCTCTCTCTCTCTCTCTCTCTCTGGCAGTGGTACTCTCTCCCTCTCTCTCTCTCTCTCTGTGACAGTGGTACTCTCTCCCTCTCCCTCTTTCTCTTTCTGACAGTCTCTCTCTCTCTCTCTCTCTCTCTCTGACAGTGGTACTCTCTCCCTCTCCCTCTTTCTCTTTCTGACAGTTTCTCTCTCTCTCTCTCTCTCTCTCTCTCTCTCTCTCTCTGTGACAGTGGTACTCTCTCCCTCTCCCTCTTTCTCTTACTGACAGTCTCTCTCTCTCTCTCTCTCTCTCTCTCTCTCTCTCTCTGACAGTGGTACTCTCTCCCTCTCCCTCTTTCTCTTTCTGACAGTCTTTCTCTCTCTCTCTCTCTCTCTCTCTCTCTCTCTCTCTCTCTCTCTCTGACAGTGGTACTCTCTCCCTCCTTCTCTTTCTGACAGTCTCTCTCTCTCTCTCTCTCTCTGACAGTGGTACTCTCTCCCTCTCCCTCTTTCTCTTTCTGACAGTCTCTCTCTCTCTCTCTCTCTCTCTCTCTCTCTCTCTCTCTCTCTCTTCTTGCTTTCCTTCTCATAAGCCCAATACCTATTGATGTATATAAACTTTGAAAATATACTCATTGAAAGTATAATGGATCATTAACCTATTAGCATATCAGTTACGTTTTTGTATATTTTGTCATGTTTGGATCTGTGCCAAGTATAGTCATTGCAATAAGGAAGTAAAAGTCAACAGCAACGTTTGTTTGTTTGTTTGTTTTGAGGTTTAACATCCCCGTCAACACTGTAAAGGTCATTTGGAGACGTTTTCCAATTTTGAGGGACTTTTACCCGACATTGAGATGAAATGACATCTCAAGCTCTGCCGCCCAATGAAACCAATAGGGTTTTGTAAGCATGGGCGGTCCTACTCGCACCGCATTGCCTGGGCAGGCTTAGATCCTCTAACCGGTTTACCAGTACTCGTGTACGGGCCGGTTTCAGCTCTGCGTGGAAGCATCATGCAGCCCATCTATGGGCGGGGGCTTGTAACGCGCATGTACCTACATAGCAACAGATAACGTATTTTGTGATAATTGAAGGATAGTTTTTGTCATTTCTCCATAAAAACCTATGTTGTGGGTATTCACTAGCACCGCATCGACGAGGCAGTTCTAATGAGTACCCACAACGTAGGTTTATATGGAGAAATAAGAAACCTTTAATGCTATTTGTGAACAATCATGCAAAAGGGGCAGATCTGCGTGCGCATCAGTCTGCTTGTATTGTACAATGCCTTTATCCTTAATTTCGAAATATGAAATTCGGAGACTTTATAGCAAGCTTGTCCCGACGAAGAAAGAAAAAAGAATAATAATATTTATTATCATCGCGCCTACTTTTAGCTTGGTGCAATATAATGATATAGGAGCCTGTTTTTTCGTCCGTTCGTTCGTGCTATTTGTGAACAATCATGCAAAAGGGGCAGATCTGCGTGCGCATCAGTCTGCTTGTATTGTACAATGCCTTTATCCTTAATTTCGAAATATGAAATTCGGAGACTTTATAGCAAGCTTGTCCCGACGAAGAAAGAAAAAAGAATAATAATATTTATTATTATCGCGCCTACTTTTAGCTTGGTGCAATATAATGATATAGGAGCCTGTTTTTTCGTCCGTTCGTTCGTCTGCTTGTCAATCCGTCAGTATTTGTGACTAGCTTTAACCGTAATGTGTTTGTCCATTGCTCAAGAACTATAAGAGCTTTATTAATGATACTTGGTACAAACTTGCATAAGGGGCTGCATATATCCATATTTGACCATTATCTACTTACTTTGCAACCCTAGCTGAAATGTTCAAGTCCATTGTTTTTTTTTCAAGAACTATAAGAGCTTCGTAACTGATACTTGGTACAAGCTTGCATCTAGGGTGCAATAATCTATATATGACCTTGACCTTCATATTAGGGTTTACTGACTTTGTTTACCAACATACGCGACTTATCCTTTCGGCGGCCCTTAGTTCTTGTTTTGCTTAAGAAATAGATCGTCTCTAACTGTGAATCGTTGAGTAATAAATCACAGTTTGGAGGCCAGTTGTAAAGTAGAACAAATCACGAGAGCGTAGCGCGCGTGATTTGTCTACTTACAACTGACAAACTGTGATTTATTACTCAACAAATCACAGACTAGAGCTGATATATTTCGATTCTAACACGCTCAATATCGGCAATAATGTTGTTGTTTCCTTCAAAATCTCACAACCTTTCGCCATTGTTAGAAGAAATTCCGCTAAAATTATCGACTGAAACACATGCATTTATATCCTTTTCTTACGTTTTCGAAGCGAGAAAATGACGTTACATCGTCTAACGTCAAGGAAATCGATTGGTGACGTCATAAATTGGCAGCTTTTAATGACGTCACTCGTCACGCTCTTCCGAGCTGTGATTTGTTGCAGAATAAAACACAGTTATTTTCCATTACCTATATAGGCGCGCTGTGTTAGAATATTATTTTTTGCCTATAACATTGATTGCAGGTGCATATTAGAACCGCCTTATAAAAATCGAGAATTTGAATTCACTTGTTGCATAGGACGACATGTATGCTGTAGTTCAGTTTGAAACTTTGACGTAATTGCACCTACAATGTCGTCAAAAAAGCCGCATCAGTGTCATCAATATATGGCGGACGTCGACAGTCGAAGTGGCTGCATTTAAGGAGAATGGAAGCACATTCAGGGGAGGCAACTCCTGCAAAAGTATTTTTGCCTCCCATGTCAATAGGGGTTAACTCTTAAAGGAAAGAATTTGCTCCAGAGGAGCAAATTCTTACCTTTAAGAGTAGTCCCCCTTTTCGGTGGGACTGATCTTATAGAAAAGTGAACAAGATGTCCCGAAAATTGTCTCCCTTTGAAAAATGGCGGAAAAATGTGCTGGGTGTTCCCATTTCCCTTAAACTTCCACTCTCAGAAATGAAAGGAATCTTACATGGGCGTGAGGGGTAGATAGAGAAATCCGTCCCTCGGGATCATTGTCCGGCGTCACTCTGCAAGCCACGTGTTTCCAGACAATGTCACTTGGGGCGGATTTTTCTGTCCAGCTTTCACATCCATGTGTGGTTCTTATATTAACACATAAGTATATTGTCATTATGACAGTTTTGTATTAACCTTGCAGCTGAAGCCTCGGATAGCTTCACGAAGTTTGGATCTGTGAAAGTGTCAGTTGTTAAAGATGAAATAGGTAGACAAACGGTACGCATTTTTGTTTATTAGGGCCCCGCACTGAAAGTGTGGGTGCCCTATAGTAATCACTCTGTCCGTCCGTCTGTCTGTCTGTCTGTCCGTCCGTCTGTCCGTCCACAAAATTTTTTATCCTCCATAACTTTTTATTATTCCTGGATGGATTTAAATATTACTTGGCATCATTCTGTCCGTCCGTCTGTCTGTCTGTCTGTCTGTCTGTCCGTCTGTCCGTCCACAAATTTTTTTATCCTCCATAACTTTCTTATTCCTGGATGGATTTAAATATTACTTGGCAGAAATGTTAACCATAATGTGATGGAGTGTTGCGCGCAAGACTCAGGTCCGTACCTCAAAGGTCAAGGTCATACTAAGAGGTTAAAGGTCAAAAAAGGGTCTTTCCTGTGTCCAATTAATAACTTTATTATTATTCCTGGATGGATTTAAATATTACTTGGCAGAAATGTTAACCATAATGTGACGAAGTGTCACACGCAAGACCCACAGCCGTACCTCAAAGGTTAAGGTCATACTTAGAGATAAAAGGTCAAAAAAGCGTCTTTTTCATTGTGTCCAATCTATAACTTTCTTATACCTGGATGGATTTAAATATTACTTAGCAGAAGTATTAACCATACCGCACTGAAAGTGTGGGTGCCCTATAGTAATCACTCTGTCCGTCCGTCTGTCTGTCTGTCTGTCCGTCCGTCTGTCCGTCTGTCCGTCCACAAAATTTTTTATCCTCCATAACTTTTTATTATTCCTGGATGGATTTAAATATTACTTGGCATCATTCTGTCCGTCCGTCTGTCTGTCTGTCTGTCTGTCCGTCTGTCCACAAATTTTTTTATCCTCCATAACTTTCTTATTCCTGGATGGATTTAAATATTACTTGGCAGAAATGTTAACCATAATGTGATGGAGTGTTGCGCGCAAGACTCAGGTCCGTACCTCAAAGGTCAAGGTCATACTTAGAGGTTAAAGGTCAAAAAAGGGTCTTTCCTGTGTCCAATTAATAACTTTATTATTATTCCTGGATGGATTTAAATATTACTTGGCAGAAATGTTAACCATAATGTGACGAAGTGTCACACGCAAGACCCACAGCCGTACCTCAAAGGTTAAGGTCATACTTAGAGATAAAAGGTCAAAAAAGCGTCTTTTTCATTGTGTCCAATCTATAACTTTCTTATACCTGGATGGATTTAAATATTACTTAGCAGAAGTATTAACCATAATGTGACAGTGTGTCACGCGCAAGACCCAGGTCCGTACCTCAAAGGTCAAGGTCATACTTAGAGGTGAAAGAAAAAAAAAAAACGTCTTTTTTAACATCAACATTTTCCTACTCCTCTGATAGCGCTGCCGGGGCCCTAGTCAGTTTCACTGACAGCTCTAGTATTTGAACAAAATCTGCAGTACTTTTGTTGTTGTTATTGTTGAAGCAAGCAAGGGTAAGTTTGCCAATCCTTCTGTTCATCTGTCACTTAGTGATCCATATTTCACGGTATGTTGAACCTAGAAAAATAATCCTCTGCCAACATACTGTTCACAAAAAGTAGGGGATATTCGGGTTCTTTCGAGCCCACCAGCCTAAACATTAGGAATAATCAGATATCGGGTAAACCATGTCAAATGACTATCATCTGTGTATATTCTATCGTTGAGCAGTATGATATTTATGCTCGAGTGGCGTAGCACGGGGGCATAAATTGTACATGGGGTAACACGTGAATTTTCGCATTAGTGACAAACCGGTTTATTGATGAGAGATTTCGATAAGATTGAAGTGTTGTATGAAACGATTTCATAAACAAATTCGTTATTAGAACCAAGATTCGGCTAACGGGAGGTCGACATTGGAGACTTTGGTATGCTCCAGACCGGAAGTACGCAGCTGCAGACGGCAAATGTTATGAACACGCCACAGTCAGTTGTCAGTCGACTATTGACACGCTATCGTAGGACAGGAGCAGTAGCGGATTTGCAGAAAAATGGACCCAAGAACCCTAACGGATGCGATGACCGCCTTGTTGTCAATCAAGCATCACACAACCGGAGACTAACGTCAATAGATCTTCAGCAATACCTGCGCCGAGGGAGAGGGTTCAATGTCATTAGACAGCCGATCCGAAATCGCCTCAACTCGAGTGACCTTACGGCACGGCGTCCGTAAGTTGTACTGCCGTTGAAAGCTAGGCACAGTAGAGCACGTTTTGCGTGGTGTACACAAGAACATAAATCAGTGGTCTCACGTTATGTGTTCAGTGACGGTTTAACTTGGACTTTCGTGATGTTCGTAGAAGAGTTGGCATCGCACTGGTGAACGTTATACAGACCCGGCTAGAGTTGCTCATGATGGATATTGAGCAGGGTCTGATATGGCATGGGGTGGGATCATCATGGCTGGAAAAACAGACTTACGTATGTGCCAAGGCAGAGTTACAGGACTGTACTATCGTGATAACGTGTTGGCTCTTCACGTGATACCGTTTGTTTGAAGCTACGGTCCTGGATTCATCTTTCAGGACGATAACGCTTGGGCTCATCGGGCACGCGTCGTCACTGAGTACCTTCAACGGCAAAATATTCGGACAATACAATAGCCTGCGATGAGTCCAGACGTAACTCACATCGAATGCGTGTGACATCCTTGGGAAACGAGCTCGAAGCCGCGATTCGCCCCCATGGACTCTGGGTGAGCTTTGTGCAGCACTTAAAGAAGAGTGGCGAAAGATCCCTCAGTTCACGATTCGTAGACTAATTGGAAGTTACGACGAAGAATAATTGCCTGCTGTGACAATCGAGGCGGCCCAACACGTTATTGAGGGCTTGTGAAAAATGACGTTGACGCTTAGAAGATTGGTCGCCGTGTCGATACATAATGATGTGATCATTGTAATGAATGAGTGGTTCAATTTTTGGATGTTTGATAGTACTTTGAATTAAATGCATCTTTTTTTTTTTTTAATTTATTATTTCTTTTATTTCACATCCATATATCGACAAACGTGTATTATAATGATGTACATTTACACTTGTACCGTATCACTACAGTATGCTGAATTAAAAGGAAGGCAATTCGAAACCATATTCAGAGGATATTCTTCCCTATTTACCTCCCTTAGTTACTAGATAATGAGCCGGTGTCACCGGCGCATGACAGAGCCTATAGTAGAACAACCAGTACGGCAAGCAGAATGTGTCGTGACCCTTTGCTTATTTCTCTTTTCATAAAACGTTTCATACAACAGGTACATGTATTCAGCGAAGACTCAGATCAGACTGCACGGATGTGCAGGCCGATCAGATTCTTCGGTGATCTCTCAAGGCTCCCTTCAGGCAATGTCACGCACCGGCTCAGATAACAGAAAAAAGAAGAGGGAGAGCTTATATATATAGTATATACCAACTGTAAGATCGTCCTTGGCATCCCAATCTCAATTCAGGTCACCACAACGTGCGTATAAGCGAATCAAATACCAGTCATACATCAAAAAAATCAAATTAACTGCTTCTTTCATGCTTTTAACTGTAGTTTACAGTTTCAAGGCGTCAAGCAGTCGGCATCACAGAAAATAGTTTGAAACGACAATATTGGCTTAGATTTCGTAAAGAAATCCCTATGCTTCAGTGTAAAGCACGGAAGAATCAGCGAGGTCTCGTTAACCCCTATCCAGCCGTACACGACAAGCCCCATCTTTGTAAACAGTGTAGATCCAGATCAGATGGCTTCAAAAGAAGCAATCTGATCAGGATCTACACTGTTTGACATTCACCTTATGAATTTATAGGAATAAATCACATCAAGTTATCTGATTGGTTCCAAATAAGTAATGGGTGGGGCTCGATCGAATATTCAGCAGGACAAGGGTTAATATCGCCAAGGTACGATCATACTGCTGGAAAACCATTACGGAAACACACCTATATAATTTTGACCCTCTTTAACCGCACTTTTATATAGCAAAACTAGGGTTTATTTCGGTATACCTTACCTTCCCTATTTCCGCCGCAAGACACAGGCCGCGGGTACCCGCTAGATCCGCCTCATCGAGGCGGCTCCTACGCGGGCCCACAGCCCACGCTCGGAGCAGACACGAGAAAAAGTATCACAATTTTTCATCAGAAAATGTTCGGTTTTCGGTAGATAATTTTTCCATTATATTTACATAGGCGGGTTTTCGTAATGCATGGGTCAAACATCAAGTTGCGTCGCGTATTACGCAGTAATAACATGGTTGTAAATATACGGAAATGGAAATTTTCCCTATATTTCTCTCCCTTTGCAAACAGATCGTTGTACAGAGGGAGGAGAAATGAACAAACAGAAAAAGAGAATACACACATTCACACATACAAACACACAAAACTACAGAGGCCAAAATCCACATCACGGAAACGTATTTCGAACATTCTCCATTTCACCCACAGACACCACCGGAGAGAGACGTTTTCACCTATCATATTATTTTTTTTTTTTTTTTTTTTTAGGACTGATTTAATGAACCCCAATCCACCGGGGTTACTTTGACCCATTGTGTTTAAGGTCCCTTAAATCACCGGCCCACATATGCATATCAGAGACAAAAAGGCACACGCAGAAGGGGACAAGGAATCCGTCCAAAAACGCACACCATGGGTACTCGTTAGAACCGACTCATTGAGCCGGTTTCAACGGGCACCCACAGTCCCCGTTGAAAGAAATAAGAAAAATTAAACAATTCTACATAATATGTGTCACTTCTGGGACCATGTAGGACGCCATTATTATAATAAATTTTTATTTATTTTTGAAGACGACATTAAACAATTGTTAATGTACTCAAATAGCTTGTGCATGCAGCTATTATACCATGATAAGTAAGAAAATTAGTATTTAAATTAAATTTTTCCTCAAAATCATTTATATTATAAAAATTGCCATTTCTATCCATCAGATCATTTATAAAATTGACACCAGACTGGAACCATGGTCTTACAAAAAGACTTTTTCTTCCGACCTTGATGTTATGATTGTACCACAATGGTGTACATAAAAATTCGTTCCAAGATACTGGGGTATGTGCTAAAGAAAAAATATACAAAGCATTGTATGCATCATGCCAAAAGTGATTATCGATTCTACCTAGATTATTTTTTAAATAGTCACTGCCATACAAAAGAATATTTTTTGTAAAGGGATACAAGAAGTTATGTATTTCAAAGCAGTCTTTATTTTCTGTTATTTGTCTTCTGATCCAGCTTATTTTAAGAGCATTTATAAATTGTTTAATGTCTACCATACGTAGACCACCATTCTCGTACCCCTGTACAATTATAGCCCTTTTAATTTTATCAGGACCATTATTCCATAAGAATTTATAACACATATTCTGCAATGTCTTTATAAATTCTGTAGAAGGATTTGGCAATCCTATGAACAAATGGTTCAACTTTGGGATGGCAAGACTCTTTATTACTACCAATTTTCCTAAAGGAGTTAACACTCTTTTAGACCAGGTATTAAAAATATTCCGTATGACTGGAAGTTTAGAATCGTAATTACTATCAACAATTCCTTGTAAATTTGTAGACATAGTAACTCCTAACTTAGAAAAAGTTCCTTTTTCCCAGTGTAAATTGTAATCCTCGCATAAAACTAGATTCGAGCCTTTTCTTGAGCCAAACCATACTACTGATGTTTTATCGACATTTACACCAAGGCCGGAGATATCCGCATAGAATTTTAAGACTAAAAGGGTATTTTTAAGAGAATTTTCTGTACCATCTAATATACAAGATGTGTCGTCTGCATATTGTGATATAACATATTCCTTATCCCCAACCCTTATTCCTTTAATATGTTTATCATTCCTTATAAGTATTGCCAAAATCTCTGCGCAAAGTAAAAATATGTAAGGTGAAATTGGGTTACCCTGGCGGCAGCCTCGTTGCAAGAAAAACCATTCAGAAAGATGTCCATTAATCTGCACGCACGAGTTTATATTTTTGTACAAAATGTTAATCCATTTCTTAAACGTTATTCCAAAGTTAAAGTAATCTAAAACTTTATTTATAAAAGCCCATGAGACGGAGTCAAACGCTTTTTCAAAGTCAATCAAAAGTAAAAGTCCAGGAATATTTTCCTTTTCCGTATAATGAAACAAATCATAGATAATACGTATATTCTCCCCAATATATCTTCCTGTCATGAAGCCCGTTTGATCATTATTAATTAAATCTGGTAAGATTTTCTTTACTCTATTTGCTAGACAAGTAAATGCCAATTTATACGAACAGTTTAAAAGTGAAATAGGTCTCCAATTTTTTAAGTATTGTCTATCTTTATTTTGCTTCTTTCTGGGTGACAGATAACTCATTCATATGAAAACCATAATTAAGAGAACGCAAAAGGAAGATACCAAGATCATTCCAAAAGAATTTGAAAAATTCCATAGTAAAACCATCAGACCCTGGGCTTTTATTATTTTTTTGCCTTTTTCAGGGCATTTAGGAGTTCATCATAAGTTATTTCTCCTTCCAAGATTGTCTGCTTTTCGTCATCTAAAACAGGAACATTGAAATTTCTTAATTTACATGTAAGATCGACTTCCTCTACCGATTTTTCAGCATACAATTTTTTGTAAAATATTGTAGTTTCGTTTAATATCTTATCCTGGTCCTTTAGTACTTCGCCACTAGAAGTAATCAGGCTTGGCGTACATTTTGAAGTAAAATTTCTATTTTCTAAATTGCAAAAATATTTTGTGATTTTCTCCCCTTCGTCAACCCATTTTGCCTTGGATCTTAACTTAACCCCTTCCATTTTCTTGCGTCTTAAGTCTTCAAGCCTTTGAATTTTAATTTTCAATGCATCGTGATCAAGTATGGCTTCTGATTGCAATTTTTGAATATCCTCAAGTAGTTGTTTTTCTTCCTTATCTTCTTGTTTTTTAAGATATGACGAATAAGAAATTGTCTTCCCCCTTATTTCCATTAACAATACTTCAAAGAATAACTGATCATTAATGTTCAAGTTTAAATTTTTACTCGGAGTATCTTTTACAGGAATATTATTAACTTGTATTGTGGATGCATATTGTTGTTTCACCATCTCTATGGTTTTCTTAATTTCTGATACATAATTTACATCTCTTAATAATGAATTGTTAAATTTAATTAATTAAATGCATCTTGGCCAGGTAACGTTTTATTTATTTCCCAATATTAAGCCTGAAAGTAGAATACCCCCTACTTTTTGTGAATAGTATATTACATTGTACATGTATATGTACTTTTAAATGCTGTATGAAAGGGTAATCCTTTGTAAGCAAGGACTACAACACAGGACTGAAAACCGTACAAGTTTTTTTCAGGACCTGGCTGGCCAGTTTCGGTCAGTAAGGTGACCATCGCAGTGGAATCAATGATCACAAACGACTCGAAAATATAACCCACACTGTGTCGAAGGAAAGCGAGACTTTTCACGACCGCCACACATTCCCTTAATACCAGCCGTGTTCGATGAAAAGCTAATAATTTTGAAGCAAGGACTACAACACAAAACCGAAAACCGTAGAGTGTACAGATTTTTTTCTGGGCCAGACTGACCAGTTTCAGTCAATTGGGCCTCATCAGTGACCCTCAAATGTATTCAAATCCCGCAGTGGACTCAATGACCCCAAAGGATTAGAAAATATAACCTACAGTACAATATGATGAAGGACAGGAAGACTTTTTGGCGGACATCACATACAGTCGAACTTCGATGGCTCGAACCCCTTTGGGACCATGAAATTTTATTTTAGACAGCGGTAGTTGGAGCCACTGAAGGTTACTACCAAGAGGAATAACGAGATACTTTTGAGCATCTTTCGATGTTAGATAAAATGTTTGCTGTGTGTACTCATTAGAATCGCCTCACCGAGGTACATGTGTACACACAACACACATTTGCAAGATAAAAGACTAAAATCTCCTTTACACCTTTTCTTCGTTCGGGTCGATGGGCATGGTGGGCGAAGCTTGCTTACCAAGTAATGCTTACTATCCGCGGACGCCTGATTACACTCTTCTGGAGTCCATGTCTGTTGGTCCGAACATTGATATTTGCCATTTTGTCTATGGATTAACGATTTTGGATTAACGCTTTGGTACTACGACTTAAACTACTTTATCATCCCCCACCATTTCTTATCTTGAGGATCTCCCCGGGGGCTCAAGTGCGAGTTCGACCCAGCCATGGGAAACGAGCCATCGGTGTTCGAGCCATCGAAGTTCTACTGTATTCCCTTTACACCAGCTGTGGTGGTCAAATTTTCAATGGAAGAATACTCCTTTGGAAGCAAAAACTATAACTCAGAACGGAAAACCGTAGAGTGTAGAAGTTTTTTTCTGGGACAGACTAGCTAGTTTTGACCATTTGAGCCTAATCAGTGAACATTCAGGAAGACTGAGTTCAGTAATGGTTTTCGTTTCTTGTATTTGGTTTTGATTTGTCACCGTGTAACTGTTTATTTTGCCGCTCCACACAGCCTTTACAACCAAAGCGCTGACAAAACTAGTTTGTAAATTTTACCGCCTCAAAAACGAAAATTTTATGATGAAAAACTGTGATATTGTTCTTATTTCTGCTCAAAATATAGGCGGTCGGAATATTTTAGAGCAGAAATAAAAAAAATAAGGTTTTCCCCTTTAAACCCCAGTTTTACTATAAAAACGTGAGGTTCAGAGAGTTAAAACTACATGTATATAGGCGTGTTTTCGTGATGTGAACGTGGTACTTAGACCGTTTCATTTGACCTTTAAATTCTCGTACTTTCAGCAAACAGTGTAGACCTTGATGCGTTCTGTGGAATCTGATCTGGGCCTACACTGCTTGCTATTGTCCCAGCACATGAGCCTAGTCCAGAATTTTCCTTTTTACACAGCGCTCTGACTTCACAAGAAGACTAGCGTGGTACCTGGATTCTGTAGTCAAGTGAACATTTATAGCTGTCTGGAAAATATTTTTTTTTCACATTGTGAAAAATAGCATCACAGTAGCAGTCCGGGCTACTTTTTTGGTTGGTTTTCCGTTTAAATAAAAAGATTTTTTTTTAATATTCGATAAATAGCCAAATTTCATTGAACGTGTTGAAAACATATTTCCTCGAGTGTGTTAAAAACGCTAGAAATTATCACGAGCTCGAAGCCTGTTACGAACAGATGTTCATTTACTGCACATCGCCAAAATCACGTATATACACGTTTTGTTTTCGATAAATACCTCGCTCTCGGGAAAATTCTGATGTTTTCAACACACGAGTTGAAATATTTTTGGTATTCATCTCAAAAAAGAAAATATCTTCTATGTATTCTATTTACTTGTCTAGACTGACGTGATCGTGAATACCACCTCTACGGACCTGAAGCTGAATGTCGGCGGGGTATCTAAAGGTTTGCTCACCGTGGCGGGAAATGACCTTCAGAATGAATGTAACACCAAATACCCAGAAGGAATAACATACGCGGACATCGCCGTAACAGGACCCGCCAAACTCCAATGCAAAGAAGTATACCACGTGTGTTGCAAGTCATGGAGTGGCGAACAAACTCGACAGGTAAGGCATATTCTCGGCATCTCTTCTAATAAAAATGTGTGATGGTGATATATCCTTATTTTTGTGGCCGCAAGTTGCAAACGCAGATTGTTGGTACTCGTAAGTATCACATAATTGAGGCGATTCTGACTTTTACCAACAGTGAAATTAATATGTTCCCTTTAAAAACCCAACTTTTGTTTATATGAAAAGGGGTTTAAAACTACAGTCTTATACTAAGGCGTTTTCATGCCCCGCCACGAAGTGAGAAGGGACTTATTGTTCTGTCTGTCTGTCTGTCTGTACGTCACACTTTGTAGTACTATTCTTTTATTGTCCTACAGTATTTGATTCAGGGCTTTGAAACTTGCAACACTGTTTAGACATGCATTGAACATTTGCTTAAAGGAAACAGGATTCTGATCCAGCCCTTTATTTCAGATTTATGTCTCTTTGAACACCTTACGAATTTTGGCCATATGTGGAGCACAGAAGGTTAAATAGTACTGTTCGTGTCTCCGCAACACCTCCTGTTGTGTTTGATGCAGGACATTGAAACTTGAAACACAGTTCAGACATGTATTGTACATGTGCATAGAGGAAACAGAATTCTGATCTAGCTCCTTATTGCAGAATTATGTCCCCTTGAACGGCTTACTCATTTTGGCCATATGTGTATCATAGGATGTTACTGCTCCTCCTACAGAACTTTCAACACAGTTCAGACATACATTGGACATGTGCATTAAGGAAGCAGAATTCTGATCCAGCCCTAATTGCAGAATTATGTCCCCTTGAACAAAGACTAAGTCAAACAAATTACTCATCTAGTGAGGCATAAGGTGGGAGCATTCATCACCTTTACTGATTGTCTAGTATAAAGCCTCGGTAGCTCGGACGCACATCTGACTGGTCATCAGGAGACTGAACCTACGATTCTTGCTAGTTCCGTAACATTCTTTCGTGGAGAATGGTAATGGAATTTTTTCTATGGTTATACTCTGCCTTCCGCAGATTCAGAAATGGCAGTTGCCAGCTTCTGGCGAATAATGTGCAACGTGTTTGTTAACCGCTTGCGTATAAGCCTGCCCAGGAAAAATGACTACTCGATATGACTACTCGATATGACCTATATAGTGTTGACAGGGCCGTTAAACTCCACACAAACAGACACATAAACCAAGAGAAGGGGAGCCATCTCATCAGGATCTACATTGCTTGCATCATGTCACGCAGGTGATAATCAAAAACTGACGCGGCAAATCAATTTATTCAGTACCACAAGGGTTAACGTAGACAATACATTGGGGAACTTTTGCATGCTTGATAAACAAAATAGCAATGGAAATAATAAAGTGCTTGAAAGTGCTTTTTTAAATTAGCTGTTTAAAGAAGGACATAATCTGGTTCAGCAGGACAAGGATAAAATATGAACAGAAATGGCTGGTAAAGATGGACTTCAAATGCGTTATGCAATATCAAGTACTTTGAATGATATGAGTTTGAATGATCAAGTATCTTAACTTTCATTGTATTTTTATTGTGGTATGAAAAACATCGGGCTACAAGAAAAGTAAGTGAATCCACTTAAACTCTGCTCTTGACTACTTCAATGAATAAAGGTAAATTACCTTTACTTATACTTACCTTGTTTTCCATTCACTATCTGGTTTGATTGCTTAAACGTCATTACAAATTTCAAAATTCAGTGTTGGACTTTCATCTCTTCTGCAACAAGGTCTATAGGAACCCGAATTTTATGGTGACTTAGTATATAAAGTCAGAAAAATATATACTTGCAATGGTTTCAGTACCCAGTTTCGTAAAATCAGTCTTTTATGGGTGGAGTAAGTTAATTGTATCAATTCCTGATCTTTGTTTTACTTCTACTTTGATACAAAAGATTGGTAACCCAGTCACGGTTGATAATTTTGCTTCCATCTTTACTTGTACGCCGGTTGGTCAGGCCCCAGATGCTATGACAGCTCCAGTGTAAAGGTTTCCTAATTTAATGTTATTTGGTACTTGATGCTCTGTCTCTGGTTGGGCCCATCGGAGTATAACTATTTGTTTGCTTTTGTTCCAACATTTCATTGGTCTGTTGCTGTCTAGTCCTCAGTGTGTTTCATCTCTGTGGTTGTTTGATCTTTTTAGCTCACCTGGGTCGAAGGCTCCAGGGGAGCTTATAGTATAGTGGGTCCTCTGTCGTCCGTCGTCCGTCCACACTTTTGAGCAGCTATATCTCTGTATCCTGCAGGCTGATCTCAATCATTTCTCACCTGTAGCATGCCTCTGGTGGGGCATTGATGACATAAACTTTTTTTTGAAATCACTCTAAAACTTTGGTTCCTATGGCAACCACAAAGTCCCATAGACTTACTATGGGAAAATGCTTGTCATCACTGTGGCGCCTTCAGTTTTGATCGGATCTTTCTGAAACTTATATGTAATGTGACTGGGGATAAAAACTCGGATGAGTTCGAAAACCGGCCAAGTCGCCCCATTTATCATAGAGTTACGTCCCTTTGATTGCTGAAAATGCCCATTTTCGACCTTGTCATCACCGTAGCCCCTTCAGTTTTGATCGGATCTTTCTGAAACTTATATGTAATGTGGCAGGGGATAAAACCTCGGAAGAGTTCGAAAACCGGCCAAGTCCGTCGATTTATCATAGAGTTACGTCCCTTTGATTGCTGAAAATGCCGATTTTTGACCTTGTCATCACCGTAGCCCCTTCAGTTTTGATCGGATCATTCTGAAACTTATATGTAAGGTGGCTGTGGATAAAATCTCGGACGAGTTCTAAAACCGACCAAGTCGGCCCTTTTATCATAGAGTAACGTCCCTTTGATTGCTGAAAATGCTGATTTTTGACCTTGTCATCACTGTAGCCCTTTCAGTTTTGATCGAATCTTTCTGAAACTTATATATAAAGTGGCTGGGGATAAAATATCGGATGAGTTCGAAAACCAGCCAAGTTGGTCCATTTATCACAGAGTAACGTCCCTTTGATTGCTGAAAATGCTGACTTTTTACCTTGTCATCACCGTAGCCCTTTCAGTTTTGATCAGATCTTTCTGAAACTTATATGCAAGGTGGCTGGGGATAAAGCCTTGGATGAGTTCGCATACCGGCAAAGGTGGCCTATTTATCATAGAGTTAGGTCCCTTTGATTACTGAAAATGTTGATTTTTGACCTTGTCAACACTGTAGCCCCTTCAGTTTTGATCGGATCTTTCTGAAACATATATGTAAGGTGGCTGGGGATAAAACCTCGGATGAGTTCGAAAACCGGCCACGTTGCCCCATTAACTATATAGTAATGTCCCTTTGATGGCTGAAAATGTCGATTTTTTACCTTGTCATCACTGTAGCCCCTTCAGTTTTGATCGAATCTTTCTGAAACCTATATGTAAGGTGACTGGAGATAAAACCTAGAATGAGTTTGAATACCGGCCAAGTTGGCCCATTTATCATTGATTTACGTCCCTTTGATTGCTGAAAATGCCGATTTTTGACCTTGTCATCACCATAGCCCCTTCAGTTTTGATCGGATCTTTCTGAAACTTATATGTAAGGTGGCTGGAGATAAAATCTTGGATGAGTTCGAAAACAGGCCAAGTTGGCTCATTTATTTTAGAGTAACATCCCTTTGATTGCTAAAAATGCCAAATTTTGACCTTGTCATCACCGTAGCCCCTTCAGTTTTGATCGGATCTTTCTGAAACTTATATGTGAGGTGGCTGGGAATAAAATCTTGGATGAGTTTGAATACTGGCCAAGTCTGATCGGATCTTTCTGAAACTTACATGTAAGGTGGCTGGGAATAAAACCTCAGGTGAGTTCGAATACCGGCCAAGTTGGCACATTTATCATAGAGTGACGTGCCTTTGATTGCTGAAAATGCCTATTTTCGGCATTGTTATCACTGCTGCCCCTTTAGTTTTGAACGGATCTTCATGAAACTTACAAACAGGCAGAAAGCTTGGAGGAGTTTGAAAACTCTTGTTTTTGAACTTGTCATCACCATAGCCACTTCAGTTTAGATTGGATCTTCTTAGCAAGTCAGGAATAAAAGCTTGAATGAGTTTGAAAACCGGTGAGGTCAGCCTGTTTATCATAGAGTTAAATTCTACTTGATTTTCAGAAAACGCTTACCCTGTCATCACTATGTCCTCCCATAAAGCCTTCAGTAAAGGTTGGCACTTCCTTAAACTTTGAATCTGTTAGCTCAGGTGAGCGATACAGGACCAAGCTAGCTTGGTCCTCTTGTTTATGTTCTCGGAGATGTTGCACAGATGAGTTAGGAAGTTAGGAAGCCTTCGTGCGGATTGAACAAATTATTTGTCTAAATTGCGATGGAATCAAGGGCGAGGATTGCGGCCGCGTAAAATCGATTTAAGAGACAACCTCACCCCCCCCCCCCCCCAAAAAAAAAAGTGAAATTCTTTTTTCTGACCGTTCCAAGGCGGTTTTTGTCGCTGTTTATTTTTGTTAAGGTTTGTCTTTGAGTATGTATCGCTTATATCGTTTTGTTTTGGATAGCCAGTTGGCCCTTTTTGGGGAAAGTAACTGTCCTTTTGGCTTTCCGCTACTGGTGTTTCCATTAGGGTCTAGTTATTTAATGTTTGTATTTCTTTCCCCTTGATGTCTCTGATGGATTGTGTGGGTTAATTGTATCGATTCCTGATAATTGCCTTCAGTTCTAGCTTTTAAATTGAAAGCCAGTTGCATGCAGTTTTCCTTTCAACAGGAGAAGTGAGCCGTTGGACAACGCCACAATGTTCATCGTCGTCCAATCATGCTGGAGAGAATACGAAGCGCGAGTCAATGTAAACAAATTATATGCATCGATTCCTGATCATTGCCTTCACTTCTTTTTTCTGTATTGGCATTGAGAATGTAAATATTTTCAGGACCTAAAACGACTTGTGAACAAATGTCTTTCACAAGCTTCCGCCTCCGGATATACATCAATAGCCTTTCCAGCGATAGGAACTGGACTGAACAAATATCCCAAAGAAACGGTGGCTAAGACAATATTTTCCTGTGTTGAACGGTTCCAAAAAGATCATAACAACACCAGTCTAGTGGACATAAGATGTGTTATATACCCAGCTGACACTGCTGCGATGGAAGCTTTTACTGCAAGATGTGGGAAAAATATAGTCGGTGAGTTACTGCCAACTGTATTTTCATACTACAACCGAACTTCAGTGGCTTAACGTCTTTGTTCGGGAAAAGTGTAACCACTGTGTGTTAATCATAGTCAAGAGGCATAATGTGGTAAATATAAATGATATCTTTAAGTTATGCTATACAAGGTTTTTTTCATTACATCGCTTTATTGGGGGTTATTCCACTCAATAAGAAGAAGCCTCCGTGGTCGAGTGGTAACGCTACTCGCCTTGTAAACCAGGGGTCACAGGTTCGATCCCTGGCTTTTCCAGACATTCGAATGAGTCTTTCAACTTAGGTCCCGTCTCCGTATGATCTTAGCTGTTGGTGGGACGTAAAACTGAAATACTCACTCACTCCACTCAATGAGATAAAAATACAATTCCAGATTTATAAAGCCGTCATCGGTAGCTCAGTCATATGTGCGTCTGACTGGTGATCAAGAGGACGCGGGTTCGGCTCCTGCCGGGGTCGGCAACATTCTTTCGTCTAGATTGATCATGAAATTTTTTCTACTGTCATTCTCTCCCATCCGCTGATTCACGAAGGGCAGTTGTCAGTTTCTGGTGAAAGAATGTGCACTGTACTGGTTAACCGCTTACGTATAAGTTTGCCCAGAAAAAGTGTGGATAGGTAAACTGACCGGCTAAAAAATGACGTCAAATAGTGTTGACTGGACCGTTAAACTCCAAAACAAACAAAATCAAGATTTACAAAAGTAAAGATTATTCCCTTAAATTATTCATAAATGTTTGCTACCTTGAGCTTTTCGGCGAATTTCATAAGGACTCTGGAACAAATTTTAAATCAGCCCTGGTAATTGAGCAGCAGTGTTCGACGGTCATTGAAATTTTATTGTAAATTAATTGTGGAAGTTTGATTTTGGCCACGTAGAATCGATTTCAGTCCCCAACACCCCGCCTTTCCCCGCTCATGAGTGATTCGGTTGTGGTTTATAATCGCCATTGTATGTTTTGCATGTATGACCTGTTGATTAGTTTTTAGCTCACCTGACCGAAGGTCATGGTGAGCTTTTGTGACAGTAAGATGTCCGGCGTCGTCGTGCGTCGTCCGTCGTCCGTCGTCCGTCGTGCGTAAACTTTTTCTTGTGAACACACTAGAGGCCACAGTTTTGGTCCAATTATCATCAAACTTGCTCAGAATGATAATCATGACAATATCTCGGTCAAGTTCGAATTTGGGTCATGTCGGGTAAAAAAGTAGGTCAGTAGGTCAAATCATAGAAAAACCTTGTGAACACTCGAGAGGCCACAATTTTGGTCCAATCATCATCAAACTTGCTCAGAATGATCATTGTGACAATATTTTAGTGAAGTTTGAATATGGATCATGTCGGCTTAAAAAGTAGGTCAGCGGGTCAAATCATAGAAAAACCTTGTGAACACCCTAGAGGCCACAATTTTGGTCCAATCATAATCAAACTTGCTCAGAATGATCATCATGACAATATCTTGGTCAAGTTCGAATATGGGTCATGTCCGGTCAAAAAGTAGGTCAGTAGGTCAAATCATAGAAAAACCTTGTGAACACTCTGAAGGCCACTGTTTTGGTCCAATTATCATGAAACTTGCTCAGAATGACCATTGTGACAATATTTCAGTCCAGTTCGAATATGGGTCATATCGGGTTAAAAAGTAGGTCAGCGGGTCAAATCATATAAAAACCTTGTGAACACCCTAGGGGCCACAATTTTGGTCCAATCTTAATCAAACTTGCTCAGAATGATCATCATGACAATATCTCGGTCAAGTTTGAATATGGGTCAAATGGTTCCGGTCCGTTGCACATCTAGGTCACAGGAGCCAAAAACAGATTTTTTTCACCAAAAACTTAAAAAATCTTCTTCTCTGAAACCACAAGGCCCAGGTCTTTGTTATTTGGTATGAAGCTTCATCTAGTGGACCCCTACCAAGATTGTTCAAATTATAGTGCTGGGGCCAAAAATGCCCCCGCACGGGGGCCCTTTGGTTTTACATAGGCTTATATAGGGAAAATCTTTAAAAATCTTCTTCTCTGAAACCACAAGGCCCAGGACTTTGATATTTGGTATGAAGCTTCATCTAGTGGACCCCTACCAAGATTGTTCAAATTTGAGTGCTGGGACGAAAAATGCCCCCGCCACGGGGCCCTTTGGTTTTACATTGGCTTATATAGGGAAAATCTTTAAAAATCTTCTTCTCTGAAACCACAAGGCCCAGGTCTTTGATATTTGGTATGAAGCTTCATCTAGTGGACCCCTACCAAGATTGTTCAAATTATAGTGCTGGGGCCAAAAATGCCCCCGCCCCAGGGCCCTTTGGTTTTACATAGGCTTATATAGGGAAAATCTTCAAAAATCTTCTACTCTGAAACCACAAGGCCCAGGACTTTGATATTTGGTATGAAGCTTCATCTAGTGGACCCCTACCAAGATTGTTCAAATTATAGTGCTGGGACAAAAAATGCCCCCGCCACGGGGCCCTTTGGTTTTACATTGGCTTATATAGGGAAAATCTTTAAAAATCTTCTTCTCTGAAACCACAAGGCCCAGGTCTTTGATATTTGGTATGAAGCTTCATCTAGTTGACCCCTACCAAGATTGTTCAAATTACAGTGCTGGGGCCAAAAATGCCCCCGCCCCGGGGCCCTTTGGTTTTACATAGGCTTATATAGGGAAAATCTTAAAAAATCTTCTTCTCTGAAACCACAAGGCCCAGGTCTTTGATATTTGGTATGAAGCTTCATCTAGTGGACCCCTACCAAGATTGTTCAAATTTTAGTGCTGGGACAAAAAATGCCCCCGCCACGGGGCCCTTTGGTTTTACATGGGCTTATATAGGGAAAATCTTTAAAAATTTTCTTTTCTGAAACCACAAGGCCCAGGACTTTGATATTTGGTATGAAGCTTCATCTAGTGGACCCCTACCAAGATTGTTCAAATTTTAGTGCTGGGACAAAAATGCCCCCGCCACGGGGCCCTTTGCTTTTACATTGGCTTATATAGGGAAAATTTTTAAAAATCTTCTTCTCTGAAACCACAAGGCCCAGGTCTTATATATTTGGTATGAAGCTTCATCTAGTGGACCCCTACCAAGATTGTTCAAATTATAGTGCTGGGGCCAAAAATGCCCCCGCCACGGGGCCCTTTGGTTTTACATAGGCTTATATAGGGAAAATCTTTAAAAATTTTCTTCTCTAAAACCACAAGGCCCAGGACTTTGATATTTGGTATGAAGCTTCATCTAGTGGACCCCTACCAAGATTGTTCCAATTTTAGTGCTGGGGCCAAAAATGCCCCTGCCCCGGGGCCCTTTGGTTTTACATAGGCTTATATAGGGAAAATCTTTAAAAATCTTCTTCTCTGAAACCACAAGGCCCAGGACTTTGATATTTGGTATGAAGCTTCGTCTAGTGGACCCCTACCAAGATTGTTCAAATTATAGTGCTGGGACAAAAAATTCCCCCCTGCCACGGGGCCCTTTGGTTTTACATAGGCTTATATAGGGAAAATCTTTAAAAATCTTCTTCTCTGAAACCACAAGGCCCAGAACTTTGATATTTGGTATGAAGCTTCATCTAGTGGACCCCTACCAAGATTGTTCAAACTATAGTGCTGGGGCAAAAAATGCCCCTGTCCCGGGGCCCTTTGATTTTACATAGGCTTATATAGGCAAAATCTTTAAAAATCTTCTTCTCTGAAACCGCTAGGCCCAGGTCTTTGATATTTGATGTGTAGCTTCATCTAGTGGACCTTTGACAAGATTGTTCAAATTTTAGCCTTTGTTGATGTTTGGTATGAAGCTTCACCTTTAAGACCTCCCTCAACATTATGTACATTAAAGCCCTGGGGCCAATAATGGCCCTCTCTGGGGCCCACTTGTTACACTATGGATCAGGTGAGCGATCCAGGGCCATCATGGCCCTCTTGTTATTATACCCCCGGCATACGCAGTATGCCATGGGGGTATATAGTTTTCGTATTTTCTATGTGTTTGTTTGTTTGTGTGTGTGTCTGTTAACATTTTCGTGTCCGCCCCATAACTTATAAAGCGCTTGACATATTTTCATGAAACTTCACATAAATGTAAAACACCGCGAGACGATGTGCAGAACACATGAACCGTAACTCTTGCTTTTCTACTTTCAGAGTTATTGCCCTTTGTATGTTTTAACTTGCATTTTCGTGTCCGCTCCATAACTTTTCAACCGCTTGATATATTTTCATGAAACTGCACATAAATGTTAAACACCATGAGACGACGTGCAGAACACATGAACCGTAACTCTTGCTTTTCTACTTTCAGGGTTATTGCCCTTTGTATGTTTTAACTTGCATTTTCGTGTCCACTCCATAACTTTTCAACCGCTTGATATATTTTCATGAAACTTTACATAAATGTTAAACACCATGAGACGACGTGCAGAACACATGAACCGTAACTCTTGCCTTTTTACTTTCAGAGTTATTGCCCTTTGTATGTTTTATTTTTAAATTTTTACCATACACTTGTGTCCGCTCTGTAACTTTCAAACCGTTTGAGATAATTTCATGAAACTTCAAACAAATGCAAAGCACAGTAATAGGATGGGCGAGTTAGACTTTCAAGGTCATGACCTCAAGGTCAAGGTCAATGTGGCTATTTTTAGAAAAACTTTGTCATCACTCCAGCGCCTACATTTCTTCACCAATTTCAATATTACTTCACACAAATGTTTCTTATGACAAAATTTCGAGCGAGTTCCACTTTCAAGGTCATGACCTCAAGGTCAAGGTCACTGTGGCTATTTTCAGAAAAAAATTGTCATCGCTCTAGCGCCCACATTTCTTCACCAATTTCAATATAACTTCACACAAATGTTCCTTATGACAATATTTCGAGCGAGTTTCACTTTCTAGGTCATGACCTCAAGGTCAAGGTCACTGTGGCTATTTTTTAGAAAAAAATTGTCATCGCACTAGCGCCCACATTTCTTCACCAATTTCAACACCCTATCAAATACATTATAATTATTTTTCTTTGAAAAAAAAATGTCAATTCTGAGATGAACAGTTTTCTTCATTTCTGCTCAAAAGACGGTTGTATGAACTCGACTGTATGTTTCTTTGGCTCATGTTTTACTGATGGCTGTAGATGGGGGTATTAGTGAGCATATGCTCACTTGATTGTCTAGTTTTGGATAGTCGGTTGACAATTTCAGGAGAAAGAAACTTCCTTTTGACTTGTTTTTCCAATCCTTGAATATGGCGGATGTGTCTGGGACCCAAAGAGAGTGGTTCTTCAAGAACAAAAAATGAATAATCAACTGGATAGGGCGTTTAACAACAACGACCCACCTAAGAACGAATAAGTTCAGAACAGATCTGCTTTATTTGAAATTAACAAATACTGCTGTATTACTGGGAGTATGACTGAAATATTTGAAAAAATAATATGGTAGTATGCTTGTTGTTTTTATTGTAATGCAAATTATTTATTGCGCCCTTCTTTCAAGAGGTGAGTGAGTGTTTGGGTTTTACGTGCCACCAACAACTAAGGTCATACGGAGACGGGACCTCGGTTTAAAGACTCATCCGAAATTCTGGAGAAGCCCGGGATCGATCCTGCGACCCCTGGTTTACAAGGCGAGTAGCGTAACCACTGCACCACGGAGGCTTCTCTTTCAATAGGTAAGTTAGTTGTTTCCTTTCCCGATCGTCGCCTTCTCTTCCGTTTGCTTATTTTATCTTAAAAAAATGTCGTGTACACATTAGAATCGCTCTAATTGGGCGATTGAAATGGGGGCACACAACAAAAAACAGGAATATAATTCTATCGCCATTGTGCCTCCTAAAAGTATTGTTCATCTGGTAAATCATTTATTACCTACTTATTCAGCTGTACACAGTCCAAAAGGTAAATGGTCCAAGGATTACACCCTTGTTGGCTCAAGTTGGATGTTCTTTGACTTATCCTAGTCTAAGTGGTCTAAGTGATGTGCAAGGATTAAGCTACCCTAAAGGTTTGGAGTTATTCTTAACAGAAACAATTTGCATCCGAGGTGCATTCTTGCACACCATATACCTAAATCCTATTTGTAGCCTGGGACAGAAATTCTGGTCTAAACCTGGTGATCTTACCCAGGGATAGGGTAAAAATCGAATATTCTCGCGTGTTTGATATGCACTGTTGAATACGACCTCATATGCAACGTCGTCACAGCACGCTGCGTGACCTCACTGAACATCACGCCATTTTTATCACAATATCGTGGACGACAGAAAACTGAAGAGGCTGCATTATTAAAAATCCAGAAATGAAAGGTATGCAAGAACAAGAACCTTACATGGCTGAGAGGGTGATAGAAAGTCCGTTCCGAGGGATCACAGTCCGGCATCACTCGGCAAGCCTCGTGGTGCCGGACTGTGACCCTCGGAAGGGATTTTTCTATTCACCCCTTACATCAAAATAAGATTCTTATACAGTTATTTGACGGCTGTTTTGACAACAGTCAAAAAGATTGATGCACTGTAGCCCGAGGGCGACTCTGGCAATATTGCATCAGTTTGTCCACAACACCGAGGGGTAATAGTTTTGACTATTGTCCAAGCAGCCATCAAATAACTGTTTTATTACCCAATCATACATATTAATTATATAATTAATTATAATTAATATACGCTTCCCTGTATGATCTGAATCTCTCAGACGCCGCTGTTTACATTTCTGTGCCAGGGTCCACGTTATCTTAACCTTTAAAGCGCTAATCATGACCAGTAGTCGAAATTTATATATGTAGTTTGCTTATTTGTAACAAAAAATATGATGTTATTAATCAGGTAATTTCGTATTGGCCCAGGGCCGATACGAAATTACTTGATTAATGACAGTGTATTAATTGACGCAGTTAAAAACATGATTATTGATTTTTGACCTCAGCCAAATATCACTTGACCTGTGGTAAATATTGGTTGACCTAGTGTTAATATAGATGACATCCGGTCAATGCAGGATAGTCAAATAATAATGCTTAATATAACATGTGAATAGTCTATTGTGAGATAACAAACCTTATTTTCATCTAGATTGTCAGCTGTTCTAGAATTTTCGTTGGCTTTTTGGAGGTTAATAAATATTCATTTACATTTTTTGTAGATACTTCAGACAGAGAGATATGTGTCGTCTCTATTCAGAACATGTCAGTACACTTGATCATTGGAAATATTGCAGAACAGAATGTAAGTGCAAACTTGTTTAAATACAATCCTTAGAATGGGAAGCTCTAAATCTGTGTCTGTGAGACATTCATTGAGATAGTCATACATTCACCAATGATAATGACGGAAACTATCATGATCATTGAGATAGTCATTCATTCACCAATGATAATGACGGAAACTATCATGATCATTGAGATAGTCATTCATTCACCAGTGATTATGACGGAAACTGTCATGATCATTGAGATAGTCATTCATTCACCAATGATAATGACGGAAACTATCATGATCATTGAGATAGTCATTCATTCACCAATGATAATGACGGAAACTATCATGATCATTGAGATAGTCATACATTCACCATGATAATGACGGAAACTATCATGCCCCAGATCTTACAAGTGTAGTGTACCTAAGAAGCTTTAGCAGAGGATATGATGGCAGCCGGAAGTAGCCTTTAGTTCTAAACGACTTTGTGCACATATTGCTTATATCAGTACTGCATCTCAGAACACTTGTTATTGTCACATCAAGGTACTTTATTTGATCAGCTTTTCGTTATGTTCTGTTCTTTGGCAAGGCATGTAACTATTCATTCTGAAAGCCAGATATCTTACAGTTTATATCAAGGCCAAGTTGTTCAAAGCATCGTCAGCTTTACGCGCACGTTTGTGGTTAAATTAGTAACTGTTCTGGCAAGTACACTAACTATTACCCTGGTATTTCTGATGAAAAAGGGAGTACATGTAGCTTTTGCCGATGCAAAAGCTTCTCACATTTTTGTCAGCAAAACATTAAGTGTATATGACAGATTTATTGATCAAAGTTTTATAACGATATGTCAACAAACGTAGTCGTTATTTTTGAACAACTAGACCCGGATATCTTACGTAGGATATATTTCTATCTGCTGTATTATACGATGGCCAGTCAATAATTTGTGATAGTAGTATTCATATCAAACTATGTTCATTTGAAAGCTATGTCAAAATTGTATCCGACACGTATTCTCATTTAGTACTATAGTTACAGATGTTCCGTTGCTAGGTTGATTAACTAACCGTGGTCATGTAGGTCTATCTCGTTGCTATGGCAAGACTGAGTCTTAAAACATCATATCATAAACTTTGCAGTATCGCAAGTCTCTCAAGATGAAAAGGTTTACCTATATGATTAGATATTGAAAAAATCAAACTTTTCGTTCAAAAATTTGACAAATGTTGCAAAAGTCAGCCTCTTGATTTGGGGTTGTTGTTACGATTAGTCATAAAACAAAGCCCCGCCCCCGCCCATCGGGGCTTGAAGAAGTAGATGGGCTGCATGATGCTTCCACGCAGAGCTGAAACCGACCCGCACACGAGGACTGGTAAACCGCTTAGAGGATCTAAGCCTGCCCAGACAAAGCGGTGCGAGTTGGCCCGTCCATGATTATAAGCCCTATTGGTTTCATTGGGCGGCAGGACTTGAGATGTCATTTCATCTCAGTGTCGGGTAAAAGTCCCACAAAATTGGAAGCAACGTCACCAAAAGGACTTTTAGAGTGTTGACGGGGACGTTAAACCCGAAATCAAACAAACAAAATAAAACAAAGCCGCACAAAAGACTACTTCAGATGCACTGACTTACAGTGATGGTGCTAAATGAAGAAACTTTGAAAGTTATGTGTTACCACCATCTTGTTGCTTAGTAACAGAAGAATGCATTAAATTAGGAATTAAAAAAATCAGGGGTTCTGTTAAATTGTTTTTAGGCGGCCAGCGGCTAAACGACTTGATCGAAAAATCTCAAAATATTACTGAAGGAAATTTAAATTTATAAATAAAAACAAAGTATAACAATGACCGAATGTGTGCGGAAACCTCATTGTTTTGATGCCAAGCTAAGTGATGTAAACCGCGGTTATGACGATCGAGCGACATTGCAATGCTGTAACGCATGCTGAAGTTACGCACTGAATGCGGGTTTACGTAACGTGTATGAATATGTTAATTAATGATGGGCATACATACAAATTTTCAGAAGCGCCATTATCATTACTTACTGACGACTGACACTCGTACAATATTGTGTAATAGATATTTTTGTTTGTTTGAATTGAGGTTTTACGCCCCCGTCAACACTATTTTAGGTCATTTTGGAGATATTGTTTCCATTTTCTTCTTGGTTTTTTACCCAATATTGAGATGGAATTACATCTCAAGCCGCACCGTCCAAACAAACCAATAGGGTTTATAGGCCGGTCCGACTCTCACCACTTTGCCTGGGCATGCTTAGACCTTCTAAACACTTTACCAGTACTTACGCCGGCCTCGTTGGCTCAGTCGGATGCGCGTCTGACTGGTGATCAGGAGGACGCGGGTTCGACTCCCGCCGGGGTCGGCAACATTCTTTCGTGGAGATTGATCATGAAATCTTTTCTACGGTCATTCTCTCCCTTCCGCTGATTCAAGAAGGGCAGTTGTCAGTTTCTGGCGAAAGAATGTGCATTGTACTGGTTAACCGCTTATGTATAAGCCTGCCCAGGAAAGTGTGGATAGGTAAACTGACCGGCTCAAAAATGACCTAAATAGTGTTGACTGGGCCGTTAAACTCCAATCCAAACAAACAAAACCAGTACTTACGTGCAGTCGGTTTCACCACCACTTGGAAGCATCATGAAGCCCAATCTTTTTCTGTAAGCCCCGATGGGCAGGGCCCTGTGTTATAGATAAAAGATAGTGCATATACTTTTTGCGATCTTGTTATTTAGTGGAATATCGCCATTGCAGATTTTCGGTATGTAACGTGTAGCAATGTCATGAAGTTATTACGACACCATTGACAACTCGATGTTTTCTGAAAAATATTTATAAACTCCTGTGGAAAAAATAATCAACGCAGAATGACAAACAGAATCTCACACTATTGGTCATTTGTATATGAAATTATAAGAAACTTGTCAAAGGTATAGTTCATAAATTTCATATGAAGCTTCATCTAGTGGACCACTTCCAGGATTGTTCAAATTATAGCCCTGGGTTCAAAATATATAAAGGGAAACCTTTAAAATCTTCTCGTCTGAAACCAGAAGGGCCAGGTCTTTGATATTTGGTATGAAGCTTCATGTAGGGGACCCCTATCAAGATTATAAAAATTATAGCCCTTGGTCAAAATATGGCACCGCCCGGGGCCCACCGGTTTTACACATTGCTTTCACTTCTATTTTACACTAGACTTATATAGGATAAAAATTAATAAATATCCTTGTCTCAAACCGGAGAGCCCAAGTCTTTGATATTTGGTATGAAGCTTCATCTAGTGGCCCTCTACCACGATTTTCAAATTATAGCACTGGACCAATAATGGACATGCCCCGAGGCGCACTGGTGCACTAGGACCAGAACCTCAATGTCCACAAAGTGCCGAGATAGTGAAATACATGTCAACTCTGTATTGCGAAAGGGCACCTCAAAATCATAAGTTTAGCTTCTGCCCCCACCCTCTTTGTCACCACGAGGCATTGTATGCTAGCCTGAGCTCATCTCTGAGTTCTTCTCTACCTGGTGCACTAGGATCTGACCCTCAATGGACACAAGTTGCCTTGACAGCGATGTAACAAGTCAGCTCTGTATTGTCAAAGGGAACCATCGACCAATAAGACTAGCCTCTGATGTCAACTCCCCTACCCCGTCCCAACCCATTTGTCACATATTAACATATACCCATGTATGACATATTACTTAAAAATACATGAATACTTTAAATGTGTGTTATTATTGCTGAGCAAGATTTTTTGTTTAGCATACGAGATGTTTTCTATAGTATATAAAATATCGCATGTACTAAATATGTCTATTTCCGTATGTACGATCTTTTAAATAAGCATATGAGTTTTCTCATATAGACAACAAAGTATATGTATATGTTTAGATAAATCAGCTGTCTATTTGCAACTCAAATCTAGAATAAATAGTAAAACGGCTTGTCACACTGTTCCGGTTGCACTAGCCTTTTTTTAACCCTACCTCGTTAGACAGGCTGAAACGTCGCACATGATGTCCTAACCCATCTATCCAAGGCAAATGTGACCGTGCCCTATAGTGGCATCTTTCCTATCGTTAGAAATTGCATTTTGTCAGAAGAAAATTGTTCGACATGCCTTATTTCTGCTTCAGACATAGACGTCTACTTTGAGCGCTCGTTAGAACCGACACATTGAGGCGGTTCTTAAGAGTACCAATAAACAATGTTTTGAACAATAATTAATTTTGTATACGCCTTACGACCCCAAATGTCCTCCCATAAAGCTAACTTAAACCCACCAGTGCCGGCCTCGGTAGCTCACTCGGATGCGCATCTGACTGGTTATCAGGAGGACGCGGGTTCGATTCCTGCCGGAGACGGCAACTTTCTCTCGTAGAGATTGATCATGAAAACTTTTCCTACGATTACTCTCCCCCTTCCGCTGATTCATGAAGGGCATTTGTCAGTTTCTGGCGAAAGGTTGTGCACTGTACTGGTTAACTGCTTACGTATAAGCCTGCCCAGGAAAAGTGTGGAGAGGTAAACTGACTGGATCAAAAATGATCTGAATAGTGTTGACTGGGCCGTTAAACCCCAATACAAACAAACAAGACCAATCAGTAATTTTACTGACCGTTCCAAGTCGATGCTTTTGCTGTGGTTCCTTCATGCTTTGTGTTGGTGATTTTGATTTTTTCCCTAACAACATAAGTTGTTGCGTTGATGATTTTGATACTTCTTTTTTTGTTGTTCATTTTAATTACATTTGTCCTTCCAGGTTAATGTTTGTCATGTTGGTGATTCAGATTCTTTCCCCCATTATGTATGTTGCTCCTTTTTGGTTAGGTTTGGATATTCTGAGTCACCACATATTTGGGAAAGAGCTGCTGACCCGGTTTACCTGTGGTCCGTTTTGTTTACTGTTGTCACTACATGGTTCGACTACTTTTCCTGGTGATATTGTGGAAAGAAATTTGGATCTAATTGTATCAGTTCCTGGCCGTTTCTCTTTTTAATTTCCATTGTGTACATATAGGATCTTACATGGGTGCTCATGCATTATTGAATTTATTAAACGAGTTGAGGAAAAGGGGTAAACTGCGAGGCTTTGCCTAGCATTTTATCCCTTTTCCTCAACGAGTTTAATAAATTCAATAGGACATGAGCACGAATGCAAGATTCTTTTTATCATATGACATTTAAAAGGCATTTTATTCACGTTTGTTTACAAAAATGTCAAAATTCCGTCATTAGTAAACGCGACGTCGTTAAATACGTCGTGCATGTAACGTTACGGGGCGTATCTACCTAATTTGCATATTTAATCCACTAGTGGATTATTGAAAATATTACATGGCGTTATTACACTCTCATACGCGGTGTCATATGATAAAGTGTGGTTAACAAGGGCATGAATAACATGTATTTGTGTACACGTGGTGGTTATCATTCTTGAAATCCTACCCTCTGTACTATCTGACGAATACGAATCCAATCATGCAGAAATAGTCGAATTTCTGTATATGCATCCTTAATACCATGATTATCCAGTGCGATAAACAAGGTACCTTCTGCACTCCGGAAAAGATAGGCTGCCAGTGCGCCCCGCCATCGGGGCTTTGAGAAATAGATTTGGCTGGGTGGTGGTTCCTACCGAACTTTCAGTACTGGTAAACCGCTTAGAATGTATGATATAAGCCTGCTGAGAAAAAATGGTGCGAGTCGGGCCGCTCCTACAACCTTAGTGTTTTCTTTGGGCGGCAGGGCTTGATATTTCATCTCATGTTCGTGCAAAGGCCCACAAAGTCGAAAGCAAATCTCCAAAATGACCTACATAGTGTTGACGGGGACTCGGAACCTCATCTCAAACAAACAAACAGGTTCCCAGTTGGACTTTACACCATCGGCATCTACTCTTTGTTGTCTATACCACAAAATTGAATCTACCTAGAGTATGTTTGCCTTTTTGTGCTATGTCTATGCAGCTTACATTCCAGAAGCTCGGGAGGAGGGGACCTTCTCTAATTTCCGCATGAACATAACTTCTTGTCCACCGTTATCCAAGATTTGGCCCAGTCACGTATTGTTCTAACCAGATGTGTTTTCAAATTATTCTGTCTATATATCTGATCGTATATACATGTAGTATATGACTTAGTAGACTCATTGATGACAGTTTCTCAATTCTCATCCAGCATGACGTAACGGTGACAACAAGCACACGTAGCATTAAAATGAAAGATGGAAGATTAAGTCACTATGTTCTAGATGTGGCTGGACCAAATCTACAAACAGAAGTGGCGGAAAAATATCCCCGGGGCATACAACATGGGGAGATAGCTGTACTCAGTCCAGGAGGTTTACCTTCTAAACATCTGTACTGTGGAGCTTTGCCGCGGCATGACCGTCCACCTGAGGGTTCAGAATCACCAGAAGTGGTGTGTATCACGAAACAGTTCTTTTTGTATATTTACTTTCTGAAGATATCGTTTTATGAGCATTCGTGTTCGATCCTCTTTTTTGGTTTGTTTGTTTTATGTGAGGTTTAACGTCCCCGTCAACACTGTAAAGGTCATCTTGGAGACGTCGCTTCCAATTTTGTGGGACTTATATCCGACATGAGATGAAATGACATCTCAAACCCTGCCGCCCAATGAAACCAATAGGGCTTATAAGCATGGACGGTCCGACTTGCACCGCTTTGCCTGGGCAGGCTTAGATCCTCTAAGCGGTTTACCAGTAATCGTATGCGGGTCGGTTCAGCTCTGCATGGAAGCATCTTGCAGCTCATCTATTTCTTCAAGCCCCGACGGGTGGAGGCCGTCTTTTTTGTTAACTGCGATTCAGTATTAGAATAGATGACAAGGGTTAGCTTTCCTTTAACTCCATTGTTGAAGCCTCCAATAGTTTTAGGTTTGCCGATCGTTTCAAAATAGAAATAAAGGCATTGATCAGGAATCGACACAACTAACCCACATGCCAATCCAAGACACCAAAGGGTATAAAATAACTTCAGCGTAATTAAAATGACACAAGCAGTAATGCCAAAAACAACTTTGTCCCTCAAAATGGTCCAACGGCTATCCAATATATCGATTCTACGTGGCCACAATCCTCGCTCTTGGTTCTATGCCGTTCTATACCATGCCCTTGATTCTATGCCATGTCGATCATATGCCATTTCTTATGCAACTACCATTGTATTCCCCTTCCCCTATAAAATGTGAGGGATGGGGGTGGGGGAAAGGCGTTTGTACTTTGGGAATCAGGCAGCAAATCAAAAATTGACAAAACTATCAGATTCTGGGACGGGACCTTCATAACTTTGTAAACGAAGAGATATATGAAAATTTTAATCTATTTTAGACGGGGCAACCCCTGGGCAGAAAACTTGGAAGGGTTCCGATTATAAACGGTATTTTAGCTCACCAGAGCCGAAGGCTTCGGGGGAGCTAATATGATAGGTATTTGTCTGTCGTCGTCGTACGTCTGGCGTCAACACTTTTAAACGACATTTTCCCTGAATCCACTGGACCGATTGGGCCCAAAGTTCATCTCTAGCATCCTTGGGCTGGGGGATTGAAAATTGTGTTGTTTTTTTTATGAAAATCTGCTCTTTAGTTTGGTTGCTTTGGCAACTTAGAGTTGCCATAGACTTATAATGAGGAAAATTGAAAAATGACATATACTGCCATTGCAGATATTTTGACAAAACATCAAGAAACGTTTCTTGATCAGCCATATGCTTAAATGCCAACCTGAGGGTCCCCCAGGTTGTGCAGGGGCCATGTCCCACCCCATCCACTTCGTAAAAGGCCATATATCTCAGAAACCATTTAGATCCCCACCCTTAAACCATATATATGTTCTTTTTCCTTATGATAAGACGCATTCAGTGATACCAACCTGTGGGGGTTGGGGTTGTCCCGGGATGCGTCGGGGCTGTGCCCCACCCCCATCACTTCATAAAGGCCCAGTATCTCGGAAAACTTACAGATTCCAACCCCTAAACCATATATATTCTTATTCCTTTTGATAAGAGATATTTAGTGACACCAACCTAGGGGTCTGTCGGGATACACCGGGACCATGTCCCACCTTTCCACAAAAGATCATATATCAGAGAAACTGTTCAGAACACCACCCCTAAACCATATATATTCGTGTTGCTTATGATAAGGCACATTCAGTGACCCCTCCACTTCACAAAAAGTCATATATCTCATAAACCATTCAGATCTCCACCCCTAAACCACATATATTCTTGTTCCTTACGATAAGACACGTTCAGTGACAACAACCTAGGGGTCTCACAGGGTGCGCCGGGGCCATGCCCCACCCCTCCACTTCACAAAAGGCCAAATATCTGTGATACTGTTCAGATCCCACCCCTAAACCATATATATTCATGTTCCTTATGATAAGACTCATTCAGTGACACCAACCTGGGGGACCCCGTGTTAAATTAAAAGGGCTGCTGGTGGGCAGTGACCACCTGAGCTCTGGTGAGCATAGTGGCCCATAGCCTCTTGTTCAATGTCTGACCGTGACCTGCATTGGAAAAAGTGAAACATTTTCCATATAGTTTAGTCACTTCAACCTAACGTCCATAATTTTCAAATGGAGTCCTCCTATAAATGAGGTGCAAAATTCAGTTTAGTACAAGACTGATTAAAGCTCCATCCTAGGGATTTTAACTAAAAATGGTTTAAGTGAGGATTTGACCTCTTCATTTGAAATTTATCTAATTTCGCGGGGGATAACAGTGATTGTTAATTGGCATTTGATGTTGATGCGGCTATTATGCTGTGCACATAATTTTATATGTGTGCCTTTATGTACTAAGTAATATTTTATTCATAAATGCAGATTGCGATGTTTGCATTATTCTTTAGCAATGTTTTCTTTAGGCTTACACGCCAATGTGACTCAATGAATTTTCTCTAAGCTTCGGAAATGACATTCTTCTAATGTAATATTTTTCTCATTTATGCTACAATCACATTTAGAACCGCCCCGGTGAGGCCATTCTGTAAAGTACCCAGAGTATTATTTTAATGAGTTGATATAAAAAAATAATGTATACTCTGGTGAATCCCACTTTCTTTATTTCTGTTCATGGCCAAAACATTGTTTCATATTAGACCTCAGTCTGTCTCGTAACACGAGCCTTCATTTTCGCCCAACACTACCCATTGTTTTGTCTTTGCCAAAATATATAGTATTGATTTTACAAGGTTATCACCAGTTTTGGAATGACATGATTATAAAATTAAGTGGTGGTAATTCAGTATAAACTTGTGGTTACATATTTTATTCACTGCTTCTCCATTAAAATGTACCTTCCCTTCTTATATATTCCTTTGTTTTGTAATAACCTTACATATGTGCATTTGCCTTTTACGTCCCACCAAAAGCTAAGGTTATATGGAGACAGGACCTCGGCTAAAAGACCCATCCGAAAGTCTGGAAAAGCTCGGGATCGAAGTTACGACCCCTGGTTTACAAGGCGAGTAGTATAACCACAACACCCCAGAGGCCTCTATTAGAACCAAACGTAATATCTTACATAACTTTATTCTTCTGAAACAGGATAATAAATCTGTAAATCTTTATTCCTTTTTCCTATTTTGATTCTTGAAATTAACTTTGCCCTGTCTCTGGTCTGGCCCACCAGAGACCAACTGTTGGTTTTCCTTTGCTACATCATTTCAGTTATATCATGACGTCGAGTCCTCATCCTTGTTTCAACTATGTTCCCGGAGATGTTGCACCTATGTATGAGTTTGAAATCCTTCCTGCGGGTTGTTTGTTTGTTTGTTTGAATTGAGGCTTAACGTCCCCATCAACACTGTATAGGTCATTTTGGAGACGTTGCTTCCAATTTTGTGGGACTTTTACCCGACATTGAGATGAAATGACATCTCAAGCCCTGCCGCCCAATGAAACCAATAGGGTTTATAAGCATGGACGGTCCGATTCGCACCGCTTTGCCTGGACAGGCTTAGATCCTCTAAGCGGTTTACCAGTACTCGTGTGTGGTCGGATTTCAGCTCTGCGTGGAAGCATCATGCAACCCATCTATTTTTTCAAGCCCCGATTGGTGGGGGCCGATTCCTGTGGACTGAATAAATTTAACTGTTTAAACCGCGACAGAAAAAAGGGCGAGGATTGTGGCCTCGTAAAATCGATTGAGCCCCTTCTCAACCACCCCCACCACCCCCCCTCCCCATAAAACATTTTTATTGAGTTCAACGGCGGTTCTTCTGTTATGGATTAATTGTGATCATGAAATCTTTTCTACGGTCATTCTCTCCCTTCCGCTGATTCAAGAAGGGCAGTTGTCAGTTTCTGAAGAAAGGATGTTCACTGTACTGACTAACGGCTTATATATAAGTGTTGATAGGTGAACTGACCGGCTCAAAACCCTAAATAATGTTGACTGGGCCGTCAAACACTAAAACAAACAAACAATCTCCCATCCAAGACACCAGTGGGAAAGAAACACAGACGTAAAAGAACTTCACAATAAAGAAAACTTCACAGGTAGAAAGCAAAGAGACAGTTACTTTCCCGCAAAATGGTCAAATGGCTGACCAAATTAAAAAAATATTAACCATATATACATGCAAAGACGAACTATAACAATAATAAACCATAATAGAAGAACCCCCTTGGAACGGACAGCAAAATAGAAGTAAAACAAAGATCAGGAATCCATACAATTAACTTACTCCACCCATCAAAGACACCAAAGGGAAAGAAACACAAACATTTAGCGACCAGCACATAATGGAAACCTAAACAAAGGAAGGCCACAAGTAAAAAATTGCTCCATGTTGGAGCAAAGGAGGAAGCGCTGCGGAAAACAACTTTTTATACCCGCTTTCTCGAAGAAAAATCGGGTATATTGTTTTCGTGTCAGAGTCGAGTGTCTATCAGTCCGGGGGTCTGTATGTTGTTTGTATGGAAGTATGTGTGTGTGTGTACATACGTCCGTCGAGTTTCTGTGGAATGGATCTCCTCTGAAACCGGTTAAGATACATTTTTCAAACTTTGCCTGTGGATAATAAATGGAATGTAGATGGCACTGGGCTACTTTTGGCGTGACCTTGACCTCAACATGGCCCCACGGTCAAAGGTCAAAAAGTATTATTTTGCCGTATCTTCTAAACTATTGGAGTTACACTTCTGGATCTTTGGTTATTGGATGACCATTGGAATATAGAATAAATTGGGCTCCTTTTGGTGTGACCTTGACCTCAACATGACCCCAAGGTCAAAGGTAAAAACGTATGACTTTGTCATATCTTCTAAACTATCGGAGTTACACTTCTGAAGCTTTGGTTATTGGACGGCCCTTGGAATATAGAATATATTGGGCTACTTTTGGTGTGACCTCGTTCTCAACATGACCTCAAGGTCAAAGGTCAAAAAGTATGATTTTGCCATATCTTCTAAACTATTGGAGTCACACTTCTGAAACTTTGGTTATTGGATGGCCCTTTGAATATAGAATAAATTGGGATACTTTTGATGTGACCTCGACCTCAACATGACCCCAAGGTCAAAAGTTAAAAAGTATGACTTTGTCATATCTTCTAAACTATTGGCGTTACACTTCTGAAACTTGGATATTGGATGGCCGTTGGAATATAGGATTAATTGGGATAATTTTGGTGGACCTCAACATGATCCCAAGGTCAAAGGTAAAAAGTATGACTTTGCCATATCTTCTAAACTATAAGAGTTACACTCCTGAAACTTTGCTTATCAGTTAGAATGTTCTTTGCAACTTTTTTTTAAACTTATATGTAGTTTTGGCTAGCTAATACATAGTCATTAGTGTTATTCATAGAAAAAGCGGGTATTTGTGATGGTATACCATCGACTGCGCGATCTAGTATACCTTTAATTTCATTAAAAGATTTCATAATTGTGCATGTCTTTAAAGGGTTGGACCTAATACATGAGAATGAGCCTTTTCTTACCGATTCATTATAGGAAAGGTTTTCTAAGGCCATCCCCAATTGCGGGCAGTACAAATCATAAACAGAGAAGGTGGAAAAAGAGTATGAAACATCGCGAGCAGGTCATAAAGAGTATTTCGCCGCAAATAAGCAACAGGATACTTTAGGAATTTTGAATGACTTCAGAATTATAGCTTTGAGATCTATCTGTCACCAGTCAATGACACATTACATAATTGTTCGTTATTTTCCCCTGATCGATACCATACGTCCGTGTGTGGGTGTTTGTGTGGGTGTCCGTGTGTCCGGAAACTTGTGAACAGGATTAAAGACAATGCCATCATCGGAGAAGCATCATACCTTCCATAAATGTTTCCCGTGGAAAGAGAATATATCCTATTGATTTTCAAGGTCAAGGGTCAAATGCCAAGTTAACAATCGACTTGACATTGAAAACATTGTGAACAGGATAAAAAGCAAAGCTATCATCATTGAAGTATCAAACATTCCACAAATGTTTCCCTTGGAACGATGATGAACACTATAGATTTTCGAGGTCAAGGGTAAAATGTCAATGTCACGATGCACCGTGCGAAAAACACTGAAGTGTCCTATGCACTCTGAGGTGAGTGACTCTATATTTGCCTTCTGGGATGACCCTAGGAAATGCTGGTTCTTCTCTATCGGTAGGGTCACATACCAGAATTAGCATTCGGAATTATTACGGAGAATACGGCAAATGCCATTCAAAGATCAGGACCTGTGAAGTTATCCCTGGCTCTCACGAAAGAGGCAAAATTAGCTTCAGTATTATCAGCACCTTCAACTGTGGAAATGATCGAATCGGAAAGAGCATTCCACTCTCTAATGGTCCGACGGAAGAAAGATTCTTTGTACATACGGGACAATTGGGATCATCATGCCTCATGTCAAATCAAGGGACTTTACCTGTACTGGCATTTTTTCAGCTCCGAAAATCCCGAAAAAATTAAAACAACCTCAAAATGACCCAATTTGTTTTTATTTGATTTTCTTAAATTTAACACTGGATGAAAGAAAAATAATTGTTCTACTTAAATTTTCAGTCCCATTTTTCATTGCATAATGAATGTTTTAAATACTGTAGTTTAAAATCAGTATGAGAATATCAAGAACCCAGCAGGCACACGTCGCAAGGGCAACGTCAACTCAACGTCGGTGCAATGTCACGACATTGCACCGACGTAGATGTGACGTTGCATTAAAGTCATGACGTTGCACCGACGTTGATGTGACGTCACAATTACGTCATGTGCCTGATGGGAAGTCCAACAATGTCGGATATCACTGTTAATTCCACCCCTCCCAGACCCACACAAAAACACTTATGGGTCGATTGTTTGCCAATCGACCAAAGTTACTAAGCACACAACTTTCAACGTTGCGCTCACGTGACTATCACTCTTTACCAAAGAACACCTATTCAAATACATTGAAAATTTTACCGTCAAAAAAACTTTCAGATAGAAGAAAATCTGATATTTATCATATTTCTGTTCTAAATATAGATTGTGATTACTCGTTAGAACCTAGTTCTAACGGGCATCTACAAGCTATTTTTAATCAGAAATAAGAAAAAATAATGGGTATCACCGTTAACTCTAGTTTCAGTATATAAAAGTGGGGTTTAAGCGGGTCAAAATTATATAGGCGTGTTTTTTAGGAAATCAAGGTAAGGATCATTTACAAAAAAAAAAAAAAAAAAAAAAACGCCCCCGCCCATCGGGGCTTGAAGAAATAGATGGGCGGCATGATGCTTCCACGCAGAACTGAAACCGACCCGCACACGAGTACTGGTAAACCACTAAGAGGATATAAGCCTGCCCAGGCAAGGCGGCGCGAGTCGGCCAGTCCATGCTTATAAACCCTATTGGTTTCATTGGGCGGCAGGGCTTACGTTGTCTTTTCATCTCAATGTCGGGCGGCCCCCGTCCATCGGGGCTTGAAGAAAAAGATGGGCTACATGATTCTACCACGCAGAGCTGACTGAATCCGACCCCAGAGGAGGACTCAGTGGTAAACCGCTTAGAGGAACCAAGCCTGCCCATGTAAAGCAGTGCAAGTCGGACAGTCCATGCTTATAAACCCATTGGTCGACATGGCTTGAGATGTTATTTCATCTCAGTGTCGGGTACAAATTCCACAAAATTGGAAGCAACGTCTCCAAAATGACCTATACAGTGTTGACGGGGACGTTAAACCTCAAATAAAAAAAAAAAAAAAAAAGCCGCGTTATTTACAGCTTAGAGATTTATCTGTAGAATCTGGACTGCAATCATGTGTTGGGTTTTGCAAACAGTGTATACCCATATCAGAACGCGGTGTCTGTTCAGGGTTAACACTGTTTGCTTAGGGTAAAGGGTTAAACGAAACAGTTCAAGTTTCCCTTCAGGGCCATTTTTTCAAACTACAGTAAGAGATACTCGACATATCAGTGCTGTCTGTGCTTTGATTTATTTACCCTCTTCAACCCTTCTACTCCTGAGTTATCGGCGTGGGCTCTACCATCACTGACTTTGGGCACGTCCCTTCTACTTTATATAGTATCTAGCTTAAAAGAGTCATCAGGATAACAAGTTATATATCCCTATAAGGTGGCTCATTATGCGCCATATCTCATCAGGATCTACATGTTTGCATTAGTAGCTGTGCCGGGCTTCAGGGTTGAAAGGGTTAACCTTTGCTGCAGTAACAGTCTTAAATATTGCGCAGTAAACAATCATTGGAATCGAAAGGGATACGTTTAAACCGTAGATTGTACCATTCTGTGTAGAAGCACTGTCATCTATTTTAAACACACATAGACTTCTGTCATCCATTTCAAACAATGAATTTTAATTTTGGGATAATTCAACAATGAAAAAGCAGGAGTATATTCAGGACTGTACTGACTGATAATAAAATAATAATCAAAACCGAATACCCTTTCGATGATTATAACAAAAAACATAGTTCGTTATTAAAAATCCAGAATGTATCAAAAATAGAATTCGAATGGCAAACATTCAGATTTCAAATGTATAATTGAATGTAGTAGCAAATTAAAATTGTTAAAAAAGTGTTTTAATTTTATCAATAACGCGAACTTCTGTAACTGACAATTCGCTTACATCATTGAAAAGTCAAGTTTCATGATTACATAGTCCGTGTCTCAAACTCATTACAAATGGCGCTGCGTTGGTACGCAGCGCAATAAGGACAGTTACTTTCCCACAAAATGGTCATATGGCCATCCAAAATAAAAAGACACAAGTGATACACACAGTAAGTAACAAACAACACCATACATAAACCGCCACAGAAGAACCGCCTTGGAACGGTCAGTTGAAAGATTTCCAGGGGGTGTGGGGGGTTAAATAGATTTTACGTGGTCACAATCCTCGCCCTTACTTCCGTCGCGATTTAGACAAATAATTTGTTCAGTCCGCATGAAGGCCTCCTAACTCATCAGTGCAACATCTCCGTGAACACAAAAAATCAAAGAACCACAGAGGTGAGACAACGGTGAGGACTCGACAGCAAGAAACCACTGAAATGCTGGAGCAAAAGAAAACCAATAGTAAGACTCCGATGGGCCCGACCAGAGACAGAGTATCAGGCACCAACCAACATTACCTTAAATTAGATCTCTCTAATTCTCAATAAGCCTTTACGTTGGAGCCGTCATAGAATCTGAGGCCTGACCCACCGGTGTGCAATTAAAGAGGGAAGCAAAGTTGCCAACCGTGATTGGGAAAACTACCATGCATGCAGTCTGTCGTATAACATCCATGTTGTACCCAATCTTTTTATATCGAAGAATGATTTTACGAAACTGGGTGCTGAAGTCATTGCGGTTATATATTTTTTCTGAATTTATATACTAAGCAAAAAGCTTTTACTGTAGGGCTTAACTCTATTTTACGTGGCCACAATCCCCGCCCTTGGTTTTGTCGTGGTTAAGGAAATTAATTAGTTCAGTCCGCATGAAGGATTTCTAACTCATTTGTGCAACATCCCCAAGAAGTATACAGAGATGAAACAACGGTGAGGATTCGACAGCATGAAATAACTGAAATGCTGAAGCAAAAGAAAACCGACAGTTGGACTCCAATGGACCCGACCGGAGAGGGTGCAGTTGGTTTTTGCATGGATGTATTACTATCATCTTTTTATTTTGGATAGCCGTTTAGCGTTTAGCCATTTTATAAGAAATTTTGCCATTTTGTAAGAAAGTAACTATACTTTTAGATATTGTTTGTGACGTTTTCCTTATGGCGAAGTTGTTACACGGTGGTATTTCGTTCCCTTCAATGGGAGGTGTGAGGTAATTGTATCGATTCCTGATCATTGCCTTCACTTCTATTTTTAGATAAATCCTTGCATATCTCAAGAACAAAATGTAGCATTTAGCTTTTAACTGTGTTATATGTATATATTTATGTTGATAGTCATTCACGGTAAGTTGTTTACTGTGGCTTTCTTTTTTTTCTCTTTATACAGCTGTTCAGAAAATTGGTCATTGCTTGCTTGAAGCAAGCAACGAATGACGGGGCTAAATCAATTTGCTTCCCTACAATTGGAACCGGTTATCTAATGTATTCACCTGAGGTATCAGCAAAGAATATGCTTCAAGCAATCGAAGAATTTGCCAGTAATAATCCAGAAACAACCGTCATAAGTGTGTATATTGTACTCCACAACAAAGCAGAATCGCTTAGAAAGACTCAAAAGGTTTGTCTTTCAGATTATTTTGATACTTAACCCCTGTCTTATCAGTGCATAAGATTTTGTTTGATTTGACGTTTAACGTCCCCGTCAACACTGTTAAGGTCATTTTGGAGACGTTGCTTCCAATTTTGTGGGACTTTTACCCGACACTGAGATGAAATGACAACTCAAGCCCTGCTGCCCAATGAAACCAATATGGTTTATAAGCATGGACGGGCCGACTCACACCGCATTGCCAGGGCAGGCAAAGGTCATCTAAGCCGTTTACCAGTACTCGTGTGCGGGCCGGTTTTAGCTCTGCGTGGAAGCATCATGCAGCCCATCTGTTTCTTCAAGCCCCGATGGGCCCAGTGCATAAGATAGGTCGAAGTGGATTTCATGAGTGAAGCGAAGGTGTTTTGCTTGAATTGAGGTTTAACATTCCCGTGAGCATTATTTAGGTCATTTTGGAGATGTTGCTTCCAATTTTGTTGGACTTTTACCAGAAATTGAGATGAAATGACACCTCGAACGCCCTTTGTGAAAGAAAAGTGAGTTTTACAATGTATATTTCGAGGTGTCATGTCACTGCATAAACGTGTTTGTATAATGAGTTGGACGCCCCAATGCTGAGAGTTACACTACAACTTTGCTTCAGGCCCCCAATGAAACCTATTGGGCTAATGCGCATTGAACGATCCGACTCGCACCACTTTGCCTGGGCAGGCTTAGTCCACCAGTACACATGGTGGTCAGTTTCAGCTCTGCGTGGAAGCACCGTGCAGCCCAATATATTCTCCAAGCCCCGATGGGCGGGGGCCTGAAGCGAAGTTGTAGTGTAACTCTCAGCATTGGGGTGTCCAACTCATTATACAAACACGTTTATGCAGTGAATATTCTCGAATGCCCTTTTTGAAAGAAAAGTGAATTTTACAATGTATATATCATCTGCATGTTTTGCTTATAAACATATGTTTCGGGTGCTCAAAAAGGCTGTTCTAACAAGCACTCGCATATGTATAAGTAGAAATTTAGTAAATAAATTCAAAAACTTTCATTGGCAACATGTAAATTTTGGCGAGATGAAAAAATACAGTATGTCACAAGGGTGTCTTATTTTACTGTTACGCTGACCTTCGGTTAGGGTAGGCTTGGTTGTCCAGGCAGCAGTTAAGGGTATAGAAAGTGTTTAATTATTATATAATTATTGTTATTATTGTCGCGGTTGTTAAAGCTTGGAGAGATATTGCGAGTCCGATTTTCTGTCCGTTCGCCCATTCATTCGTTGTCGATATAGGGGTCCAATTTCATGTCCTTTCGCCCATTCATTCATTTGTCAATGTGTCAACAGTTGCATCAGCCGTAACGTCAACCCCAAAGTCTCAGGTACATTTCTTTAGAACGGCAATCACAGGCTAGACATAACCCTTCAGCAGATTTGTTTTTGTTTCTTTCTCTTTCCCATCTTAAATTTTCATTTCGTTACTCTCCTTTGTATCTATAGTGCATACTTTCTGCCATAATTTTTATTCTTTTGTCTCTGATTCAAAGTTATCAACAATGTTTTTTGACAAACATTTATCATCATTACATCTGGTCTTTAGGGAATGTGGGACGGCCGTAAAAAGTCTCCCTGGCCTTCATCATAGTGTAGATTATATTTGCTAGCCCTTTGGGAGCATTGATTCCATTGTAGGATTTTGACAATATCTGACGGTCACTGATGAGGCCTAATTGGCCAAATGTAGCTAGTCTTGTACATTCCATACTTTTCAGTTCTTCGGTGTATCCCTTGCTTCCAGAGGATAACCCTTTTATATAACATTGGTATGTTGTTTAACTTCTTGGTGTGATCAGACACCACAATGGCTCTGGCTTAAAGTTATTTATTAGTTGGCAGCAGCCGGAACTTTTATGTCTGTTGCCTGGTCCTTCGGGGTTCAACTGTTGTTTTTCTTGTGCTCCAGAGTCCTGTGGCGTTGTGTGCAGCACTGTATGTCTCAACGCGTGTAATTGTCGAATCCCCATCCTTGGGTCAACTTAGCAAGTTTGAAAACCTTCCCGCAGAGAGACCAAAAAGTACATGTTTGAACCAAAGTGAGGGTGAGGGTTAGGATCCCTAAAGCATACCTACGCCCACCGGTAATTTTTACTGACCGTTCCAAGTCGGTGCTTTTGCAATGATTCGTTCCCGTTTTATATTGGTGGTTCTGATTCCTTTCCTAATTATGTATGTTGTTATATTGGTGATGAGGCGATTCTAATGACTACACACGACAACACGTGTCTTAAGGAAAATCGATAGGATATACTGTGCCTCCTGTCCTGGGTTTATTATCAACCTCAGTGGCTCGAACTTCCTAGTCTCCACTAATTATACCCCGGGCATACGGAGTATGCCATGGGGGTATATAGTTTTCGTCTCTCTCTCTCTCTCTCTCTCTCTCTCTCTCTCTCTCTCTCTCTGTGTTAACATTTTCGTGTCCGCTCCATAACTTTTAAACTGCTTAACATATTTTCATGAAACTTCACATAAATGTTCAACACCATGAGACGACGTGCAGAACACGTGAACCGTAACTCTTACTTTCCTACTTTCAGAGTTATTGCCCTTTGAATATTGAAAATGGCCCTATTTACCATTTTACCATTCACTTTTGTCCGCTCTGTAACTTTCAAATTGTTTGTGATAATTTCATGAAACTTCAAACAAATGTAAAGCACAATAAAAGGGTGGGCAGAACACAAGAACCATAACGCTGGTTTGCATGCTTTATGAATTATTTCTCTTTGAACATACTTTAATTATTTCTCTTTGAATATAGTAAATTATTTGTCTTTTAACATCTTCGTGTCCGCTCCATAACTTTTGAACGGCTTGACATATTTTCATGAAACTTCACGCAAATGATAAACACAATGAGACGACATGCAGAACACATGAACCATAACTCTTGCGTTTCGACTTTCAGAGTTATTGCCCTTTGAATATTATAACTTGCAATTTTTAGCTCACCTGTCACGTAGTGACGAGGTGAGCTTTTGTGATCACTTTTTGTCCGTCGTGCGTCCGTGCGTGCGTGCGTCCGTAAACAATTTAAAATAAGTATATCTCTAATACCCCATGGTCAATCTTGATCAAATTTTATGGGAAGCATCATCAGGTAGGGGGAAAGGCTGCATAAGGTTTTCGGGCTGATCAGATTGGAATTCTGGTTGCCATGGCAATATATAGCTCCCATAGACTATCAATGGGAAAAAATTAAAATATCTACTTCTCTGAAACCACAGGGCCCAGAGCTTAGATATTTAGCATGTATTAACGGCCTTCATAATTCCTGCTGATCTTGCCCCTGGGGTCCAAATTGGCCACACCCCGGGGCCCCTTCGCTCCCATAGACTCCCATAGACTCATAATGGAACAAAAAGCTTCAAAAATCTTCTTCTCGGAAACCACAGGGCCCAGAGCTTAGATATTTAGCATGTAGCAACAGCAGGTGGTCATCTACATAGTTCCTGCCAATCATGCCCCTGGGGTCAAAACGGGCCACGCCCCGGGGCCCTTTAGCTCCTATAGACTCATAATGGAAAAAAGCTTCAAAAATCTTCTTCTCTGAAACCACAGGGCCCAGAGCGGAGATATTTGGCATGTAGCAACGGCAAGTGGTCACCTACATAGTTCCTGCCAGTCATGCCCCTGGGATCCAAATTGGCCACACCCCGGGGCCCCTTAGCTCCCAAAGACTCATAATGGAAAAAAAGCTTCAAAAATCTTCTTCTCTGAAACCACACGGCCCAGAGCTTAGATATTTAGAATGTAGCAAAAGCCAGTGGTCACCTACATAATGCCTGCCAATCATGCCCCTGGGGTCCAAATGGGCCACGCACCAGGGCCCCTTAGCTCCCATAGACTCATAATGGAAAAAAGCTTCAAAAATCTTCTTCTCTGAAACACAGGGCCCAGAGTTTAGATTTTTAGCATGTAGCAACGGCAATTGGTCACCTACATAATTCCTGCTAATCATGCCCCTGGGTTCCGAATGGGCCACGTGCCGGGGTCCCTTTGCTCCCAAAGACTCATAATGAAAAAAAAGCTTAAAACATCTTCTTCTCTGAAACCACAGGGCCCAGTGCTTAGATATTTAGTACGTACCAACGGCAAGTGGTCACCTATTCAATTCCTGCCAATCATGCCCCTGGGGTCCAAAAGGGCCACGCCCCGGGGCCCCTTAGCTCCTTTATACTCATAATGGAAAAAAAAGCTTCAAAAATCTTCTTCTCTGAAACCACAGGGCCCAGAGCTTAGATATTTAGCATGTAGCAATGGCAAGTGGTTACCTACATAAATCCTGCCAATCATGCCCGTGAGGTCCAAATGGGCCACACCCCGGGGAACCCTTAGCTCCCATAGACTCATAATGGAAAAAAGATTCAAAAATCTTCTTCTCTGAAACCACAGGGCCCAGAGCTTAGATATTTAGCATGTAGCAACGGCAAGTGGTCACCTACATAATTCCTGCCAATTATGCCCATGGGTTCCAAACGGGCCACGCCCCGGGGCCCTTTAGCTCCTATAGACTCATAATGGAAAAAAGCTTAAAAAATCTTCTTCTCTGAAATCACAGCGCCCAGAGCTTAGATATTTAGAACGTAGCAACGGCAAGTGGTCATCTATATAATTCCTGCCAATCATGCCCCTGGGGTCCAAAAGGGCCACGCCCTGGGGCCCCTTAGCTCCTATAGACTGGACATGGAAAAAAAGCTTTAAAAATCTTCTTCTCTGAAACCACAGGGCCCAGAGCTTAGATATTTAGCATGTAGCAATGGCAAGTGGTCACCTACATAAATCCTGCCAATCATGCCCATGGGGTCCAAATGGGCCACGCCCCGGGACCCCTTAGCTCCCATAGACTCATAAAGGAAAAAAGATTAAAAAATCTTCTTCTCTGAAACCACAGGGCCCAGAGCTTAGATATTTAGCATGTAGCGACGGCTAGTGGTCACCTACATAATTCCTGCCAATCATGCCCCATGGGGTCCAAACAGGTGAGCGATATAGGGCCATTGGGCCCTCTTGTGTTTTATATTAGGATCACTTTTTGTCTGTAATGCGTGCGTAAACAATTTCTTCAAACAACATCTCCTCCTAAACCACTGATTGGATTTTGACCAAACTTCACAGGAATGATCCTTAGGTGGTCACCTTTCAAATTTGTTCAAATGGTTCCGGTCCGTTTCACATATAGGTCACAGGAGCCAAAAATAGATTTTTTCACCGAAAACTTAAAAAATCTTCTTCTCTGAAACCACAAGGCCCAGGTCTTTGATATTTGGTATGAAGCTTCATCTAGTGGACCCCTACCAAGGTTGTTCAAATTATAGTGCTGGGGCCAAAAATGCTCCCGCCCCAGGGCCCTTTGGTTTTACATGGGCTTATATAGGGAAAATCTTTAAAAATCTTCTTCTCTGAAACCACAAGGCCCAGGTCTTTGATATTTGGTATGAAGCTTCATCTAGTGGACCGCTACCAAGATTGTTCAAATTTTAGTGCTGGGGCCAAAAACGCCTCCGCCCCGGGGCCCTTTGGTTTTACATGGGCTTATATAGGGAAAATCTTTAAAAAATCTTCTTCTCTGACACCCAAGGCCCAGGTCTTTGATATTTGGTATGGAGCTTCATCTAGTGGACCTCTACCAAGATTGTTCAAATTATAGCCCTCGGGCCACAAATGCCCACGCCCTGGGGCCCTTTGGTTTTACATAGACTTATTTAGAGATAATCTTTGAAAATCTTCTTCTCTGAAACAGCAAGGCCCAGGTTTTTAATATTTGGTGTGAAGCTTCATCTAGTGGACATCTATCAAGATTGTTTAAATTATAGTTCTGAGGCCAAAAATGCCCCCATCCCGGGGCCATTTGGTTTTGCATAGGCTTATATAGGGAGTATATTTAAAAAAAATCTTCTTCTCTGAAACCGCAAGGCCAAGGTCTTTGATATTTGGTGTGTAGCTTCATCTAGTAGACCTTTGCCAAGATTGTTCAAATTATAGCCTTTATTGATATTTGGTATGAAGCTTCACCTTTTAAGACCTCCCTCAACATTATGCACATTATAGCCCTGGGGTCAATAATGGCCCTCCCTGGGGCCCACTTGTTACTCTATGGATCAGGTGAGCGATCCAGGGCCATCATGGCCCTCTTGTTACTTTACACTTTTGTCCGCTCTGTAACTTTAAACCCGTTTGATATAATTTCATGAAACTTCAAACAAATGTAAAGCAAGATAATAGGATGGGCAGAACACAAGAACCATAACTCTTGTTTGCATACATTATAAATTATTTCCCTTTGAAGATAGTAAATTATGTGTCTTTTAACATAGTCTTCTCCATTACTTTTAAACGGCTTGACATATTTCCATGAAACTCCACACGATTGTTGAACACCATGAGACGACGTGCAGAACACATGAACCATAACTCTTGCTTTCCTACTTTCAGAGTTATTGTCCTTTGAAGTTTGAAAATGGCAATTTTTACCATACACTTGTGTCGACTCTGTAACTTTCAAAACATTTGAGATAATTTCATGAAACTTCATTATGGCCGAAATATGTAAAAAAAAAAGGTTTTGACATTGCCATTTTCAGCTGAGGCGATGGTACTGGCCGGGGATATACTTGCCTCACTGGGCACTTTGTCTAGTTTGACTTATGCATTGTGGCTAAAGGGAAACCTTGTGAACAAAATATCTGGAAAACCGCTTGAGCTAGGCTCATGAAATTTGGCATACAATTTGGGTCTAATGTGTAGATGACCTGATACACTTTTGACCAAAATCTGAAAAATTTTAACGGAGTTATGCGCCTTTTTCGACTTAAGCATTGTGGCTATGGATAAACCTTGTGAACAACATAGCTGAAGAACCGCTTGAGCTAGGCTCATGATATTTGGCATACAGTTTGAGGTTAATGTGTAGATAATCTGATTAACTTTTGAAGAAATTCTGAAAATATTTAATGGAATTATACCCCTTTTTGGACTTATACATTTTGGCTATATGGAAACCTTGTGAACAAAATAACTGGAGAACCACTTGAGCTAGGCTCATGATGTTTGGCGGTCTGTTTGCTACTAAGGCGTGGATGACCTGAATAACTTTTGTTTAAAATCTGTTAATATTTGACAGGTTTATTTTTAATGCAAATGATCATGAGATACTATTTACTATCCCATTTAGGGACAAGCCTATGGTTTGGGGCACAGTGTTTCACAATTTCTAGTTTATACAAAATGGACCATGGGCCTCTTGTTAGCTCACCTGGAGCAAAACTCCAGATGAGCTTATACCTGTTGTCCGTCGTCTGTCGTCCGGCGGTCCATCCTCGTTAACTTTTCACTTTTTCTCCCGAATTGGAAGTCCGATTAAGCTGATACCCAGTGGAAGGCATCCCGGTGACATGGAGATTCAGATTTGCTAAACTGGTTCCGTTAGGATTTTCAAGATGGCCGCGATGGCCGCCATCTTGATTTTTTTCAAACGACATCTTAAACGACATCTCCTCCCAAACCAACTGCCGAGCTGAAATTGACCGGAGGCATTGGGGTAACATGGAGATTCAGATATGCTAAAAGCGTTCCATTCCGATATCCAATGATGGCTGCCATCTTGAAATTCTTCAAAGAACATCTCCCTAACCGAAGGTCGAACTGAGCTGAAACTTGATGGAGGCATCGGGATGACATGGAGATTGAGCATTGCTAAAGTGGTTTCATTTGGATTACCAAGGTGGCCGCTATGGCCGCTCTGGCCGCCGTCTTGAAATTCTTTAAACGACATCTCCTCCCCAAAGTAAAGGCCAAATTGAGCTGAAACTTGGTGGGAGGCATCGGGGTGACATGGATATTCAGATTTGCTAAAATCGTTCTGTTCCGCTATCCAAGGTGGCCGCCAATGAAATTCTTCAAATGGCATCTCCTCCCGAACCAAGGGTCAAACTGAGCTGTAACTTGATGGGAGGCTTCAGGGTGACATGGGGATTCAGATATGATAAAATCGTTCCGTTCCGATATCCAAGATGGCCGCCATAAAAGCCATCTTGAAATTGTTCCTCGCAAACCAAACTTTCAATTGACCAGAAACTTTGGTGGGAGGCATAAGGATGACATGGATATTTTGATTTGCTAACATTGTTCCGTTCTGATAGCCAAGATGGCCGCCATGGCTGCCATCCTGAAAATTTTCAAACGGCATCTCCTCCCAAACCAGAGATCTGATAAAGCTAAAACTTGATTGGAGCCCTCGGGCCGACATGGAGATTCAGGTTTATTAAAATCATTCCATTCCTATGTCAAAGATGGTCGCCATGGTGTCCATCTTGGAACTTTTCCAACGACATCTGCCGAACCAAAGGTTGGATCAAGTTGAAACTTTATGGAAAGCGTCGGGGCGAAAAGGCGATTCAGACTTGCCGAAGTTTTTCTGTTCCGATATCAAAGATGGCCACAATGGCGCCCATCCTGAAATTCTGCAAATGATATCTTTTTCTGAACCAAGGGTTAGATTGAGCTGAAACTTGATGGGAGGCATTGGCATGGAAATTCGGATTTGCCAAATTTGTTCTGTTCCGATATCCAAGATGGCTGCACAATGAGGACATCTTGAATTTCTTCAGAAGACACCTCCTCCCGAACCAGAGGTCAGATCATGCTGAAATGTGATGGGAGGCATTGGGGCGACATTGAAATTCGGATTTAATAAAAGTCTTACATTCCAATATACAAAATGGCCACCATAGCGGCCATTTGAAATTCTTCAAACTACATCTCATGAACCAAAGGTCGGATTGAGCTGAAACTTGATTGGAGGCATTCGGGCAACATGGAGATTCAGAATTGCTGAAAATATTCTGTTCTGTTGTCTAGAGATGGCTTCCATGTTGTCCAGCTTGAACATCTTCAAACTACATCAAGTTGAATTGAGCCGAAACCTGATGGAAGGGTGATTGGGTGACACGGAGATTCAGACTTCTTAGTACCATTCTGTTCTGATATTCCATATGGCTGCCATGTTGGCCATCTGGAAAATCTTTAAACCACATGTGCTACCAAATGGTCTGTTGCATCGAGTTGAAATTGGTGGGAGGCATTTGGGTGACATGGAGAATTGTTAATATTGTTGCATTCTGATATCCCAGATGGCTGCCATCTTGAAAGTTTTCAAAAACACTTGTATAGTAATTGCATATAAGATTTACAGGGAGGGACAGCTCAGGAGTAGTCAGTATTTGTCAAACTCGCTGAGTCCCCAAGAAGATTTCGTAATTTGTCTTTTTGCAAGCGGCCATATATACATACCATAGCTTTGTTTGTGTTACAGTTGCAGTCACATGATTGATTGGCTTGGTTTACTTTTTTGATTACAGAACATGCCAAAGGCAGGTGGAAGCGATAGCTCTTGTCCGCCAAACTATCCACTTCCACTCTGCAGCAACATCATCTCTGCATGACTCATAAATCAGATTAAGCTGTTCAGAAACCTACTCAGAAAGATCAGGATAACATGCAGATTCAGAATTGCTAAAGGCAATGTGATCTGATAGACAAAGTGGCCACCAAAGCACAATGTAACACATGTATATGATAAGTCTCTACCAGGTGAACGATTCTGGCCCACTTCGGTCCCTAGATATTTTATCACGCGGCCATTCAAGCGACACCGTGGCGTCTTAGGGTAAGTGGGCAATAACAAGTTTTCATTTGTGTCAAGGAGCCTTGTCAAGCAAAAGGATGTCTTCAAACAATAATAAAGAATAGAAAAAGCTTTCATTTAAAAGCGGGGCCGTTATAGAGCATGTATTTATGATCATACGAACACATACAAACAATCGATAATGCAGTACAACGACAAACGTTATAGCATTACAGATACTGTACTTAAAGTAGTACCGCAAGTAAAAAAAAATGTAAATTGGTGAAACAAACATGAAACATATAGCGGATAATATTGGTCACTGTACGTCGATTCGTTTTCTTATTTTAACATATGTATACACCGCGATAATTGTCTTGTGGCCGTTTATAGGCCGGACCTACTTTTCAGGTCCATGCACCTTATTTGCAAGTGTAAACGATAAAATACTCCCTTTTTATACGCTTATACGCAGACAAGACAACCAAACTGCAAGTTATTATATATGCTACATTTATTTAAATATTTTTTTTTCCGAAGTTCTACCTTTTTCCGGTTTTTCTGCTTTGAATGGTCCATTGGAATAATTGCGCACTGTTTCTGCGATTGCGTCAAAACCGCTAAAATGATTTCAAAGGGAAAAATAAACGCTGTATTTAAAAATTTTCATACAGGATGTATAACGTTGAGAATTTTTTATGCGAATAACCATACTGTTTCTAACTTCTGTAGTGCGACGACGTGAGAAACTTTGCCCTCTTTGACGTCATGTAATAAGTTATAAGTTGTAAGTTACGCGTGGGTGCCATGGCATTTGCTGTCGTTTACCCTGCTGGAGGCGGGAAACCACTAAAGGGTGCCTTGGCAAACAGTGCAGGCTTAGATCAGAACGCGGCGACTGATCAGGGCCTGCACTTTTTGCTAACAGAATTTTCCGTCACGACAAAATAGGCCTACCAACCATTATATGACAAATGGACTTGCTTAACAAATAACAATGGAACAGTCCACTAGTATACAATGGGTTAACCTGTTGCATTGGCTGCAGTCTTTTGTGTTGGTAATTTTCCATAAAAATGGCAAAAAGTCTTGACTCTGTTAGATTGCGGGATAAACAAAAGATTCATTAACAAAATCGCTTCTTGAGATTTAGCTGTGTGCTGTGTGAGAGCGCGGGGTTAAATAAACAAATTGACAAAAAGGCATGGGGGTATAAATTTCGTATGTAATATGCATGTTAAATTTGCCATCACATTAATAAGTCCATGCAATGAGCACCCTTGTCAACCACGCATTATGTAGAAGAAAGTGTTTTACAAGACTATATTCTGTTTTTTTTTACAAGACTATATTCTGGTTCAGAAACATAGATTGAGGGTACATGTTAGAAGCTCCAATAGTATGTTATTAATCAAGTAATTATACCCCCACAAATGAAATTTGGGGGGGGGGGGGTATATAGGAGTGAGCTTGTCGGTCGGTCGGTCGGTCGGTCTGTTGACTTGGTTTCCAGACGATAATTCAAAAAGCGCTTCACCGATTTTTATAATTTTTGGTACACTGATGTAACATCATAAAATACAGGTCAAGTTTGATTTCCATTACAATTCGTCAATTTTCGACATAGTTATGGCCCCTTTTAAGTGAAAAGAATTGCAAAATGGCGCTGTTGTACTATCAAGGCAGTTTTTGTGGGGGTATTCATCACCTTTAGTGATAGCTCTAGTTTCGTATTGGCCCAGTTACAGGTCCGAGGTCTTCTGTATTGGCACGAGACCGAAGGCCGAGGCCAATACAGCTGACCGAGGACCTGTAACTGGGACAATACGAAATTACTTGATTAATGACAATTTTATTAACTGACGCAATTAAAACATGATTTATGATTTTTTAATATTGATCGACCTTGTGTAATATAGGATAGTCAATTAATAAAAGGCAGTTATAAAGATCACGCACAATCTATATTTGCTACAGAAATTAGAACAAAATCATTAATTTCTATATAAAACTTGCAGTTTTGGAGATATGAAAAAATGCACTTTGTCACACGGTTATGCATGGTAATCTTTACCAGCTTCTTTGCCGTCATCGTAAGCTTAGTCGGATGCATTATTGGTTTCAGGGGGAAGGGCAGCATTCATTCGAGTTGGCTAATCATGAAATCTTCTACGTTAATTCTCTCCCTTTCCAAGATTCAAGAAGGGCAGTTACCAGCTCTGGCGAAAGAATAAGAACTGTACTGGTTAATCGCTTATGTAGAAGCCTGCCCTGGAAAAGAATATTTGTCGTGATCTAAATTGTGTTTACTGTCAGGTTAAACTCCCGACCAAACAAAAAGCTTTGTTTTATTGTCCCCCACCTTTTCGAAGAAAAGAGAGGGGACATAGCATTCGGCTTTCCGTGGGGCGTGGTGCGCAACTCCTCCTACAGTTTTAAATCGATCCTTCTGAAATTTTACAGATGTCTTTATCATGGTTTGAAGTTGTGCATGTGCTTTTTTTCATAATCCTTGATTTATGTTTTTTTTTCCTTTTTCCCGTTTTTAACTTAGACCCTTTTTTTGCAAGGTTCTCAATTCATAGTAGGTACCTTGTGAGCGCAACTCCTTCTACAGTTTCAGAATCCTTGAATTGTTTTTTTTTTTTTTTCACTTTTTTCACATTTTTAACTTAGACATTTTTGCATGGTTCCGAATTCATAGTAGGTAACGTGTGAGCGCAACTCCTCCTACAGTTTTAAACCGATCTTTTTGAAATTTTACATGCGTCTTTATCATGGTTTGAAGTTGTGCATGTGCTTTTTTCAGAATCCTTGAGTATTTTTTTTTTCACTTTTTTCACGTTTTTAACTTAGACCTTTTTTGCAAGGTTCTCAATTCATAGAAGGTACCTTGTGAGCGCAACTCCTCCAACAGTTTTATATCGAAAATTTTACAGGTGCCTTTATCATGGTTTCAAGTTGTGCATATGCTTTTTTCAGAATTTTTTATTTTATTCTATTTTTTTTTTTTCCTTTTTTCACATTTTTAATTTAGACTTTTTCATGTATCAATTCTGTGAAAGAGTATAATCTAGTAGGTACCTTGTGAGCGCAACTCCTCCTACAGTTTAATGCCAATCCTTCCAAAACTTAAAAGTTCCTTGAATTATGGTCTGAAGATATGCATGTGCTTTTTTACAGCATCTTAAAATAATTCTTTTTCCTTTTATCACGTTTTTAAATTAGAGTTTTTTTGCGCATCTATAATATGAAACTGGATACGTAGTAGGTGCATTGTGAGTGTAACTCCTACAGTTTAAAACCGATCCTTCAGAATCTTTACATGTGTTTTCATCATGGTCTGAAAATGTGCATGTGCCTTTTAATTCTGTGTTTTTAGCTCACCTGTCACGTAGTGACAAGGTGAGCTTTTGTGATCACTTTTCGTCCGTCGTCCGTCGTCAGTGCGTCCGTGCGTGCGTGGGTGCGTGCGTCCGTAAACTTTTTCTTCAAACGACATCTCCTCCTAAACTACTGATTTGACTTTGACCAAACTTCACAGGAATGATCCTTAGGTGGTCCCCTTTCAAAGTTGTTCAAATGGTTCCGGTCCGTTGCACATATAGGTCACAGGAGCCAAAAATAGATTTTTTTCACCGATAGCTTAAAAATTCTTCTTCTCTGAAACCCCAAGGCCCAGGTCTTTGATATTTGGTATGAAGCTTCATCTAGTGGACCCCTACCAAGATTGTTCAAATTATAGTGCTGGGGCCAAAAATGCCCCCGCCCCGGGGCCCTTTGGTTTTACATGGGCTTATATAGGGAAAATCTTTAAAAATCTTCTTCTCTGAAACCGCAAGGCCCAGTTCTTTGATATTTGGTATGAAGCTTCATCTAGTGGACCCTTACCAAGATTGTTCAAATTATAGTGCTGGGGCCAAAAATGCCCCCCCCCCCCCCCCGGGGCCCTTTGGTTTTACATGGGCTTATATGGAAAATCTTTAAAAATCTTCTTCCCTGAAACCGCAAGGCCCAGGTCTTTGATATTTGGTATGACCCTTCATCTAGTGGACCCCTACCAAGATTGTTCAAATTATAGTGCTGGGGCCAAAAATGCCCCCGCCCTGGGGCCCTTTGGTTTTACATAGGCTTATATAGGGAAAATCTTTAAAAATCTTCTTCTCTGAAACCACAAGGCCCAGGTCTTTGATACTTGGTATGAAGCTTCATCTAGTGGACCCCTACCAAGATTGTTCAAATTATAGTGCTGGGGCCAAAAATGCCCCCGCCCCGGGGCCCTTAGGTTTTACATGGGCTTATATAGGGAAAATCTTTAAAAATCTTCTTCTCTGAAACTGCAAGGCCCAGGTCTTTGCTATTTGGTATGAAGCTTCATCTAGTGGACCCCTACCAAGATTGTTTAAAAAAATATTGCGGGGCCAAAAATGCCCCCGCCCCGGGGCCCTTTGGTTTTACATAGGCTTATATAGGGAAAATCTTTAAAAATCTTCTTCTCTGAAACTGCAAGGCCCAGGTCTTTGATATTTGGTATGAAGCTTCATCTTGTGGACCTCTATCACGATTGTTCAAATTATTGCCATGGGGCCAGAAATGCCCCTGCTCCGTTGCCCTTTGGTTTTACATATACTTATATAGGGAAAATCTTGAAAAATCTTCTCTGAAACCACAAGGCCTGGGTCTTTGATATTTGGTATGAAGCTTCAGCTAGTGGATCTCTGCCAAGATTGTTCAAATTATAGCCCTGAGATCAAAAATGCCCCCGCCTCGTGGCCCTTTGGTTTTACATAGACTTATATAGGGACTTATATAAGACTTATATATCTTTAAAAATCTTCTTCCATGAAACCACAAGGCCTAGGTCTTTGATATTTGGTGTGAAATTTCATCTAGCGGACCTCTATCAAGATTGTTCAAATTATAGCCCTGGGGCCAAAAATGCCCCCGCCCCGAGACCCTTTGGTTTTACATAGACTTATGTAGAAATAATCTTTGAAAACTTTCTTCTCTGAAACCGCAAGGCCCAGGTCTTGATATTTGATGTGAAGCTTCATCTAGTGGACCTCTATCAAGATTGTTTAAATTATAGCCCTCATGCCAAAAATGCCCCCACCCTGGGGCCATTTGATTTTACATAGACTTATGTTGGGAAAATTTTCTTCTCTGAAACCGCAAGGCCCAGGTCTTTGATATTTGGTATGTAGGTTCATCTAGTGGACCTTTGCCAAGATTGTTCAAATTATAGCCTTTGTTGATATTTGGTATGAAGCTTCCCTTTTTTAGACCTCCCTCAACATAATGCAAATTATAATCCTGGGGTCAATATTTGCCCTCCCTGGGGCCCTCTTGTTACTCTATGGATCAGGTGAGCGATCCAGGGCCATCATGGCCCTCTTGCTTTCACTTTCCGCGTTAATTGATACCAGTGGTTGCCTGGTTAACTTACTTATTTTTTAACAGCACAAATGAAAATAAGGCGGGGGACATAAATTCTTTGAGGAATTTGCTTGTTATTTAGTTCGCCATGGTTTTCAATCGATAGAAATTAATAAATTTGTTTTATAAATTGAGGATCTTACATGAGTGTTTATGTATTATTGAATTTATTAAACGAGATGAGGAAAAGGGATTAAATGCAAGGCTTTGCCGAGCATTTTATCCCTTTTCCTCAACGAGTCCAATAAAATACACGAACATGAATGTAAGATTCTATTTGTCAGATGACATTTAAAACGCATTTTACTCTTTCACGATGTTTTTACAAAAATGGCAACATTCCACCAGAAGTAAACGCGACGTTGTTAAGGACGTCGTACGTGTTTTGTTACGGAGCGAATCTAATTTGCAAATTTAATCCATAAGTGAATTACCTAATTTATTACATGGCGTTTTTAGCTCACCAGAGCAGAAGGCTCCGGGGGAGCTTATAGGATAGGCGGTACGTCGTCGTCGTCGTATGTCGTCGTTTGTCGTCTGGCGTCAACACTTTAAAACATCTCCTCTAAAGCCACTGGGCCGATTGGGCCAAATTTTATCTGTAGCATCCTTGGGCTGGGGAATTGAAAGTTTGTGTTTTTTTATGAAAATCAGCTTTTTAGTTTGGTTGCTATGGCAACTTAGAGTTCCATTAGACTTATAGTGGGGAAAATTGAAAAATGGCATTTACTGCCAGATCATTGCAGATATTTTGACAAAACTTTCATAGAAATTTTCCATAGGCAATCTACTATCTGCCATATGATTTTAGGCCTACTGTTCAGTTTTATTGGTTGCCATGGAAACCAAAATGCAAAAAAAAAAAAGAGAAAAAAATACTAAAAAAAACATCTCCTCAGAAACAATATGCTCTAGGAAGCAGAGACTTTATGAAAATATTCACCATATTTGCCTTTACAGGTTTTTTTTTTTTTTTAATGAAATTTGGCCTTTTAGTTTTGTTGCTATGGCAACTTAGAGTTCCCATGACTTATAATGTGGAAAACTGAAACAATGGCATTTACTGCCAAGTCATTGCAGATTTTTTGACAAAACCTACATAGAAATGTTCCTTGAGTAAAATTCTCTTAGCCATATGCTTTTATGTCAACCTGGGGGTCCACTAGGTTGTGCCGGGACGATGCCCCGCCCCCGTCCACTTCATAAAAAGCCTTATATCTCAGAAACCTTACAGATCCCCGACCCTAAACCATATATATTCTTGTTGCTTATGATGGGATGCATTAAGTGACACCAACCTGGGGGTCTCCCGGAATGTGCCGGGGACATGCCCAGACCACTCCGCTTCATAGAAAGGCCATTTATCTCAGAAACGCTTCAGATCCCCACCCCAAACCATATATATTCTTGTTCCTTATGATGAGACGTATAAAGTGACACCAACCTGTTGGTCCCCCGGGATGTGCCGTGGACATGCCCCGCCCCCTCCACTCCATCAAGTGCCATTTACCTTAGAAACCATTGAGATCCCCACCCCTAAACCATATATATTCTCATTCCTTATGATAAGTTGCATTCAGTGACACCAACTTGGGGCCCTCGGGATGTGCCGGGGACATTCCCAACCCCCTCCACTTCATAAAAGGCCAAATATTCCAGAGATCCCCACCCTAAACCATATATATTCTTGTTCCTTATGATTAAACACGCTCAGTGACACCAACCTAGGGGTCACCCAGGGCGCACCCGGGCCTTGCTCCACCCCTCGACTTCACAAAAGACCATATATCTGGGAAACTGTTCAGAGCCCCACCACTAAACCATATATATTCTTGTTTCTTATGATAAGACGCAATCAGTAACACCAGCATGCGGGTCCCTCTGCGTGCCACGGGCCATGCCCCACCCCATTACTTCATTAAAATCCATATATCTCAGAAACCGTTCAGATCCCCACCCCAAAACCATATATATTCTTGTTTCTTATGATAAGACTCCACTTCATAATAGGCCACATATCTCAGAAACCATTCAAATCTCCATCCTATAATCACATATATTCTTGTTCATTGTTATTAGACACATTCAGTCACTCCGCCTTGGGGGGTACACAGGGGCCATTCCTCTCCCTACCACTTCATAAAATAGCCTTATATCTCAGAAACCATTCAGATCCCCACCGTTTAACCATATATACTTTTGGTCCTTATGATAAGACATATTCAGTGACAACAATCTTAGGCTTTTCTGGGATCTGCCATGCCCTAATCCCTCCATTGCTAAAAAGGCCTTATATCTAAGAAGCATATATATCCCCACTGCTAAACCATAATTATATATCTCTGTTCCTTTTGATAGGATGCATTTAGTGACACCAACCAGGGCTCCATTGGGTCCGTGCCCCGCACTCTCTACTTTATAAAACAACTTATATTTCAGATACAGTCCACATGGGTGCTCATTTGGGTATAGGGTTTGTTTGGGAGGCTTTATAATTGGTAGATTAAAATCAAACCATGCTATAATACATGGCTGCCATTGGGCAGTGTCCACCTGAGCTCTGGTTTATGAAATTTGGCTCTTTGGTGTAGTAGTTACGCTACACGCCTTGTAAACCAGGAATCGCAGGATCGATCCCGGGCTTCTCCAGACTTTCGGATGAGTCTTTATACCAAGGTCCCGTCTCCGTATGACCTTAGCTGTTGGTGGGATGAAAAACTCAAAACTCACTCACTCTTTTGTTTGTTTGCTATGGCAAGTTAAGAGTTTCCATTGACTTATATCGGGGAAAATTGAAAAATGACATTAATGCTTTTCAAGATATTTTGTCACACTTTCATAGAAAGTTTCCTTTAATAATGTTCTTTTTGGCCTATTTGTTGCCACAGATGGGAAATTGTCAATTGTTATCTGTTGTCCTGCAACAACACATTCAAGCAACATCAGAATCTGAAGCCACTAGGCTGATTGGGTCCAAATTTTACCTGTAGCATCCTTGGGCACAGGGCTTCCATGGTTAATTAAAATAAATTGCTGCCAGTGGGCAGTGGCCCCTTGAGATATGGTGAGCTTTGTGGCCCATGGGCCTCTTGTTACATTCTCAGACGCGACATCGTATGATAAAAAGCATTATGCTTTTAACAGTCATAGGAGTTACTCTCTTTATTACAGGTATTTGAACGGATTTGTAAGGAGAACAATGTCGAAAAACCAAAGCCGGCTCCCAGGAAAATGCCCCAATCGTCACTTGTAAGACCACCACCTGTAAAACCAAAACCAGGTTCTCGTTTACAATTCAGGAAACATGCGGCCCCTCAAACCGCTGTTAAGTCCACTGGTTTTTCAGACCAGATTAGTGGTGCATCTGCTAAACCAGCTGCTGTTCCTGCAAGAAACACTCCTGAGTTCTGTTTGTACATGTATGGATGTGATATTAGTCCGCCTTCATACTGGACGAAATACACAAGTACCAAAACAATCAAAACCTGGAAGATTGAAGAACGTGGGAAACCTGGATATGTTCTACTTGATGTTGATCAGGCCACATTTAATATGGTAGATATGCTTGTGCAGCGCACCTGGGAGGTTGACAAAGTTGGCCACGGTAGGGATGCTGCGGGGCTAAACCGGACTGACTATAATAAATTGAAAGTTGTAAAAGTGCAAAGGATTGAGAATTTGACGTTGTACGAAAGTTACAAACACATGCAACAACACATGTTCCATAAGGCTGGAGAAGGTAAATTAATTGGCTGAAATTTGTTTAAGAAATAGATCAGCTGTAACTTTGATTTGTTGAGTAATAGATCACAGTTTTGAGGTCAGTAAAGTAGATCAAATCACGCGCGCGTAACAAACCGACAAACTGTGATTTATTACTCAACAAATCACAAACTAGAGTCGATCTATTTCGATTCTAACAGGCTAAAAATCGGCAATAATGCTGTTGTTTTCTTCAAAATCTCACAACTTTTCGCCATTGTTAGAAGAAATCCCGCTAAAATTATCGACTTAAACACTTGCATTTATATCCTTTTCTAACGTTTTCGATGCGAGAATATGAGGTTACACCGTCTAACGTCAAGGAAATCGACTAGCGATGTCATAAATTGGAAGTTGTTAATGACGTCACGCGTTACGCTCTTCCTTACCGTGATTTATTGTAGAATAAACACAGTTATCTTCCATTGCCTTTATAGGCACGCTGTCTTTGATATAGTAAGAGTTCACTTCATGTGTTTTTTCTCATGGTGTTTTTGTTTCATTCGAGTTGGACAATATTGCTAATTTGCAAGTCTTGCGTCAAATTCTGTTAGTTTAAATGGAATGATCAGGGGTGCAAGATTGATTCGATTTAACATGTGGTATAATTACATTTTATACTTATTTTAATCGAGATAGTTTTAGATCAACAAGATGCTCAAGGTGCTAAGTTGAGCTGTTGTCATCGCCCTCTGTCCGTTGTTCCACGTGTGTCATCAAAAAATTCAACTTCAAAAATGACATCTAATAAAAATCAAAAATGAGTTCCTTTAAGAGCAATGAAAACATTTATAAGAAAGAAGATGGGTCATACTACGTAGTTTCGGCTAATAAAGCCTCATCATTGACCCTGTAATGATCCGGCAAAGAAAGCCAGAGGAAACATACTGCAATTTTGCAAATTTCGAATAGGCAGTCGATTCAAAGACTGATATAAATCAAAATGGGGTCCAAATAATTAAAAACCTGTCTAGAATATGAGACTAAACCAATAATTTATTTCTGATTTCTTAGAATATTCACGCTGATCTCAAAGGACCAAAAGTAAAATATAAACTGCACTATGATTGATGTACGGGGAGACGTTTTACCGCCGCCACACGGCACAACACCAGCTGCAGTGAAGGCAAATAAAAATCAAAAATGAGTACCTTTAAGAGCAATGAAAACATTCATAAGAAAGAAGATGGGTCATACTACGTAGTTTCGGCTAATAAAGCCTCATCAGTGACCCTGTAATGATCCGGCAAAGAAAGCCAGAGGAAACATACTGCAAACCGCTTTCAGAGTAATTTTCCCCAAGTGTTTCTGCTATACCCCTTTACCATAACTTGCTAAAATAGTTCTGGTCCATTTAACAAGATGACCACCAGAGCTAATCCTTAAGAACAAAATATATACGACATCGCCTCTTAACCCAGGTGCCCGATTTGAAAATATTTTCACGGAATTGTTCTTTTGGAATACCATTTTATAAAATGGCTTTTTCAACTAAATAAAATGCCCACATGGCTGAAATAGAAAAAAAATCTTCAAAAGAATTGTTCCCCGCATTTTCATTTTAGCTATTTTGATATCGCTGAGCATGTCATTTAGTTTTAAATATTTCATATTTCCTGAGTATCTTCTATCTGTCAATTAGCTTTTGCCTATGAACACAAAACCGTACAAATTGTGATGGGCTTCATTTCATTTTGATATGACATATTTTCCAATATATCCTAACGTCCTGTAAGTCAACTGTTAACCAGGTAAAATGCAAAACGTAAGTTGTTATATATTTCACTACAGATCCATGCTTCAGCCAATCAAAACTCATCTCAATATCAAGAACATAATCAGACCTAAAAAGGAATAAGTGCTTGTCAAAATACTTTAGATCAATCAATGTATTTTGTTTGATTGTTTTAGAATGCTTTGATTAATGACATTTGATTGTCAAAACTAACTTGATACAAAGAAATTCATTGAAAGGCACTTCCTCATAGTTTGAACAGTTTTGTTTCTACAGGTATAATAGAGTACATGTGTTCATTTTGATGAAATAATAAAATAACTCACTTTACTATAAAATAAGATGTGCTGTTATTTAAAATTTTAAATGAGAAACATTATTTTCTTTATTTGTGTTTCTAGGCCCACTGTTCACACCTTTGAGTAAACTCCAAGGGGTTAAAATTGGAGAACCTGCTACATTTAAAAAGATGGAACACTCAATGAAATCAACTCTTTACACAGAGGTGAATGAAGGTTATTTCTTTCATGGTTCAAGAAGAGACAAAACTGACGCTAAAATAAAGGAGGGTTTAGATCCACGACTGGCCAACCCTGGGGCAGTATTTGGACAAGCTGTATACATGTCTGAAAGTACCACAAAGGCAGACCAATATACGGGTAAGTTTTGGTTTAAACAGGAGTCATTATTATAAAGATACACGTTTGTTAAATCTAATTTTATTTTTTGAAAGTTGATAAAGAAAGAGGAATGGATAGACTTGCGCTTGCAAGGGAGGCGCATTTGAATAAAATCCATGCGTCAAAATGCTTTCTTTTGTATGGTAATTTTCTGATGAAAATTTGAGATATTGATCTTATTGATACACAGGTTGTATGTGCTTGTTAGCACCGCCTTGTTGAGACGATTCTAACGAGAACTCAAAACCTATGTATTTGAGCAGAAATAAAAAAGCCCCGTAAACCCCAGTTTTCTCCATGTAAAGAAGGATGTACGAGGGTTTTCATTTCATCGACTTCTTATCGTGATAAACTCCTATGGCATCCCGTTTTTTCTTCAGTAATCGAGGCCTTTGAAGAAGGTGTCCATTTTAACGGAAAGCGTTCATTTATGAAAAACTACGCCCTCATGATAACAAAAGGAGAACAGAATTCTGGTCATCACGAAAACACGCCTTTATAATTTTGACCCCCTTCAACCCCATTTTTATATAGTAAAACTGGGGTTTCCGGGGGTATATCTTATTTTTCTTATTTCTGCTCTAAAATATAGATTGTGGGTACTCGTTAGAACCGCCTCGACGAGGCGGCTCTAACGAGTGCCCCAAATCTATATTTTGAGCAGAAGTAAGAAAAATATCACAATTTTTCATCTTAAAATTTCCATTTTTTTTGGCGATAAAGGTGGCAATGTATTTGTATAGGCGTGTTTCCATAATGTTTCCTTCCATGAAGGTGTATTCCTTCCCCTGCACATAACGACGGTCTGTTTCATATATAGACCAACAAAACAAAACCTCAATAAATTAATAAAACAAAGACTGTCGTACAATTCCGTTTTGTAATACAGTTTTATTTCCTTGTTTGTTTTCTGTTTGATTTGAGGTTTAATTTCCCCGTCAACACTGTATAGGTCATTTTGGAGACGTTGCTTCCAATTTTGTGGGACTTTTACCCGACACTAAAATGAAATGACGTCTCAAGCCTTGTCGTCCAATGCAATGAAAACAATAGGGTTTATAAGCTTGGGCGGTCCGACTCGCACGGCTTTGCCTGAGCAGGCTTAGATCCTCTTAGCAGTTTACCAGTACTCGTGTGCGGTCGGTTTCAGCTCTGCGTGGAATCATCATGCAGCCCATCTGTTTCTTCAAGCCCCGATTGGCGGGGGTAGGTATTATGCCCTAACGTCAAACTAGAGGGCTGCATATTTTCCCCGTTCGCGTCGGCTGTTTGAAGCGATGTGTCGCGCGAACCATTTGATGGATTTTGTTACCTAACGCAATGCCTCTCTCCAATTACCTACATTGGTAGCTTATGCATTTATACCAGTCTTTGACAACAGCGTCAGCGAAGTTACTACGACTTTCGCGTCATTGTTTGTTTATTTGAATAGAGTTTAACGTCCCCGTCAACTCCATTTAGGTCATTTTAGAGACGTTGCTTCCAATTTTGGGACTTTTACCCCTCAGTGAGATGAAATGGCATCTCAAGCCCTGTCGCCCAATGAAACCAAAAGGCTTATATGCATTTGACAATCTGACTCACGCCGCTTACTTTCACGTCATAAGAACCAAACTAGCATGATTATACATAACTAGGATTATACATAACTAGGATCGGAGAATACAGTGATGACATATCACATTTTCAAGATCACAGGCGCCGAAAAAACTGTGACATATATTTGAGAAAAATATGTATGCACCAGGTCTCCGGAACGAATTTATGAATTGTAGTCAAACTTGGTACAGTTTTTTATGAAACTTACTAAACTATTTGATTAGATTTTGGTGACATTGATCTCAGTTTAAAGTCCCTGGATCCAAAATCGATCTCCTGAATAGATTATGTAACTTGGTATGTTATAACACTGCTACCTACCAAAGACAAGATTAATTTCTGGAGCCATAAATTTTAATTTTAACCCTTACCATACTGAATATTTCATATTATTGTACCATGATTTCAATTTTAACCATCTATTCTCTTTTCGAAAATGGATAATATTTCCGGGTTCATCATAGTAAGGATTAAGATCACACAAGAATAAATATCCAATATTGGAATGTCTGCACTAAATCACCTGAACCAGTTATGAATTCCGACCAATTTTGCAATAGTATATTAACTTAACTACCAATAAATGTCTTAGATTCGATTTTGGTTAACTTGAGCTACTTTGCAAGGTTATGCGGGTCCAGTGATTGTTCACATTTTGCATTACATTTTCTTGAACTTATTTTTTCTTCAACTTAACTTGAACTACAGCTGGTGTGTGGGAATGTGTGGCGGCGGTAAAACGTCTCCCTGCCCTACATCATAGTGTAGATTATATTTTCTTGTCCTTTGGGATCATTGATTCCATTGTGGAATTTTGAAAATATCTGAGGGTCACTGATGAGGCCTAATTGGCCGAGGCTGGCTAGTATGGCCCAGAAAACGTGTACACTCCATATTTTTTACTTCTGTGGTGTATTCCTTGCTACCAAAGGATAACCATTTTATAGAACATATTATGGAAGGATTCTGATCAAACCTATTAGAGCACATCATGACAATTTAGCAAAGCCCCGCTTGTTCTCTGTTGTTTTTGCATGGCCTCATATTCAAGGACGTAGTTTTTAGGGTCGTATTTAAGTTGTGGCGATAATTTTCTCCTGAAAACATTTCTAGTTTTGTGTTTTTGTCTTAAAACAACTAGTAAATGTTTAAGAAGACAACACCATTTAGCTCTCAGCGTTGTCTGTGACTGTGGCTTTTCTGACGCTTTTGAAATTTTTATGAACCAGGGGCCTAGATGATTCACGGGCCAATGCAGCAGACTTCGGACCTGTACCTGGGCCAATACGAAATTTCTTGATTAATAACATTATATTACAAATTGCCTTTTTATCGCCAGATGACAGAAACAAGAGAGAAACAAAGGGTCTTACCATGCTTCTTGTGCGGTGTACGCTGGGAGAGATATGCCTGTTAAAAGATACAAAGAAGTTGACAAGACCCCCGTGCAAAGACAGCAGCTGTTGCAGTGATACTTGTACGCACGAGGACAGATATAATAGTGTAGTAGAGGAGGGAAAATATATCTTCAGAGAATTCTGTGTATATGATAAACAACAAGTGTATCCAGAATATGTGATAACATATGACAGAGTTAAAGTGTAGCAAAATACCTCGAAGTAACTTTGTTGCTGGTTAAACCAGGCAATACTGTTTTCATGTCAGTTGTTAAGCAGATGGTTTACTGTAAAATTTGATACCACTTTCTGGGCTAATTTTGCAGATGACAAACTAATATTTTTCCCTCAAAAGCAACTTTAAGGATTTCATGCAAATTGTCAGCAATGGAGGAAAACAATTTTCAGGAAACGTCCAAAATTTGTGTACTGGAAAAATAAGAACAATTCTGTTGAAATCTTTACCCAGCGTGCTAAGCGTTAAAGATTTGTTGCCGCTTGTGGACCAGTGTTTTTGTTTTTATCTGTTTGAACAGAGGTTTAACGTCCCCCGTCAATACTACTTTGGACATTTTTGAGACGTTGCTTCGAATTTCTTGGGACTTTTACACGAACTTGAGATGTAATGCCATCTCAAGCCCTGCCTCCAAATAAAACCAAAAAGGCTTAAATGCATTTCACTTTACCTCGGCAGGCTTAGTCCTACTAAGCGGTCTGCCAGTACTCATGTGTGGTCAGTTTCAGCTCTGCGTGGAAGAACCATGCAGCTCTATCTATTTCTCCAATGGAGACCAATGTGCAGCGGAGACTGTAAACAGCACATGAGTGCCAATTTATGTTTGTTAAAGCCCTCGATTAATGTGTACGACTTTTCCATTACATCCGTCGTAAACATCAACTCCGAGTAGCAAAAACTGTAAACACCTCATACCTGTTGTATCTTACAGTTATTTAATATTTTCTTTATTTTGTCAGTCCCTTTTCATATTGTGTACAGTTTTGAAAACTTGTTGAAAATTTATACATTGTCAAAAATCATATTTACAAACAGAGCCTTTTCTTTTCTTTTCTGTCCAAGTGGTTCAGTTTTATACACGTACATGCAGTTAAATACCTCTTTTATTTCAATGGGGGGTGGGGGGGGGGTGGGGGGCTTAAATCGATTTTACGAAGCCACAGCCCTCGCCCTTGGTTCTGACGTAGTTTAACAAATAATTTGTTCAGTTCACACTGCATGAGGCTTTGCTGAAAACTTTTCATCAAAGGTTGTATCTCAGACCTATCTGAGAACAGAAGTGAATTCAAAGTTCAGGAATCGACACAATTACCTCACACTTTCCATCCAAGACACCAAAGGGAAAGAAACAACGCGACAAAACAACCTCGCCATAACGAAAACGTCCCAAGAGAAAAGCCAAAAGGACAGCTCATTTACCCCCCCCCCCCCCCCCCCAACACACACACACACATCTGTTTAATGCGAAAAAATAAGCAGAAGATAAAGAATACCGCTGTAATTCCCACGGTTTAGCTCCTCACAAGAGCCGAAGGCTCCGGGGGAGCTTATAGGAAGGGCAGTTGTCCGTCGTCGTCGTCTGCGTCATCGTCTGGCGTTAACACTTTCAAACGATGTCTCTTCTGAAGCCACTGGGCCGGTTCAGCCCAAATTTCATCTGTAGCATCCTTGGGCTGGGGGATTGAAAGTTTGTGTTTTTAATGAAAATCGGCTCATTCATTTGGTTGCTATGGCAACTTATAGTGTTTCCATAGACTTATAAGGGGAAAATAGGAACATGGCATTTACTACCAAGTCTTTGCAGATATTTTGACAAAACATTTATAGAAATATTCCTTGAGTGAACTTCTTTTAGCCACGTGCTTTTTTGCAAACCTGGGGTTCCCCAGGGTGCGCCGGGGCCATGCCCCCCCCCCCCCCAGTGCATAAAAGGCCATATATCTCAGAAACCATTCAGATCCCCACCCCTAAAGTATATATTTTCTTCTTTGCTTATGATAAGACACATTCAGTGACACCAACCTGGGGGTCCGATGGGGTGTGCCCGGGCCATGCCCCGCCCCCGCCACTTCGTAAAAGGCCCAGTATCTCAGAAACCGTTCAGATCCCCACCCCTATATTCTTGTTCCTTATGATAAGACGCATTCAGTGTTTCCAACCTAGAGGTCTACCTGTGTATGCCGGGGCCATGCCCCACCCCTCCACTTCATGAAAGGCGATATATCTCAGAAATAATTCAGATCCCCAGCCCAAAACCATATATATTATTGTTTTTTATGATAAGACGCATTCAGTGACACCAAACTGGTGGTCCCCTGGGATAAGCCCGGGCCATGCCCCACCCCCTCCACTTCGTAAAAGGCCCAATATCTCAGAAACCGTTTAGATCCCCACCCCCTAAACCATATATATTCTTGTTCCTTGTGATAAGACGCATTCAGTGATACCAACCTAGGGTTCTCCCAGGGTGCACCTGGACCATGCCCCAACCTTCCACTTCAAAAAAGGTGATACATCTCAGAAACCATCCAGATCCTCAACACCAAAACATATATATTATTGTTTCTTATTATAAGAAGCATTTAGTGACACCAACCTGGGTGTCCCCTGGGATGTGCCCGTGCCATGCCCCACCCCTCCACTTCGTAAAATGCCCAATATCTCAGAAACCGTTCAGATCCCCACCCCTAAACCATATATATTCATGTTCCTTATGATAAGACGCATTCAGTGATTTCAACCTAGGCGTCTTCTGTGGTGCGCCGGGCCATGCCCCCCCCCCCACACCCCTACTCCAGAAAAGGCGACATATCTCAGAAATAATTCAGATCCCCACCCCAAAAACATTTATATTCTTGTTTCTTATGATAAGGCTAGTTCAGTGACACCAACCTGGTTGTCCCTTGGATGTGCCCGGGCCATGCCCCACCCCGTACACTTTGTAAACGGCCCAATATCTCAGAAACCATTTAGATCCCCACCCCTAAACCATATATACTCTTGTTACTTATGATAAGACACATTCGGTGATACCAACTTAGGGGTTTCCCAGAGTGCGCTGGGGCCATGCTCAAACCCTAAACTTAATATGCCATATATCTCAGAAACTGTTCAGATACCCCCCCCCCCCCCCCCCCCCAATGCATGTATATCTGTGTTCCTTATGATAAGACTCATGCAGTCACATCCACCTGGCGTCTCTTTGTGCTAGGGCAATGTGTCGATGCCATGGCCTGCCCCTCATCTTCATATAAGGCCAGATATCTCAGACACCATTTAAGATCCCCACCTCATAATCATACACAGTAAAACGCGTATATTAAGACCACCTTTGGGACTATTCAAAAGTGGTTGAAGACCCGTTTTGAATAGTCTCAAAGGTGGTCCCTGACCAGAGGACACTATGCCCAGAAAACACAAAGAAAAATTATGTGCAGCCTTCAAAATAAGCTTATAAAGCAGAATTAGTCATAATTTAAGGCGGTCTTAATAGTGGAATTTCACTGTATATTCTTGTTCCTTGTGATTAGACACATTCAGTCACACCATTTTGGCGATCTACAGGGGCCATTCCTCTCCTCTTCACTTCATAAGAGGGTCTCATTTCTCAGAAACAGTTCAGATCCCCACTCCTAAACAATATATTTTCTTGTTCCTTATGATAATACGCATTCAGTTATACCAACCTGGGCTCTGTTGGGTCCATGTCCCACCCATCCACTTCATAAAAGGCCTAATATTTCTGGTACCGAGTCATTTGGAAATGGGGGTTCATTTTGGAGACTTTATAGTCGATAAATTAAAACCATACCTGACTGCTAGTGGGCAGTGCCCGCCTGAGCTCTGGTGAGCATAGTGGCCCATGGACCTCCTGTTATCTGTCCTAAGGGAAATAAGTTTAGCAGCTGATTTCGCTCTTGTCTGGATCAAAAATCACATCAATATTTAATGAAGTGGTGATGAAAATTTTCAAATAGCGCAACCAAGATATACCCGCTGCATATAGTCAATCAACGTCGGGGTGTCACACAAAAACCCACACCAATTACCAGTATCTAGTGTGCCCACCACCTGAGTTCACAACAGCCCCACACCGTCTTCTCATGCTCGAAATAAGCCTCCGAACCACATCCATAGGTATGCGATTCCATTCCTCGTGAAGAACATGTTCAAGGTATCCTACGTTGTTGAGGTCATTTCTCGTTCTGATACGTCGTCCCAGATGGCCCCCGCCCACCAGGGCTTGGATAGATGGGCTGCATGATGCTTCCACGCAGAGCTGAAACCGACCGCACACGAGTACTGGTAAACCGCTTAGAGGATCTAAGCTTATCCAGGCAAAGTGGTGCGAGTTGGACTGTCCTTGCTTATAAACCATATTGGTTTCATTGGGCGACAGGACCTGATATGTCGGGTAAAAGTCCCACAAATTTTGAAGCAACGTCTCCAAAATGACCTATACAGTGTTGACGGGGACGTCAAACCTTAAACAAAACGTCGTCCCAGAGGTGCTCATTAGGCGAAAGATCCGGTGATCTTGCTGGCCAGTCTAACACCACATTGTTGGCTGCAGAATGTCCATTGTATGACGTGCATAATGGGGTCGTGCGTTATCCTGCTGAAAAATTGCGGGGTGTCCTTGACGTAAGAAAGGCAGTAACACAGGCCGACCACATTCATTACAGTATCGGACGGCATTCAAGTTTCCCTCAACAGTCACTAAGTCTGTTTTAGCCCGATGCGAAAGTCCTTCCCAAATCATAACACTGCCGCCTCCAAAATGGTCATGATGAATGACGGTGGCAGGGTCCAGCTTGTCTCCATCTCGCCTCCAAACACGTACTCTTTCGTCAGCAAATTTCAAATTGAAACGGGATTCGTCCGTGAACATAAATTGGTTCCCCTGCCGTCTTGTCCATCGACGATGTGCCCTTGCCCAGTTGAGTCTAGCCAGTCAGTGATCCCGCGTCAGTGGAGCTCCTACGTACGGTCGACGTCCACGAAACCGCGGTCGTAGTCTAATCCTCACAGTCCAATCGCAAATTCGTGTTCCGGTTGCTTTCCGAACCATACAGGCGATTCTGGTACTGCTGAGAAACCGATTACGACGAGATTACGTGACGATATAATTGTCCTCACGTCGTGTTGTTTTACGAGGTCTACCAGAGTGTGATCTGTCTTTGACGGTGCCAGTTTGACAGAACTTACACATGAGTCTTGACTTGGCACTTTCACTAACACGAAAATGTTTTGCAAATGACGTTTTTTGTTTGTTTGATTTGAGGTTTAACGTCCCCGTCAACACTGTAAAGGTCATTTTGGAGACATTGCTTCCATTTTGTGGGACTTTTACCCGACATTGAGATGAAATGACATCTCAAGCCCTGTCGCCCAATGAAACCCATAGGGTTTATTAGCATGGACGGTCCGCCTCGCATCGCGGTTCCTGGTCAGGCTTAGATCCTCCAAGCGGTTTACCAGTACTAGTGTGCGGGCCGGATTCAGCTCTGCGTGGAAGCATCATGCAGCCCATATATTTCTTCAAGCCCCTATGGGCGGGGGCGATTTGCAAATGACGTCAGTAAGCATTCCAATAGCCATATTAAACTGGTCAAACGTCAGTCAAGGACGGCGTCCCATCTTAGAATTTTTATGACCACAAATTTGAAGAATCATCGATATTGACTGCACGTGCACGGCGTGAATTGAGTAGAACTGCGCCAAACATGCGTGGCAGTGAGAAAAGCGTGAAAAAATACAGAATTAGTTTGTTTTAAGAACTGACGCATTAGACATATTTTATGAAGTTAGCAACTCAGAGTTTGATAAAAAGCGGGCCGAAAAAATTTGCTAAACTTATTTCCCTCAGTATATATAAAGTGGGGTTTAGAGGGGTCTTCGTTTCACAGGCTTGTTATCGTCATGTGTTACAGTGTATAAGGGTAACATAATATAAGAATCTTATATTGGTGTGAAGGGTGGATGGAAAAATCCGTCCCGAGGGTCACTGTCCGGCATCACGAGGCTTGCCGAGTGATGTCGGACAGTGATCCCGAGGGACGGATTTTTCTATCCACCCCTCACACCCATATAGGATTCTTTTTCTTGTATATCTTTCATTTTTAGCGCGGACTTTTAATGCTGCAGTCACTTCGGTTACCAACGTCCGCCATATTGTGATGACACTTCAGGAATGTTTAGTGACGTCAGGTAACGTGCATGACGTCAACCTTAACGACGGCGCATACGAGATCGTATTCAACCAGTACATTTATCAAACACACGCGGGAATATTCGATATTGGGTCGGAACATCAGGGTCAGAACATAAATTTCTATCCCAGGGTAAAATCACGGATTTCCTTGTCTGTTGTGCAAGAAATTGTTTTACTGCTTGAATAGTATAACATCTCTGCTTTCTATAAGTTCAAGGTTTTTGCCAGTCTGTGCAACTATGCAGGTGGGTTTGTTCTAACTTGGTCGCAAAACTCGAAGACACGTTTTCTCCTGAAGAGGCTCGTTGTGTACAGTTCTGAAAACATGCGATGTTTTATATCATTAGACAAAACTATTTCAGAACTTTGTCTCGCTTGCTTTAAGCATTGACGATATAGGAAAAATGGAAGTGAATGCTGTGGTCAGGAATAGATACAATTACCTCACACCTCCCATCCAAGACACCAAAAGGAAAGAAACACAAACATAAAATTCCTCCCAAGATCCCCAGAATCCAAGGACTATGGCCCCTTTTGTCATAAATCTATACAATAATAGTCCTTGGATTCCGGGGATCTTGGGAAGAATGTAATTATTTCAAGGGACATGGCAGAAATGGTATTTATTTAAGGGAGTCGGGGAGCAGGTGCGTAATATTTGGCGAACTGGGCAGAATTAGCCAACAGTTTAATTTATTGCAGATCAGTGCAAATCAGAGAAGGGGCCGGGCGGAGTACCTGCTACCTTCATTACAAAAAGGCCTATTAAAATATATAGAAATTTTTACCACAAAAATATTAAAGTTTTCAGATAAAAAAAATCTGATGTTTTTCATATTTCGGCTTAAAATACAAATGGAACCGCCTAGCCCGGACGGTTCTATCGAGTATCAATAATCGATGATTTTGAGCAGAAATAAGAAAATTATATAATCCCATTTTATTATAAATGTCGGCTAAATGAGGTCAAAATTATATAGGCATGATTTCGTGGTGAAATCAATGGCTTTGGTTTCCTTGTCCACGCAAATCAGAAGTTTTGGTTTGGTTGTCACTGATCCCAAAAATATAATTCCGCCAGCCCATGTGATTTCCAACTAGCGATGTTGTTTTCTTACATCCCCAATCCAATCAAAGACTACGCTAACGGCCCATGAATAACATGGACATACGACTTGCGAAGGCTCCGATAAAACTGAACGAATATACAGGCTGTTCTGAGCCATTGCTGGGGGCCTGTGCTCTATTGTCGGAAATCACATTCGCTGACTAAAACTTATTTTTGTGAACATTGTACTCCTCGTAATTTGACATTCGATCCCTGACATAAATGCCCCGGTTCATGTACCACAATTCCAAACAACCCCAGGAGAGAGAGAGAGAGAGAGAGAGAGACAGACAGACAGAGAGAGAGAGAGAGAGAGAGAGAGAGAGAGAGATTTTGATGTTTATTTTACTGTCCATCCAAGTTTATTTCACTTATATAGGGCCGTGGCCCTCGCCCATCGGGGCTCGAAGAAATAGATTGGGCTGCATGGTGCTTCCACGCAGAACAGAATCTGACCGCACATGAAAGAATAAGCCTGCCTAGGCAAAGTGATGCGAGCCAGACCGTGCAATTCATATAAGCCCTATTGGTTTCATTGGGCGGCAGGGCTGCGAGCCAGACCCTCCAGTTCATATAAGCCCTATTGGTTTCATTGGGCGGCAGGGCTTGAGATATCAATTCATCTCAATATCGGATAAAAGTACCAGTGTTACAATGTTGACAGGGAGGTTTAACCTCAAGTCACACAAACAAATATATCAGGCCGATCGTTAATAAGAGCTGGGCGAAAACCGGGGTACTCGGGGGAATATCGCCTGACCTTCCGTTGTAGAACTTGGCGCCTCACGTACTCGAACTACAGTAGTGAGAGACCTAACATCATTACCTAACGGCCACGGAGTCCCTATTAGTAGAGAAAGGAACACCTTAACAATAGAAATTTGAAGTCTGAATGACAGACTGCTTACTGCTGTCGGTAGCGAGTCATATTGCAGTTGGAGTCGAGAGTTCGATCCCTGGGCTGGCCCTCTTACCAATTAGGGCACGGAGGCCCATGCAACAGTAAAATTGTCATGTTTCTTTTGCGCATCATCTGTTGAAGGTTAACATGTCTTTAAAGGTGCATAAAAAACATCTCGCACAATTTTCAAGTGCGAGAGGGCGTGAGTAAATTTTCATTGCTCAAAGGGCCATAACTCCAAAAGTAATAAAGTAAGAATTATGATTCTTGTCTTCTGTACGTTGTCTTATGGTGTTTTTCGTTTGTTTGTCTGTATTGGCGTTTAACGGCCCAGTCAACACTATTTTCGGTTAATTTTTACACTTTGCCTATATAAGCCTATGTAAAGCCAGTGGGCCCCGGCGTGGGGTTATTTTTGCCCCCAGGGCTATAATTTGAACAATCTTGGTAGAGGTCCACTACATGAAGCTTAATACCAAATACCAAAGACCTCGGCCTCCTGGTTTAAGACTAGAAGATTTTTAAAGGTTTTTCTATATAAGCCTATGCAAAACCGGTGGGCCCCGGCAGTTGGCCATTTTTGGCCCCAGGGCTATAATTTGAACAATCTTGGTAGAGGTCCACTAGATGAAACTTCATACCAAATATCAATGGGCCTTCTGGTTTCAGACAAGAAGATTTTTAAAGGTTTTTCCCCTAAAAGCCTATGTAAAACCAATGGACCCCGACGCGGAGGCATTTTGGGCTCCAGAGCCATAATTTGAACAATCTTGGTAGAGGTCCATTAGATGAAGCTTCATACTAAATATCAAAGTCCTGAGCCTTCCGGTTTCAGACAAGAAGATTTTTAAACGTTTTCCCTATATAAGCCTATGTAAAACCGGTGGGCCCCAGCGCGGGGCCATTTTTGGCCCCAGGGCTATAATTTGAACAATCTTGGTAGAGGTCCACTAGAAGAAGCTTCATACCAAATATCAAAGACCTGGGCCTTCTGGTTTCATACAAGAAGATTTTTAAAGGTTTTCTCTTATTTTCCCCTTTTAGTTGCCATTGCAACCAGAGTTCTACATGGAATTGAATTCTTTGAACAACTTTGGGAGAGGACCACCTAAGGATTATTTCTTTCAAGTTTTGTCAAAATCTGTTCAGTGGTTCAGGAGGAGATGTTGTTTGAAGAAATTGTGAATGGACGGATGGACAGACGACGACGGACGGACGGCCTTTGGCTTAGGTGAGCTAAAAAAGGGTATGTCTAATGTACCGATATACTGCATTCCACAACACTCCTGGTCAGATGGGGCCAGGTACTTTGGTTTGGTTTCGTGATTACCGGTAACAACCCAGACACCACCATTCGTGTCATTTGGAGGCAGTCAGTTTACCTAACTACACTTTTCCTGTGCAGCATCATTCAATACAAGAAAATGGCAACTGCCCTTCCTGAATCAGCAGAAGGTAAAGAAGACCTTTGAAAATGGGACCAATCTCCAGGAAAGAATGCTGCTTTATGGGACCAGGTGAACTATAACAAGAACGTCGATGAAACCGATGGATGCTCCCCAAAGGTGCAATAGTCGGAACAGGAAACATTATCCTAGTTAAGGAGCGGTATCCTGAAAGTTGAACTTGCTTGAGATATTATTATACCCAACATTTGTGTGAAGTTATATTAAAATCCATCAGCAAATGACGACGCTAGAGTGATAATAGGTTTTTTTCTTCTGAAAATAGCTGCAGTGACCTTGACCTTGAGCCCAGGACCCTGAAAGTTAAACTTGCTCGAGATATTATCATACTCAACATTTGTGTAAAATTATATTAAAATCCATCAATAAATGTAGGCACTAGAGCAAACTAGAAATGTGTCCAGACGACACAGATGCCCCCGCCAAGGGCCCCGCCTCACCCCGAAAATCTATGATGCAACAAAATTTTCTAAGTGTGTGACCTTGTCATCAGGAACATTTGTGAGAAGTTATATTGAAATTGGTGAAAAAATGTAAGCGCTAGAGCAATGACAAAGTTTTTCTAAAATTAGCCACAGTGACCTTGACCTTGAAAGTCGAACACAATCGAGGTATTGTCATAAGGAACATTTGTGTGAAGTTATATTGAAATCAGTGAAGAAATGTAGTCCCTAGAGCGATGACAAAGTTTTTCTTAAAATAGCCACAGTGACCTTGACCTTGAAAGTGGAACTCCCTAGAGATATTGTCATAAGGAACATTTGTGTGAAGTTATATTGAAATCGGCGAAGAAATGTAAGCGCTAGAGGGATGATAGTTTTTCTAAAAATAGCCACAGTGACCTTGACCTTGAGGCCATGACCTTGAAAGTCGAACTCACTCGAGATATTTTTATAAGGAACATTTGTGTGAAGTTATATTGAAATTGGTGAAGAAACGTAGGCGCTAGAGCGATGACAAAGCTGTTCTAAAAATAGCCACAGTGACCTTGACCTTGAGGTCATGACTTTGAAAGTCAAACTCGCTCGAGATATTGTCATAAGGAACATTTGTGTGAAGTTATATCGAAATTATTGAAGAAATATAGACGCTAGAGCTATGTTGTGCAAGGGGATAATTAAAACATTTTAAGTCTATGACCTTGACCTTGAGCTCATGGGCATGGGTGGGGGTATCGCTGAATAAAATGGACATGTATCTAACATCATACCAAATATCAACTCAATCCATCGCATGATTTGGAAAATATCAACTCTTAAAATATCTAATTAAAAATTTCTAAGTCTGTGACCTTGACCTTGAAGCCATAGGCATGAGTGGGGGTATTGCCAAATAAACATTTGGACCTGCATCTATCATCATAGCATACATAAGCCAAATCCATAAAATAGTTTGGAAAATTTGAGCTCTAAAATCTTTCACATTAAAATTGTATAAGTCTGTGACCTTGACCTTGAGGTCATAGGCATGGCTGGGGGTATTGCTGAATATAACATTGTACCTATATCTATCATCATATGAACCAAAGCCATCATAAAAGTTCAGGTTCTACCAGGTACAAATACCTTAACTAGTCTTTAACATGGAAAATTTCTAAGACCATGACCTTGACCTTGAGGCCATGGGCATGGGTGGGGGTATCGCTGAATAAAACTTTGGACCTATATCTATAATCATACCAAATATGAACCAATTCCATCAAATGGTTTGAAAAATATGAGTTCTAAAATGTTCAAGTGCACCTGTTACAAAAACCTTAACTGCGGAGTCTTTAACATTGAAAATTTCTTAGTCTGTGACCTTGACCTTGAGGTCACAGGCATGGGTGGGGGTATTGCTTAATAAAACTTTGGACCTATATCTATCATCATAACAAAGATGAACAAGTTCCATCAAATGGTTAGGAAAATATGAGTTCTAAAAGTTCAGGCTCTACCTGTTACAAAAACTTTAACCCGAGGTTACAGGATCACGTACGTACGTACACACACACGTACAGACGGACGTACATATGTACACACGTACGGAAAACCGAAAAACTATATGCCCCCGGCATCATATGATGCGGGGGCATAACAAAAAGTTTCACTAAAAATAGCCACAATGACCTTGTTCGATTTTGATACAGTCAACTACTTTCAGCAACGATTTTTTTTCAATATTTTTTCAGCCTGCTTAGAAAGATAAATCATTTTAACATGGCTTAGCATTGCCGAAATTTTATATTATTCTCTCATTTTTCTACAATAAATCAAAACGCACAAGGGTACCTACCTTTTTTACCATTTCCAGGTCCTAGGAACTATCGCGAGTGTTACCGGATGTGTCGTGGGAGCAAAATTACGTTGACGCGATTTCGCGATAGCTCCCCTGATGTCCACCCGTGTTAATGCAGCTAAAAATTGCTGGACTGATTGGCATTCTTCTGTTACAAGAACCCTGGCATCCCTAAATTTGGATTCTTGCTGTATACATAAAATTATAAAGGTGGAACCATAGCCCCAGATAAAAGGGGTATCCAAATATTATTTTTCTTATCTCCAAGAAAACGTATCTTGTGGGTACTCATTAAAACTGCATCGCAGAGATGTTGCTAATGAATACCAACAACAAATATTTCATGCAGAAGTAAAATATCAGTACTTTTAGGAGGTTTTGTTTGGTTTGAGGTTTAACGTCCCTGTCAACACTGTATACATGTAGGTCATATTGGAGACGTTGCTTCCAATTTTGTGGGACTTTTACCCGAAATTGAGATGAAATGACATCTCAAGCCCTGTCGCCCAATGAAACCAATAGGGGTTATAAGCACGGACGGTCCAAAACGCACCGCTTTGCCCGGGCAGGCTTAGATCCTCTGAGCGGTTTACCAGTACTTGTGTGATGAGTCGGAATCAGCTCTGCATGGAAGCATCATGCAGCCTATCTATTTCTTTAGGCCCCGCTAGGCGGGGGCCGGTTTTAGGAGGTATGGAAGGTTCTAGGTTAATGATCAATCTCCACAAATGTTGCCAGAGATGGTGTGAACTGAAGGTATGAGTCTTGGGCACATGGGTCATGTCATGAGAAAACCTGTCTTTGTCATTTGTGAACAACAAAGGTGCAGATCACCCTGCGCATCTGCGAAGTCTGATCAGCACACTTGTGTTCACTGTTTTAACCCATAAAATGCCAGTCACGACAATTGTCGTCTGCTTTGTCATCTGCCGGTTACTCTAGAAGTCATTTTTGCAAACAGTGTGGACCCAAATCTAGAGAAGCAGTCTGATTTGGGACCACACTGTACTGTTTGCCTGAACTCAAAAATATTTTTTTAAAAGGCTTGCAAATAAATTCAGCAGACAACATTTGCAGGTGTAGTTTTTCTCTGCATCTTAAGGGTTAACCCAATGTATAGTAGTGGACTCTTCCACTGCTATATGTTAGACAATTCCATTTGTCATATATGGGGTTGCAGGCCTATTTTTTCCGTTGATCGGTTTACGATCGACCCAAATTTACTAAATGGCCAAACAGAATTAATGCAGTTGTCCAGTGACCATCACTGATTTGGGAAACCAATATCATGTTTTATTAATAGAACTTGAAATGTTGCGCTATTGTTATCAATGCAACAGGAGCTATCTATAGAGACCATCACTGATTTGGGAAAAACCAATGATAGGTTTTATTAATAGAACTTGAAACGTTGCGCTATTTTTATCGATGCAACAAGAGCTATCAGGAATCGTGTGCTGCATAATACCCAGATCAGATGCCGCGGAATGTGGTGTCTGATCAGCAGGATGCACAGGAACTTCACTGTTTGCTTAAATAGTGGCATTTGAGGGTTAAACTAAACAGTATAACTCACCTAATGATCTTAAACCAGGCCACGATGTCACGTGACGTCTTTCGTAACATTCTATTTATAAACCTGTTATACAAATGTATGCCAAGTCGAGTTAAAAAAGACTTTTCAACTTAATTTTACAACCCTGAAATGTTTAAGTCCAAAAATGAGTAGCCCAGACTTTATAGGTGGCACCGTTATTTGACATACAGCGTAGACCAAGATCGGATATAGAGTACATTGCTTCTGATCAGGTCGGCACTGTTCGCCATATGTATACAACAACAGTTTTGAACATGATTCAGGGCCGTACGCAGACTCTGAAAAGGGGCGGGGTGAGGATGCGAATTTCAGGTATTTTGCAGAGGGTGAAAACTGAATGAATCTGAAATAATTTCCAAAAGATGGGAGGGGGCTGCGTTTGCACTCTCCCCACTCTGTTGAACAAAATGCAAGTACTAGCCTAAGCCGTCAGAGGATTTAAGGTTTAACGTCCCCTTCAACACTGTATAAGTCATTTGGAGACGTTACTTCCAATATTACGGGACGTTCAGCTCTACGTGGAAGCATCATGCAGCCCATCTATTTATTCAAGCCCCGATGGGCAGGGGGGCGGGTGGACTGTGCTCGTACACTTGGGCATTGGCAAACAGAATCTACATAATCAGATGCCACATAACGCGATGTCTGATCAGCTCTATTATGCTTGCTAAAAGTTAAATGAACAGTTCGATTCTCAGCTCAGGACTATTTTTCAAACCTACAGTCAGAGACGATAGACCCACCAGTACTCTCAGTGCTTTGATTATTCTATTTCTGACAGAAAATTCTGTCAGCAAATAGTGCAGGCCCTGATCAGACGCCGCGTTTTGCGGCATCAGATTTTGCGCCATCTGATCTGGGCCTGCACTGTTTGCCAAGGTACCCCTTTAGGAGTTTCCCACATACAATGGGCTAATAGTTTCTATTACTTAAATTTCTGGACTCGTGCTAGTTTGTTTAGCAGAGCAGGTCAGCATGTGCCTAACATGGTCACAAACTCCACTGACAGGTTTTTCCGCGCGCTGGGGTTCATATGATCCGACTAAACCACCGCAGACTTGTTTATACAAATCATAAAACATACAATGTACATGTACATGTTTCATAAAACTTTTGACACTAAGGCAGAGTTTAATAGTTTGTTTTTTTAATGTACAAGCTATGTAACATTTATTAACCGATTACTTCGCACCAACATCCTACATTCTGACTTTGCAGACAACATAACAGATTTGTTTTGGGATAAGAGCACATTTCAGTGATGCAGCCCAAAGAAAAATATGGTTACGGGCAGGAAGAAAAATCTTGAACAAGTGTCTTTTCTTCGAGAGCAGGCTTCTCCTCAAGGAAAGAATTTGCTCCCGATGGGAGCAAATTCTTTCCTTTAAGAAAAGCCGCTGTGATATGGAAGCTAGATGCCATCAAGTTAACGAGTCTGTGTAATGAACACCCCTCTTAACCCCACTTTATATACAGAAAACGGGGGTTTTTCAGGGGTATATGCTAGTTTTCTTATTTCAGCTCCAAGTCATAGGTTGTGGGTACGCGTTAGAACTGGCTCAATGAGGCAGTTCTAACGAGCAACCACAACCTTAGTTTTGAGTAAAGATACGAAAAATATTGCAGATTTTCATGGGAAAATTAATTGATTTGGAGATATGAAAGACTGCACTGTGTCACCTGGATGTGTTATCATAATTGTTACACTAAAGTGAATTTTCTTCTTTACAAGTTTTTTTTTTTGTTTTTATGCACATGCGTAATGAGCACTTTCCTTATGTATGTTCAAATTGTTTGTTTGATTTCGGGTTTAACGTTCCCGTCAACACTCAATAGGTCATTTTAGAGACATCGCTTTCAATTTCGTGGGACTTTTACCCAACATATGAGATGAAACGACATCTCAAGCCCTGCCGCCCAATGAAACCAATAAGGTTTCTACACATGGACGGTCTGACTTGCACCAGTTTTCCTGGGCAGGCTTAGAACCTCCAAGCAGTTAACCAGTACTCGAGTGTGGTCCGTTTCAGCTCTGCGTGGACGCATCATGCAGCCCAATCTATTTCTTCCAGCCCCGATGGGCGGGGGCTAAATGTATGTCCAAAACATTTTATTTTTTTTTGGGCTTTAAAATGTTTTCTGACCATATGGATTTAAAAAATTAACCCTGGTCCAGCTGAGCCCGGATATGACTTACCTGTCAAACAATGAAGATCCCAGATCAGATGGCTTCTGAAGAAGAAGCCATCTGATCAGGATCTGCATTGTTTGCCATTCAGTTTATTAATTTGATGCAATAATTTGCATCGAGTAATCTGATTGGTTGATAATCAGTAGTGGGTGTGGCATATTTAAATATTCACCACGTCAAGGGTTAACAATGATCTAAACCAGAGCCCAGTTGTTCTAAGCAAACAAAGTTTGTTATAGCTAAGAGTATGTTAAAACTTTCATTATTCAGTACTACAAATATAATAAAATTCCTATATATAGACCACCTTTGGGACCAAAGGCAGTCTCTTATTAGGAGACACTGGGTGTGGCAAACGCAAAGAAAGAACAACTGAAATCTTCTCAATAACAGGGTTCTCACTAGGATTTTTCAAATTGGGGTAAAAATGCTGTCCTCCAGAAAAAGTTGGAGTTTTACCATACTTTTCTATTGAGACTTTCCAAAAAAGTTGGGAGTCAGAAATGATAAAAATTGGAGTAAATTACTCCAAATTTGGAGTTAACTAGAACTCTGAATAAGTTTTTCAAAGCAGATTTAGTCTGTCTTAATTTTAGGTGGTCTTAATAGCCGAATTTTACTGTATCTGATATTTCTGCTGAAAAAATATGAGTAGCATTTGTTTTTTTTTTTTTTTTTTTTTTCAGTAAAAATACCCTGTACTAGATATTTTACTTCCTTGGACAGATAAAATTTCAACCACAAACAAATTTGTAGAACAACAGGGCCCATACTTTTTTTGTAAAGATCTATATTTTTCATCTGCAGCAACAAAGGTCAATAATAAATGTTTCTAGATTTTATCCATGAAGCACAAACAATGTCTTTAGTGAAATAAATAGATCCTCATCTGTTTGGAACCCATCTGTCAAACACATCTTTCCATTTCTTTTCAGCTGAAAATAAAAATACAGAGCATTATTATTAAATGACACTTTAACCCATTTTGAACCAAAAAAGGATCTTCCTCCTTGTTTGTTTGTTTGATTTGAAGTTTATCGTCGCTGTCAACACTGTATAGGTCATTTTGGAGACGTTGCTTCCAATTTTGTGGGACTTTTACCCGACATTGAGATGAAATGACATCTCAAGCCTTGTCATCCAATGAAACCAATAGGTCCGACTCGCACTGCTTTGCATGGGCAGGCTTAGATCCTCTAAGCGGTTTACCAGTACTCGTGTGCGGGTCGGTTTCAGCTCTGCGTGGAAGCATCATGCAGCCAATCTATTTCTTCAAGCCCCGATGGGCGGTGTATATTCTTGCAGCCACCGATGCCAGGGGTAGTGCAATTCCGTATTGCAATGCCTTTCAGTTGTTTATATATATTATATACACATATATAGATGTTTCCTTTTTAGGTACATCTGTGTACAAGCTTACTAGTAGCATACAGTTTAATTATTGGACATTTTAGAGATCTTTTTGAGTTTCAATTACATAATTGCATTACGAAAACAAACCTGTACAAATACATTGAAATGTTACCGCTGAAAAAATAAAAATTTTAAGATAAAAAATTGTGAATTTTTTCTTATTTCTGCTCAAAATATAGATTGTAGGTACTCGTTAGAACCGCCTCATTGAGGCGGTTCTAACGTGTACCAAAAATCTATACTTTAGAGCAGAAATAAGAAAATAAGGATTACCCTTGTAAACCCCAGTTTTACTATATTAATTTGGGGTTCAAGGGAGTCAAAACTATATAGGCTTGTTTGCGTGATGGTATGTTGTTTTTTCAAAACAACTACCCATTCTGGGTTTCCTTCTTTATTTATTTCCTTTTTAAGTATGATATTCGTTGTTGTCAGCTTTACGTCACCATTGGCATTTACAAAAACTTTTACATTCAAATTGGAGACCAAGTATATGTAGTTGGTCAAATGGTGTGCATAGAAAACTTTGGCTTGTGTGACAGAAGGGAGAGAGTGTTTGAGTTTTACGTCCCACCAACAGCTTATGTCATACAGAGACGGGACCTCGGTTTAAAGACTCATCCGAAAGTCTGGGGAAGCCTGGCATCGATATTGCGACCCCTGGTTAACCAGGCGAGTAGTGTAACCACTACACCACCGAGGCTTTGTCAGAAGGGAAGCACTTCTTTAAAGCTTAATCCTTGACCTGTTGAATATTTATATATGCCACATCTGCCACTGCTTATCATCCAATCAGATTTCTGAATGCAAATCAATGCAACAAATTCATAAACTGAATTACAAACAATGAAGATCCTGATCAGATGGCTTCTTCAGAAGTTGGATAGTTGTGAAGTGGAGAGGTGTGGCATGGCCCCTGCACAACCTGTGAGAACCCTAGGTTGCTATCACTGAATGTGTCTTACCATAAAGAACATAAGAATATATATGGTTTATGGGTGGAGATCTGAATGCTTTCGAGATATATGGCTTTTTATGAAGTGGAGGGGTGGGGCATGATCCAGGGCACCTTGGGGTATCCCCATGTTGGTGTCACTGAATGTGTCTTGTCACAAGGAACATGATCATAATATTATATGGTCTAGAGGTGGGGCTCTGAACAGTTTCTAAGATATATGGCCTTTTGTGAAATGGAGGGGTGGGGCATGGCCCTGGCACACCCCGGCAGACTAAGTTGGTGTTACTGAATGTGTCTTATCATAAGGAACAAGAATACATGTACATATGGTTTAGGGGTGGGGATCTGTAAGGTTTCCGAGATATTGAGCCTTTTATAAAGTGGAGGGGATGGGGCATTGCCCCAGTGCAACCCGGAGGACCCTCAGGTTGGTGTCACTGAATGTGTCTTATCATAAGGAACAATAATATATATGTTTAGGGGTGGGGATCTGAATGGTTTCTGAGATATATGGCCTTTTATGAAGTGGAGGAATGGGGCATGGCCCTAGCACAACCTGGAGGACCCTCAGGTTGGCATAAAACCATATGGCTGAGAGAAGTTTACTCAAGAAACACTTCTATAAAAGTTTTGTCAAAATATCTGCAATGACTTGGCAGTAGGGTAGATGCCTTTTGTCACTTTTCCCCATTGAAAGTCAATAGAAACACTAAGTTGCCCAAGCAACCAAACTAAAGAGCCGATTTTCATAAAAAAAAAAAAAAATCAGTCCCAAAGCCCAAGAATGCTACAGATGAAATTTGGTCCAATCAGCCAAGTGGCTTCAGAGGAGATGTCGTTTAAAAGCGCTGATGCCAGCCATACGACGGACGACATACGACGACGACAGACATCTGCCTGTCCCATAGGCTCCCCAGGAGCCTTTGGCTCTGGAGAGCTAAAAAGTTATTGAGGCTATATTGTGCCAGTGGGTAGCGCAAAGTCAGTGAACCATTAACCCTTATCTTGGTGTTCACGACAACCCCTATATTTGCAAACAGTGTAGATCCAGATCAGATGGCTTCTGAAGAAGCCATCTGATCAGGTTCTACACTGTTTGGCATTTAGTTTATGAATTTGTAGCAATACATTATATCAAGTAATTTGATTGGTTGATAGACAGAAATGGGTGTGGCTTAAATGAATATTCAGCAAGATAAGGGTTAAATGTAGTTCAAGCTGTCAAGGCCAAACTTGGATGCTTGCATCAAAGTTGCCACCCCTAGATGCAAGTTTGTCCCAGTTAAGCTCTTATAATTCTTGAAAAATGGACTTGAATATTTAAAAGCTAAGGTTGTTGTAAACGCTGACAGACTGACAAACAGGCAAAGCAAAACCAGACTCTTTACAGCAGGCGCAACAAACAGTAACATAAAATTTTCTTCGGTTGAAAATGCTCGTCTTTGCCTCTTGTGTGTTTACATGAACAGTTAGAAGCCTCCGTGGTCGAGTGGTTACGCTACTCGCCTTGTAAACCAGGGGTCGCAGGTTCGATCCTGGGCTTCTCCAGACTTTCGGATGAGTCTTTAACCCAAGGTCCCGTCTCAGTATGACCTTAGCTGTTGGTGGGACGTAAAACTGAAACACTCACTTTACATGAACAGTCATTTTTCTTTACAATCTACGGTTAGGGCTGGCTAATCATAGTGAAAGGATAATCGATTATCATTCCTGTCATTGCGATCGATAATCGATTAGTAATCGCTAAGGTTTTTGTCATAATTTTACCTGTCTGGCTTTCTATCTGAGCATGACTCTTACCATATGTTGCACTTTATCATATGTATATTTTAACAGACATGACTGGGCAAACAGTGTAGACCCAGATGAGACGCCGCAGAATGCGGTGTCTCATCAGGGTCTGCACTGTTTGCCACTCATCCAGCTATTTTAGGCATAACTTTGGGTAGTAAATTGTACCTAACAAGTAATCGATTATCATCAAATCAGAAATGATAATCATTTCTGTGGAATTTATCAATCGATTAATCGATTATACGATTAATCGTGGCAGCCTTATCTATGGTATGTATACATTCTTGTTTTGATATAAAAGATTTACCTAAACTGGTTTCTGCTTTGGGCACAAAAGTGTTATAAGCAGTTGTGGTGTTATACCTACGAGAGTGAGTGAGTGATCGAGTTTTACGTTTCGCCAACAGCTAATGCCATACGGAGACTGTCAGACAGGACCTCAGTTTAAGGGGAATGGGAACACCTGGCAGATTTTTCCACCATTTTACATAAAGAGGCAACTTTTGGGACTTCCTGTCTTACTGAAAAAGGGGTCTACTCTTAAAGAAAGTCTGCTCTTGAAGGAAAGAATTTGCTCCTTCGATTTAAGCCCCAGAAGCACCTAAAATCTCCATTTCTACCCCTGGATAGTTATGTTTGCTTTAGGATTTGTTGGGCAAAAAAGTGACCTGTTTCTTCGCGCGCCTCCCCACTAAAAATATTCTGGGGGGGATTGAAGGGGGGCGCTGCCCCCCTCACATCCCGAAAATTTTTGGGTGTATGGCCCAACCGGCCGCTAAAATTTATATCTGCTGGTGTCTGGGGTTAAAAATGCCTGAAAATTGATGCTGATAAAACATGCTGCAAACAGTGAAAATGGCCAGTGCCAAACACCTTAATTGTTGCCTTGACAGCTGTGTGAAGATTAAAATGTGGTCAAAAATTCATGTGAAAACACACTTTTTGCCAACTTTGAGATGCCCCCTCTTTACCATGACAACAATGATCAAGTCATGAAAGGTTGCATTTGAAAGGCTACTGCCCAATGAACATTCATACCGAGTTTGGTGTAAAACAGATCATCCATTATGAAACAATGGCTAGTTGAAGTTGCTGTCAGGTGCAACACTGTGAAAATCAGCGAAATTCACAAAATCCCTGAGTGGTAAAGGGTTAATCCCTATTAACATGAGAGACAAAAATACATTTGCAGGAGTTGCCTCCCCTGAAGGTGTTCCCATTCCCCTTAAAGACTCATCCAAGAGTCTGGAGAAGTGGGGGATCGATCCTGCAACCCCTGGTTTACAGAGTAGCATAACCACTACACCAAAGAGGATTCTAATACGTACGAGTGAACAGTTCTGGAAAATGTTCTGGATGAGCAGCTATGTAGTCTTCAACATGGAGAGCTCTTCGCCTGCGGACTTCATTTAAAGTTCTGGAGGCAGCCACTCCTGCACCATAACCTATCCCTCCTAGGATCAAGTGTTTGTGAAATCCTGTTAATGGAACAAAAAAAACCTTTTAACCCATATATACCTAGCGGCCCATTTTTGGACACTGGCAAACAGTGTACACCCAGATCAGATGCCAGCATCTAATCTGAGTTGACACTGTTTAGTTTAAACAATATTTTATTTACTTCTTTTCAATTACAGATATATAACAAGAATGTTACATATTAGGAAGATCAACAGGATTTGAAAACAAGCAAGGTTGCTTATACTAATCATCTCCTGACACTGTTTGCTACAGGTTTGTACAAAATTGTAAAACATGGCACAAATAAAACAAACCTGACACTGCAAAAATTGCAAATGGATCACTCTAATCTTGTTGCTGGAAGATTGGGTTAGCATTAACCATTTTTGTACCACTTCATGAGTCGAAGTGTCATGGGCAAGACCCAGGTTGTTACTTCCAAGGTAAAGGTCATACTAAGAGGTCAAAGCTAAACAAAAATGTTTTTTTCTTGTGTGTCTGCTCAATATTTTGTTGTTACTTGGCGAAATGTTAACCATCATGACACACTGTGTTTCACTCAAGACCCAGGTTCATACCTGTATGGTCAAGGTCACACGCAATGGTCGAAGGTCAAATACTAACGTCAACATATTTTCAGGCGGGGCGCATCTGTGTCTATGGACGCATTTCTAGTAGTCTGTAGATTTAAAGACTAATACAAGGAAAATCATTAAAATGAGATAACACGAAAGATGGCATTCTCCTGTTTTGTCGGTCCCCGCCCATTGGGGCTTGAAGAAATAAATGGGCTGCATGGTGCTTCCACACAGAGCTGAAACGGACTGCACACGAGTACTGGAAAACTGCTTAGAGGATCTAAGTCTGCCCAGGTAAAGCTGTGTGTGTAAAACCGTCCATGCTTATAAACTCTATTGGTTTCATTGGGCGACAGGGCTTGAGATGTCATTTAATCTCAATGTCTGGTAAAAGTCCCACGAAAACTGCATGTATTTTATTGTCTGTAAATATCGTTTTAATGATAGAAAATAATTAAGAAATATAACAACACCGAAATGTTAACCATCTCTATTTCTTCGAGCCCCGATGGGCGGGGGCCATAAATATTCCACAGATACTACGAACGAAGTGGGTGCGAATCTACCAACATAACAGGAACTATAAGATTTATTATTATAAATTTATTATTCCCTTAGACCAAAAATGGAGTGAAACTTGGCAGAAATGGAGGAAATATCTGCTAAAGGCCAAACTGTTCGGAAACATAAGATGAGTTTCGTTTTCGGACATTTTACTGTTGTAGCTAGGCAGTCTGAAACTTTCAGTTATCACAAATTCTGTCTATGGAAGCGAGTGGTCAGTATGTTGACAAACTGATAAAAAGCAAATAATTATATACATTCATTCCTTAGCTCATTTTACATAAATTTGAATCTTATTACAAACTTTTTTTCTGAGAGCTCTTCAATTATGGCTGAAGAAATTAAATTTAGTAAAGCAAACTATAACATTTGCATTTACATCTATTAAATATTCCACAGACTTTCGTTTGTTTGATCTGAGGTTTAAAATCCCCATAAACACTGTATAAGTCATTTTGGAGACGCTGCTTCCAATTTTGTGGGACTTTTACCCGACATTGAGATGAAATGACATCTCAAGCCCTGCCGCCAATAGGGTTTATAAGCATGGACGGCCCGACTCGCACCGCTTTGCCTTGGCAGGCTTAGCTCCTCTAAGCGGTTTACCAGTACTCGTGTGCGGTTGGTTTCAGCTCTGCGTGGAAGCATCATGCAGCCTTTCTATTTCTTCAAGCCCTGATGGGCAGGGGCCATAAATATTCCACAGATAATGACCAAATTACTACATATACATGTATATAGAAAAGTGTGATTTTTCCATTTTATACCATTTCCATGATTTTATTTGTGTCAGTCTTTAAAAAATTCTTTAAATTTACAGACAGTCTTTAAATTTAACTTACTTAGACCTGCCTAATGATGACCCAAGTTTTTGAATTATCACTTAGATGAATTCTCTTTCAAGGTTCCCAAAGGTTTTTTTTTTGGTCCTGCTATGGACCAATTTGTTCAATCACCCCAACGTTTGCCAGTACGAGGAAACGTTCCCCTTGAGCCAATGGAAAAATCCTGGGATATGAGCTTCAATCCCTCAAAATGTCAGGTCCTACACATTACCCATTTAGAACAACCTATCCCATCCTATCCCCGTCAATTGATACTGTACCAGAATGCATCTTGTAGAAGAAGGTTAAGGAGGACTGCCCACATGGGCCCCCAGGGATGGCCACTCTAGCTCATCAAGCATGCCACCGACGTTACTTCCACCCCGCCATCGTCCGCACGACCACCGAGCAGCTGTCCTCTGCACCTTCTCCACCTGCTGAATCTGAGTTTTAACATATGGCTGCCAAATGGGTGATGCATATTCAAGCTGAGGGCGAACCAATGTTTTATATGCAACATCCTTTGTCTGCCTAGGTGCAAAAGCCAAGTTTCGTCTAAGAAATCCTAAAGTCCTCGGCAGACACCCTTTGTCTGCCAAGGTGCAAAAGCCAAACCACGTCTAAGGAATCCTAAGGTCCTAGTTGCTTTAGATGCCACTTCTGAGATATGTTGACCCCAATCGAGATCGTCAGTGACGGTGACACCAAGATATTTAGCGGAGTGAACTTGCTCCAAAGTTTGCTGGTGTAGTGTGTAATCATACTTAATTTGCTTGTCCTGAAGGTGCCCTGACACCCTCATTGAATGGCATTTGGCTATATTGAACTTCATCTGCCAATCTGCTTCCCATTGTGCAAGCCTATCCTATCTATCTATCTTCTTATACTGAGCCGGTCACATCTGGCCATTACCTCAGTTGATTGGGTGGCGAAATTTAGAATTTAGCTGAAAAAAAAAAAAAAAAAAGAGAGGCACTGGATGCGTCCTTAAAACTATTTACAATCTGCATAACAGAGGTATCCTAAAACGCATACCTCTGAGACCCAATCTTACACTGTGCGGGCTTTGAACTCTTCTGCGGACTTGGCATTCACCGCAGAGGAGGGAAGACTATTCCATTGGGGAATAGTTCTAGGAAAAAACGAGTTCTTCAGGGCATCACTATAGGACTGGTATCTACGATATTGTGAGTCGTTTAATTTTGATGCCCTTGTTTGGGTCGACAGTGTTACAGGGGTCAAGTACCTATCTTTATCAATAGACACTGAATCAGAGTGTATCTTGTAGAAGAAGGTTAAAGAGGACTGCTCACGACGGGCCTCCAGGGACGGCCACTCTAGCTCATTAAGCATGTCACCGACGCTACTTCTATTTCGCCATCGCCTACAGGTCCATCGAGCAGCTGTCCTCTGCACCTTCTCCACCTGCTGAGTCTGAGTTTTAACATAGGGGTGCCAAATGGGTGATGCATATTCGAGTTGAGGGCGAACCAATGTTTTATATGCAACATCCTTTGTCTGCCTAGGTGCAAAAGCCAAGTTCCGTCTAAGGAATCCCAAAGTCCTAGTTGCTTTAGATGTAATCTCTGAGATATGTTGACCCCAATCAAGATCGTCAGTGATGGTGATACCAAGATATTTGGCGGATTGAACATGCTCCAAAACTTGCTGGTGAAGAGTATAGTCAAACTTAATTTGCTTGTCCGGAGGGTGTCGTGACACTCTCATTGAGTGACATTTGGCCACATTGAACTTCATTTGCCAATCGGCCTCCCACTGTGCAAGTTGATCCAGGTCATCTTGTAAAATAAGACAGTCAGAAGGAGAATATATGTTCCTATACAGGACACAATCATCAGCAAACAAACGGACCGATGACCTGATATTGTCGGGGAGATCATTAATGAAAACCAAGAAAAGGACCGGTCCAAGGACCGAACCTTGGGGGACTCCAGATAAAACAGGGACTGGATCAGACGCTTGGCCATCAAGTACAACTTGTTGTGAGCGCCCAGAGAGCCATGAGCTAATCCACCTATGCGTGGATCCTCTTATCCCATAGTACTCCAGTTTATGTAATAGCCTTCTGTGAGGTACCTTGTCAAAGGCCTTAGCAAAGTCCATGATGATCAAGTCAGTCTGTTTGTGGCCACGATTTATGGCCCCATCCAGATTGCTCACAATGTCATGGTAAAATTGAACAAGCTGCGTTTCGCAAGACCTTTGACTCCGGAAACCATGTTGACAGTCAGCAAGAATGCTCTCAAAGGCTAAGTGCTTGTTGATGTTGCTTACTAATATATGCTCCAAGGTTTTGCAACAGATGCATGTTAGCGACACTGGTCTATAATTTGCTGCATCATATTTTTCCCCTTTTTTATAGACCGGGGTTACATTTGCTGCAAAACGCGACAGAGGGAGAATATATGTCCCTATACAGGACACAACCATCAGCAAACAAACGGACAGATGACCCTATCTATCTATCTTCTGATACTGCGTCGGTCACATTTGACCATTACCGCAGGTGTATATTACATACACTCCATATGTAGACCCGATACACTCCATATGTAGACCCACTACATAGACCCGATGCTACCAGGGAGACCATTGATGACTCATCACTACCACAACAAACTACTTTTTTCATTCTTTCCCGGAACCATTTTTTGTTGGAATGCATTACCCCATCAAATGGTCATGCTCCCCGTCCTTGCACAGTTTAGTGATGCTGTGTGCCGGGTGGTGCATGTGTCACCCTAGTCACTGGCCTCTGTTTTTACTTTTAACTATACTATTGCAATGTACAAACTCATTTCACCTGCTATACTTATCTTTTATTTCATTTAACTCCATTCAGTACTTTGTATAAGGTTAAGAAGTATTGGCAGATAGATGGAGGTTGGAACGAACGTAGTGGGTGCGAATCTACCGACATAACAGAAATTATAAAATTTATTACTTTCGTGTTTGTTGAACAGCTTACCTGAATAAACCGGTTTTTTCGTAACAATATTAATTGTGATCGCTGCTGTAACACCTGCTACAGCACCAGTAAATTCTGCAAGATCTGGAAGTCGAGACATTTCCCAAGGTGATTTTATATTTTCGGCCACCCAAGGTATCACTAATCACCGAAATCGACAGAAAATGTCACACAATCTAAGCCGGCCCCAGAGTGGAGCGCTTTGGTACAGTGGTAGCGCATCGGATTTGTGGTCGAGAGGTTGCGGGTTCGATCCTTACGCTGACCAAAGTGTTGTGCCCTTGAGCAAGGCACTTCATCCACATTGCTAAAAAAGGTACTGGTTACCACCCAGGAAATCCCGCTCGTAATGCTCAGATCTGAGCGAGTAGAAGTAATAAGAGAAAAAAGAGCGTTCGCTCCGGGACCGGGAGGTTGCGGGTTCGATCCCTAGCCGCGCCATACCAAAGGGGTGAAAATGGTATTAGGTGCTCCCTTGGCTGACGCTCGCATTATCAGGGGTTGTCCCGGAATAGTCCTAGAGAAATAAATGAAGGCAGGTAAGTATTTGTTAAAGGATACTTTGTTTGTCGCAATAAAAAGCTCTGCAGAGCTTATGATATTTGTTTCCGATATGCGACGTTAAAAAAGCTTCTATATCTTTATATTTAGGGAGCAAATTATTTTCTCTATGTGCGGTCCCCGTGGCAAAGGAGGAAACTATGCTAGATAATAAATAGTTTTGCGTACTCAGAGTATATCCTAGACACATACAGTTATTCTGTTATTAATCAAGTGTTGATTAACAAAACTATGAAACTGATGCTTGGACCTTACTGCCACTCATGCAGCTCACAGCCCACTTCTTGACAAACTTGAGTGCATATTTTCAGTGTCAGCCGCCGGTGTCATATTATTTGGTAGGAATAAATTCTGACGGATTCTTTATCTGGCATTCAAATGCTGGTCATGGATATGGAAGTGTTTTGTATTCATTGTGGTGATGATCTCTAGATTTCTGGCGCAGTTTTTGTCTGACCTTGTCGACCCCCCCCCCCCCCCCATCTCTAGATTTCTGGCGCAGTTTTTGTCTGACCTTGTCGACCCCCCCCCCCCCCCCCCCCCCCCCCGAGACAGGTTTTATCGCGACGAAGTCTACATAGTAAATCAGAGGGGTTTTATTTCTGCACAAAATCATAGATAATAGAAGCTCGGTAAAATCTCTGCACAAAATCTATGTTTTGAGCCGTAATGAACAGAAATTAGTCCGAATTTATTCATTTTTTTCCCTTATAAAATGTTTAATTTTTGGGTCGATTGTTTATCAATAGTCCAAAAGTTACTAACTACAGAAGCTTCCCGCCTGTTATTGTTCACGTAATTATTGATGACCGGGTACAAAATCCACGTAACGGTTATTTATAGCATCGCTAGTCTTCTCTCTGTGACGTCATCGCGCTGTGTAAAAAGTAAAATCTGGACAGTGCTCGTGTACTAGGGCATTGGTAAACATGCAATGTAGACCTAGATCAGACGATGCAGAATGCGGCGTCTGATCAGGGTATATATACTTTTTTCTTACAGTACAGGAAGTTAATGGTTAACCCATTTTGTTCCGAAAACCACAATAGGGGTACCTTGGCAAACAGTTCAGGCCCAGATGAGAACGCGGCGTCTAATCAGGGCCTGCACTATTTGCAGGAAGTAAGTTCAGCCATTTTCCAAATCAATTTTGAAGATACCACAACCTGTCACCCCTAAATTTAGAAATGGATTACTGCTATATATAATGAGGAAGATTCTATTTGGTACAAAAAGGGTTAAAGGAACAGTCCAAGTCCCCGTTCAGAACCATCGACGCACCAGTGCTGTCAGTGCTTTGATTTGCATAGGACAGACTTGTCTGAAGGCAGTTTTTCCTTGACACACCTCGTATGAGCCGGGTAATGAGCCATTTTGTCTGCCATTTGTTGCAAACAACAAAGTTACAGATCAGACTGCACATTCGCGCAGTCTATCTATCTATCTATCTCTCTATCTCTCTCTCTCTCTCTCTCTCTCTCTCTCTCTCTCTATCTATCTATCTATCTATCTATCTATCTATCTATCTATCTATCTATCTATCTATCTATCTTCTTATACTGAGTCGGTCATATTTGGCCATTATCTCAGTTGGGTGCGTCGCTAAATTTAGAATATTTAGCTAAAAAAAGTCACTGGATAAGTCCTTAAAACTATATACAATCTGAATAACAGAGGTATACTAAAACGCATACCTCTGAGTCTCAATCTTACACTGTATGGGCTTTGAACTCCTCTGCAGTCTTAGCATTCACCACAGAAGAGGGAAGACTATTCCACTGGGGAATAGTCCTAGGGAAGAAGGAATTTTTCAGGGCATCACTGTAGGACTGGTACCTATGATACTGTGAGTTGTTTACTTTTGATGCCCTTGTTCGGGTTGAAACTGTCACAGGTATTTATCTTTATTAACGGCCACTGTACCTGAATGTATCTTATAGAAGAAGGTTAAAGAGGACTGCTCACGACGGGCCTCTATGGACGGCCATTCTAGTTCGTTAAGCATGTCACCGACACTGCTTCTATTGTGCCATCATCGGCAGGTCCATCGAGCAGCTGTCCTCTGCACCTTCTCCACCTGCTGAATCTGAGTTTTAACATAGGGATGCCAAATGGGTGATGCATATTCTAGCTGAGGGCGAACCAATGTTTTATATGCAACATCCTTTGTCTGCCTAGGTGCAAAAGCCAAGTTTCGTCTAAGAAATCCTAAAGTCCGAGTTGCTTTTGATGTTATTTCTGAAACGTGTTGACCCCAATCAAGATCATCAGTGATGGTGATACCAAGATATTTGGCGGATTGAACCTGCTCCAAGATTTGCTGGTGTAATTTATAGTCAAACTTAAATTGTTTGTCCGGAGGGTGTCGCGACACCCTCATTGATTGATATTTGGCCACATTGACTTCATCTGCCAATCGGCCTCCCACTGAGCTAGTTGATTCAGGTCATCTTATATATTCCTATAAAGGACACAATCATCAGCAAACAAACGGACAGATGACCTGATCAGGGATATTTAGTCTGACCAGCAACTGTCTAATTGCAGCTTGGATAGTACAGTATCTTTAGTTTATATATTCCAAATTCCAAGATCTTGCTAGACTGTATAGCTGAGCATAACGAAAACACGCCTATATACCACAATTAAATACATTGTAAATTTTACCACTGAAAAGATGAAAGTTTTGAGATGAAAATTTGTGATATTTTGAAAAATAATGTATACTCTTAAACTCGAGTTTTACTATATAAAAGTGGGGTTTAAGGGAGTCAAAATTTTAAAGACGCGTTTTCGTGATGGCAGGTCAATCCGTGACTTACCTGGTCGAGGTTTTCAAGTGACAGGGCTCATGCAAATGTTTACAACTCATTAGTCGGCGAGATAACCATGCAGTCACTCGTCATGCTTTGTATTTGTGGATTGATTGATTGCACAGTAGCCTTTCGTTGTTGATGTCCACGTGACTATCACGGATTTGTAAGAAACCCATGTAACGGTTGTTTATATTCTTATCGCCCTGAGGTCAGAGTGCTGCGTACGACGGTTATCTATAGATTTGTTTGCCGTCAACACTATTTAGGTCATTTTTGGAGACGTTGCTTCCATTTTTGTGGGACTTTCACCCGACATTGAGATGAACTGATATCGCAAGTCCTGCTGCCAAATGAAACCAACAGGGTTTGTATGCATGGACGGTCCGATTCGCACCACTTTGCATGGGCAGGTTTAGACCGTCTAAGCGGTTTACCAGTACTCATGTGCAGTCGGTTTCAGCTCTGCGTGGAAACACCTTGCAGCCCAATCTATTGCTCCAAGACCCGATGGGTGGGGGCCAGGTTATCTATAGAATCTGGACTGGAATCATGTGTTGGGTTTGGCAAACAGTGGCTACACTGTTTGCTTAACAATCTAAGTCCCCGTTCAGGACCATTTTTACCGGCCCCGACAGCTCTATATTTCTGCTCAAAACATAGATTGTGGGTACTCGTTGGAAGGTGGTCCTAACGAGTACCCACAATCTATGTTTTTGACCAGAAATAAGAAAATACTATATAAAAGTGGGACTCAAGGGGGTCAAAATATAAAGGCGAGTTTTCGTGATGGTTTCAACACTAGACATGTGTAACGTTTGCTCAACCGACATATATATATAGGCGTGTTTTCGTGATAGTTTCAAAATGTTTGCCACGAAGCTACGCGACACCTATGCAAGAAATTACCGCGAGGTCCGGTGATTCACTTCGTGACTATTGGCACCGTTAAAGAGCGGGCTTCCGTGGCCGATAAGATCGATCACCCTTAATCATTAGGTCGCTCACGGCTGTGGTTCGAGTATGGCTCGGGTCACATGAGAAGCCAAGTTCTGCAACCGAATGTCAGGTGTTTTTTGTTGTTGTTTTTTTAGTAATCCGCTTTTCGCCCACCTCTGATTAATGATCGGCTCGATATAAGTGAAATAATCTTGAAAAGGCATTGAAACCAAAACCAAAAACAACTAGAAATGGTGTTTGTAAAACACAATGCCCCCAATTATATGCTTGCCCCTAAATGCCCAAATTTTCAAAGGGCTATAACCAAAGAAAAATTATCAAAGTTATTTTCATCATCACCAATCTATTCACCAACTTCCAAGGCTCTAGCTCCAATAGCTTTTGAGATTTTGTTGAAAAGACCTTTAACAGTATTTTTTCAAAGGGCAATAACTCTAAATGGGCATAATCCGGATGAGAAAAAAACATGTGTCATCTATTTTTCCATGAGGAATTCATATATGAAATTTCAAAACCCTAGCAAACATGGTTCTTTAGTTATGCTCTGCATCACAAAGCATATGATGTACAAATAACCAAAGTGACAAAGGGCCATAACTCATGATGTATTTTTGGAATATATTCAAAAGTTAATCAGGTCATTTACTCATCACCACCAATCTATTCACCATCTTTCAAGGCTCTAGCTCCAATAGTTTTTGAGATATATTGCTGGAAAGATTTTATAAAAAAAATTCCAAAGGGCAATAACTTTTGAAAGCGGCATAATCTGGAGGAGAAAAAAATGTGTCACCTAATTTTCCATGAGGAATCCATATATGAAATTTCAAAACCCTAGCATACACGGTATGCATCAAAAGCGCAACGGACGGACGAACAAACCAGAAACAATATGCCCCTCAACTTCTTTGAAGTTGGAGGCATAAAAAAGAACCGGCTTCTACAGTAGTGTTAGCACCAGTAGACGTCTTTTGGCTTCAAACCGAAGTCAGACAGATCCGAGTGCACTTTTTTCCTTCAATGTCGCATTTGCTGGGTCCTTGACAGTCAAGAATCGGGTCAACCATCCAGGTTCTAACCGTGATCTCCTTTGCTTTTTTTTCTTGAAGTGGTACACCACAACCTCATTATAACACGGTTCTTTACAACACGGTTTTGGATATAACACGGTTTCAAGATGGATCCCAAAAATGTATAGATTATATAGAAAAATGACCATAAATGGTCATTTTTCTATATAATTTATACATTTTTATTTGGATATAACACGGTTGTTTAACTAACATGGTTTCTGCTTTGGACCCTAACAATAGTGTTATAAAGAGGTTTTGGTGTATATGCCAATAACCAATAACTTCCAATACACATGCAACCAGTGTAGACCCAGGTAACACAGGTCATTTGTCACCCTGTCAATGATTTTCACTAAAACACCCTATTGACAACAATGGACCTGCCCATTTCAAATTAAGGAATGGTCTTCTTCATAAACACAGGGTTGAAAGGGTTATGAAGCAGGAGCATGCAGTCGATGACATTCACCATATTTGCATTATTTGCTGGATCCCAGCTTGCACATTGTCAATATTGGAAAAATAGGTAACCAGACCCCCCTGACCTTGAAAGGTCAGGGGGGTCTGGTTACCTGCTTTCCCAACACTGATAATCCTCAGTCTAGGAACCAGCAAATAATGCAAATAAGGTCAATGCCATCGCAAATTCCCCACCCGTCCTCCAAACTTGAGAAGGCCTCTTTGGGGATCGTTAACAGATATTGTCAATGTCATAATGAGCCTGTTAAGTTAACCTAAAACAAGACTTTTCCCTGTTAAGCTTAGTTCTTAGTTGACCAGTACAGAACACATTCTTTTCCAAATAACTGCCACTTTGTATTCTCAAGTTCACCTCTTTGCAGACAATGCTGCAGTGTATTTCAGTTCTGTAAAGCTTTTGCATTCATCAACCAGTTTCCATGAAATCAATCTTCCGTTTTTGTTTTTTTTTACTTTTACAGCCCTTTCAAGGTCATTTGACCTATATTGAGTCAATCATGAATCACAAGGGGGCCAAAGGTAAAGTACCTGGAGAAAAAACACATGACCTTATATGAAGTGGGAGTCTACAAGGGTATACAGTCGAACTTCCATGGCCCGAACACCGATGGCTCCTTTACCATGGCTGAGTCGAACCCGTTTTTGAGTCCCTAGGGAATTCCTCTGCATAAGTAAAAGTGTGGGATAGTTAAGGAGATTTTCGAGTTTTATCTTGCAAATGTATACTGTGTGTACTCATTAGAATCGCCTCAATGAGGCGATTCTAATGAGTACACACAGCATACATTTATGTTACAGAACACCGAAAAGAAATCCAAAAATACCTCCGTTATGTTTTCTAGAAGTATACAACAGTGGCTCTAACTACCGCTGTTTCAAACAAATTTCCATTGTCCCAAAGGGGTTAGAGCCATCGAAGTTAGACTGTACATTACATGGATTTTTTAACATGATGATAAGCTCCCACAGTCTTAGATTCTGTTGTATGTGCTGTATTTGAGGGATATGGTAACACCTGGCAGATTTTTCTGCCATTTTTCAAAGGGAGAAAACTTTCAGGACTTTCTGTTCGCTTTTCTATAAGCTCTGTTCCACGGGAAAAGGGGCCAACTCGGAAAGAATTTGCTGCTCGGGAGCAAATTCTTTCCTTTAAGAGTTTACCCCTATTGACATCGGAGACAAAAATACTTTTGCAAGAGTTGCCTCCCCTGAAGGTGTACCATTCCCCTCAAGTATTCGTGGGCCAGTCATGCATCATTTCTTTTGGAGTTTTATAGCCCAGTGGCAGTCAACACTATAAAGGTCATCCAGCTGATCAATTAACCCTTATCCTGCGGATTTGTTTGTTTGATTTGCTGTTTAACGTCCCCGTCAACACTGCAAAGGTCATTTTGGAGACGTTGCTTCCAATTTTGTGGGACTTTTACCCGACATTGAGATGAAATGACATCTCAAGCCCTGTCGCCCAATGAAACCAATAGGGTTTATTAGCATGGACGGTCTGCCTCGCACCGCGGTTCCTGGACAGGCTTAGATCCTCTAAGCGGTTTACCAGTACTAGTGTGCGGGCCGGATTCAGCTCTGCGTGGAAGCATCATGCAGCCCATATATTTCTTCAAGCCCCTATGGGCGGGGGCTGGACTTATCCTGCTGAATGCAACTCTGCAAACAGTGTAGATCCAGATCAGATGGCTTCTGATCAGAATCTACACTATTATTCAGTTTGTGAATTTCAACCCTTGTCCTGCTGAGCCCGGATATGCCCTATCTTTGAAACAATGTAGATCCAGATCAGATGGCTTCTGAAGAAGCCATCTAATCAGGATCTTCATTGTTTGCCATCCAGATTATGAATTTGTTGCAATAATTTGCATCAAGTGATCTGATTGGCTGATAATCAGTAGTGGGTGTGACATATTTAAATATTCAGCAGGACAAGGGTTAAGGAATATACTATATCAAGTGATTTGATTGGTTGGTAGTCAAAAATGGGTGTAGCGAATTAGTTTATTCAGCAAGATAAGGGTTAAATTTAAACTAATAACTAAGGCTGACACGATTAATCATATAATTGATTAATCAATCGATAAATTCCATAAAAATGATTATCATTCTGATTTGCTTTTAATCGATTACTTGATAAGTACAATTTACTACCCAAAGATATGCCTAAAATAGTGGAATGAATGGCAAACAGTGCAGACCCTGATGAGACGCCGCACTCTGCGGCGTCTCATCTGGGTATACACTGTTTGCTCAGGCCTGTCCGTTCAAATATACATATGGTAATGGGCAACATATTGTTAGTCATTCTCAGACAGAAAGCCAGACAGATAAAATTATGACAAAAACCTTAGCGCTTAATAATCGATTATTGATCACAATGACATGACTGATAATCGATTATCTTTTCAGCTCCGATTAGCCAGCCCTACTAATAACCACATTTCCAGGGCAGGCTTGATTTAAGCGGTTATACAGTAACTGACAACTATCTTTCTTGAAACAACAGAATATATCTCGTGATCAATCTCACTGAAAGAGGGCACTTACTTTTCGGGCAGGTGTATATATTTGTTTGTTTGATTTGAGGCAACACTTTATAGGGTCATTTTGGAGACACTGCTTCCAATTTTGTGGGACTTTTACCTGACATTGAGTGAGTGTTTGAGTTTTACATCCCACCAACAGCTAAGGTCATACGGAGACGGTACCTCGGTTTAAAGACTCATCCGAAAGTCTGGAGAAGCCCGGGATCGATCCTGCAACCCCTGGTTTACAAGGCGAGTAGCGTAACCACTGCACTACGGAGGCTTCTCCCAGACATTGAGATGAAATGACATCTCAATGAAACAAATATGGTTTATATGCATGGACTGGCAACACTTTTCCTGGACAGGCTTAGAACCTCTAAGCGGTATACCAGTACTATAATGTGCGGCTGGTCTCAGCTCTGCATGGAAGCATCATGCAGCCCAATCTATTTCTTCAAGCCCCGATGGGCGGGGACATGCCAGGTGTATATGACTGAATACAGTAGAACTTCGATGGCTCGAACACTGATGGCCCGTTTACCATGGCGGAGTCAAACCCGTTCTTGAGCCCCTAGGGAAGTCCTCTACATAAGAATTGGTGCGAGATAATTTAGATTTTCGTCTTTTATCTTGCAAATGTATGCTGTGTGTTTCATTAGAATCGCCTCGATGAGGCGATTCTAATGAGTACACACAGCATACATTTTCATTACAGAACACAGAAATATGTTCAAAAGTACCCCGTTATGCCTCCTGGCAGTAAGCCTCAGTGGCTCGAACTACCCCTGTCTCGAACAGATTTTCGTGGTCCCAAAGGTGTTCGAGCCAATGAAGTTCGACTGTAAATGGACTGACAAAAGGAAACAAACAAAGGAAGAGAAACATTCTTAAACTTTATTTCTTAAACATTTACTGATAATTTCTGTACATTACTGTAGCACAGCAGAGCAAAAATCAGTAGACTTTTAAGCCAGCCAAAGCATGGCAAAACCTACAAGACCTTGTTCCAAGGCTATAAAACGTTTTTCATGCTCAATTCACTAAAGCATCAAATTTGTCCTGCTTATAAATTTTAAAATGCCAACAATTGTTGGCATTTTAAAATATATAAGCAGGAAAAATAACATTCTGTGCTGATCTTAGCAGGAAAACTCTCTTTCATTTGCATTTTAATATTTATGAGCATTATAAATTTCATGCTCAGCTGAGTTGAGCATAAAAAAAGTTTTATAAACTCAGGGCCAGGTTCCGAGGTTAAAAACGTTTTTCATGCTCAACTCAACTGAACATAAAATTTGAAATGCTCACAAGTATCAAAATACAACCAAACCAGACAATTTACCTGCTCAAATCAGCAATTTATAGCAAAGATTGTTGTTTGTCATGCTAATAAATTTTAAAATGCCAACATCTGTTGGCATTTTAAAATTGATGAGCAAGACAAATTTCATGCTGAATTCAGGCCTCATACTGACCAAGCGTTTCCAAGCCTGAAAGATTTTGTAGCTTTGACCCTCATCCTGCAGCACATGACAGCCATTACCTTAAAAATCGCAAACAAATCGCAATCAGTGTAGATCCAGATCAGATGGCTTCTGAAGAAGCCATCTGATCAGGATCTACACTGTTTGTAATGCAGTTTGTGAACTGTTTAAATACATTATATCAAGTAATTTGATTGGTGAATAGTCAGAAATGGGTTTAGCTTAATAATTTTATTCAGCAGGATAAGCGTTAAATAGTCATTTTAAACAGAATATAGAAGGAAAAATCAAAATCTAAAAAGCCTGAAATCAAGAAAAAGCTCTAAAAGCCTGAAATCCTGCAAATGCCTGAAAAATATGAGGCCTGTGAATTTTCTTGAGCATGGAACAAGGTTTTATCTCGGCCCCTGTATGACCACTGAAGACCCTAATCAGTTTGTGGATCAAGCCAGCCTCAGCACTCTTTGGTGTTCCTCTCTGAATAACTCCGATTATGGAAAGAGCATATGACAAGCAAACTGTCGGCTGGAAACAAACGCCGATCAGAGTCTTTGCTGGTTGCGGATATTCTTGTATATTTTGTCATGTGTTAACCCATTTGCTAAGTCTGGGAAAATGTTATCACTTTTAAAAACATCAAATTTTAAATATGCCTTATTTACAGTATGTATTACCATAGGCAAACGCGAGCAAACAGAACCAGAAAAGATGCTACAGAATGTGCATCTCATCAGTGTCAACAATGTTTGCCACTCATCCAGACTGCTTTAACCACAATGGGGAGTAGATTGTACTCATTAAAAGTTTTAAAACAAGTACACCATAACCTTATTATAACACAGTTTTGGATATAACACCATTTCAACATGGATCCTTAGAATCCTCCGTGGTGTAGTGGTTATGCTACTCGCCTTGTAAACCAGGGGTTGCAGGATCAATCCCGGGCTTCTCCGGACTTTCAGATGAGTCTTCAAATTCAGGTCCTGTCTCTGTATGAGCTTAGCTGTTGGTGCGACGTAAAACTCAAACACTCATTCACTTCAACATGGATGCCCAAAATGTATAGATTATATAGAAAAATGACCAGTAATGGTCATTTTTCTATATAATCTATACATTTTTGTGTGGATATAACACACTTGTTTAACAAACCTGGTTTCTGCTTTAGAACCCAGCAACAGTGTTATAAAGAAGTTGTGGTGTATGTAGAGGAATTGAGGTGTCCGAATACTTGGGATAAAAAATATGGTAGTTTCTAAGTATTAATCCTTACATACACGATTCTGATGAGTACCCACAATCAACATTTTCAAGGAGACTCTGTTATTCAAATTTTTCCACAATTCTCCTTCAAAACATAGGTTGTGGGGACATGTACTTGTTAGAATCTCCCAGGCAAGCAGTTTTGTTCGTTTGGTTTGAGGTTTAACGTCCCCATCAACACTGTAAAGGTCATTTTTGAGACACTGCTTCCAATTTTGTGGGACTTTTACCCGACATTGAGATGAAATGACATCTCAAGCCCTGCCGCAAAGTGAAACCAATAGCGTTTATAAGCATGGACGGGCCGACTCGCACAGCTTTGCCTGTGCTTTAACCACAATGGGGAGTAGATTGTGTACTCACTAAAAGTTTTAAAACAAGACGGCCCACAGGGCCCTAGTTCGCTCACCTGTGTGTCACTCTCTCGAGTACATTGCCTTGTAAACCAGGGGTAGCAGGATCAATCCCAGGCTTCTCCAGACCTTTCAGATTGGTCTTTAAACAGAGGTCCCATCACTGTATGACCTTAGCTGTGGGTGAGACTTAAACTACACTCACTCCTATGAAGGAACCTATATGCCAAATATGAAGGCTGTATCTTAAATGTTTCAAAAGTTATGACAAAGTAGGTCAAAGGTCAAGTTCATGGCTCAAAAGTTTTGAATGGTAGAGAAAACCTTGTCACAAGGAACATACATGCCAAATATGAAAACTCTGTTCAAAAGTTATGATAAAGTAGGCCACAGGTCAACATCACAGGTCAAATCTTTATATGAGTGGGAAGCCCTTGTTACAAGGAACCTACATGCAAAATATGAAGGCTCTATCTCAAACGGTTCAAAAGTTATGACAAAATAACCTACTGATCTACTTTTTGATTTGACATGACGGATATTAGAACTTAACTGAGATATTGTCCAGATGATCATTCTGAGCACGTTTTATGATGATTTGACTAAAACTGTGGCCTATTTGAGTGTTCAAAACGTTTTTCTATGATTTGACCTGCTGACCTACTTTTTGACCAAACATGACCCATATTCGAACTTGACCCAGATATTGTCAAGATGATCATACTGAGCAAGATTGATGATGATCGGATAAAAACTGTTGCCTCTAGTGTGTTCACAAGGTTTTTCTCTGATTTGAACTATTGGCCTACTTTCTGAACCAACATGACCCATATTCGAACTTGACTCAGATATTGTCAAGATGATCATTCTGGGCAAGTTTGATGAAGATTAGATCAAAACTGTGGCCTCTAGTGTGTTCACAAGGTTTTTCTATGATTTGACCTACTGACCTACTTTTTGACCCAACATGACCCATATTTGAACGTGACCAATATGTTATCAAGATGATCATTCTGAGCAAGTTTGATGATGATTGGACATAAATTGTGGCCTCTAGTGTGTTCAGAAGGTTTTTCTATGATTTGACCCACTGACCTACTTTTTGACCGGGCAACACCTATATTCGAACTTGACCGAGATATTCTCAAGATGATCATTCTGGGCAAGATTGATGATGATTGGACCAAAACTGTGGACTCTTGTGTCTTCACAAGGTTTTTTTCTGATTTGACCTACTGACCTACTTTCTGACCCAAATTCGAACTTGACCGAGATATTTTGTGGTGGAACAAAATGTGTGCAAGTTTAGTTAAAATCAAATCATAAATGAAACAGCTATCATGCAGACAAGACCAAAATAGGCAATTTTTACCCTTTCAGGGGCCGAAACTCCGAAACACATGATGGGATATGGCTGGTTCAAGAAAGGAACCCAGATCTCATGGTGGTACAAGTTGTGTGCAAGTCTGGTTAAAATCAAATCATAAATGAAGATGCTAATGTGCGGACAAGACCAAAATAGGCAATTTTTGACCTTTCAGGGGCCGTAACTCCGAAACACATGATGGGATATGGCTGGTTCAAGAAAGGAACCCAGATCTCATGGTGGTACAAGTTGTGTGCAAGTCTGGTTAAAATCAAATCATAAATGAAGATGCTATCGTGCGGACAAGACTGAAATAGGCAATTTTTGCCCTTTCAGGGGCTGTAACTCCGTAACACATGATCGGATATGGCTGGTTTAAGAAAGGAACCTAGATATCATGATGGTACAACTTGTGTGCAAGTCTGGTTAAAATCAAATCATAAATGCAGATGCCATCATGCGGACAAGACCAAAAAATAGGCAATTTTTGCCCTTTCCGGGGCCGTAACTCCGTAACACATGATGGGATATGGCTGGTTTAAGAAAGGAACCTAGATCTCATGGTAGTACAAGTTGTGTGCAAGTCTGGTTAAAATCAAATCATAAATAAAGAAGCTATCGTGCGGACAAGACAAAAATAGGCAATTTTTGTCCTTTCAGGGGCCGTAACTCTGTGACACATGATGGGATATGGCTGGTTCAAGAATGGAACCCAGATCTTATGCTGGTACAAGTTGTGTGCAAGTCTGGTTAAAATCAAATCATCAATGAAGATGCTGTCGTGCGGACAAGACCAAAATAGGCAATTTTTGCCCTTTCAGGGGAAGTAACTCCGTAACACATGATGGGATATGGCTGGTTCAAGAAAGGAACCCAGATCTCATGGTGGTACAAGTTGTGTGCAAGTCTGATTAAAATCAAATCATAAATGAAGATGCTATCGTGCAGACAAGAAATTGTTTACGGACGCACGCACGCACTGACGCACTGATGACGGACAAAATGTGATCACAAAAGCTCACCTTGTCACTACGTGACAGGTGAGCTAACAAGTACACCACAACCTTATTATAACACAGTTTGTTATAACACAGTTTTGGATAAAACACCGTTTCAACATGGATCCTTAGAAGCCTCCGTGATGTAGTGGTTATGCTACTCGCCTTGTAAACCAGGGGTCGCAGGATCAATCCCGGGCTTCTCCAGGCTTTCAGATGAGTCTTTAAATTCAGGTCCTGTCCCTGTATGAGCTTAGCTGTTGGTGTGATGTAAAACGCAAACACTTATTCACTTCAACATGGATGCCCAAAATGTATAGATTATATAGAAAATAACCAGTAATGGTCATTTTTCTATATAATCTGTACATTTTTGTGTGGATATAACACACTTATTACTAACCTGGTTTCTGCTTTGGGCCCCAGCAACAGTGTTATAAAGAAGTTGTGGTGTATGTAGAGGAATTGAGGTGTCCGAATACTTGGGATAAAAAATATGGTAGTTTCTAAGTATTAATCCTTACATACACGATTCTGATGAGACCCACAATCAACATTTTCAAGGAGACTCTGTTATTCAAATTTTTCCACACTTCTCCTTCATAACATAGGTTGTGGGGACATGTACTTGTTAGAATCTCCCAGGCAAGCAGTTTTGTTTGTTGGTTTGAGGTTTAACGTCCCCATCAACACTGTAAAGGTCATTTTTGAGACACTGCTTCCAATTTTGTGGGACTTTTACCCGACATTGAGATGAAATGACATCTCAAGCCCTGCCGCCAAGTGAAACCAATAGCGTTTATAAGCATGGACGGGCCGACTCGCACCGCTTTGCCTGGGCAGGCTTAGATCCTCTAAGCAGTTTACAAGTACTCCTGTGCGGGTCGGTTTCAGCTCTGGGTGGAAGCATCATGCAGCCCATCTATTTCTTCAAGCCCCGATGGTAGCAAAACTCAATGCCAAGGTGATTCTAATGAGCACCCAGTCATATCATTATGTATTCCTGCAAAAAGAAAATAAGAAACCATTATAATGTTGACCTGATCTGCTCTACTGTTATTTCTCTGTATATAACTACAGCACAGTTAAGATGCCAAGGAAAACTACGTCTGAAAATGTCACCTGCTTATGTTGTCTGCTGAATTTTCTTGCCAACTTTTTAAAAATATTTTTGCATTCTAGCAAACAGTTCGGACCCAGATCAGACTGCTCCTACGATTTTTTTAAATACACCATAACCTCGTTAAAACACATAACAGTTCATTATAACATGGTTATGGATATAACACGGGTTCAGGGTGGATCCCAAAATATAGAAAATGGTCATTTTTCTATATAATCTATACAATTTTGTTTGGACATAATATGGTTGTTTAACTAACACGGTTTCTTCTTTGGACCCCATTAATAGTGTTATAAAGAGGTGGTGTAATCAGCAGACGACAAAGCAGATGACAATTGTTGTGATTGGCATTTTATGGGTTAACTTGCAGTGTGGGCCTCGATAAGCGAAAAGATGTCTTGAGCATGTGCAAATGCAGTTAACCAGTACAGTGCACATTCTTCCGACAGAAACTGACAACTGCCCTTCTAGAATCAGTGGAAGGGAAAGAATGACTATAAATATTTCATGATCAGTGGCTGCAACAGAATGTGGCAGGACCCGACAAGAGTTCCAACATGCAACTTCCTGGTAGGGCTGGCTAATCGGAGCTGAAAAGATAATCGATTACTAGTCCTGCCATTGCGACCGATAATCGATTAGTAATCGCTAAGGTTTTTGTCATAATTTTACCTGTCTGGCTTTCTGTCTGAGCATGACTCTTACCATATGTTGCACTTTACCATATGTATATTTGAACAGACAGGCCTGAGCAAACAGGGTAGACCCAGATGAGACGCCGCAGAATGCGGCGTCTCATCAGGGTCGGCACTGTTTGCCACTCATCCCGCTATTTTAGGCATAACTTTGGGGAGTAAATTGTACCTATCAAGTAATCAATTAAAAGCAAATCAGAAATGATAATCATTTTTGTGGAACTTATCGCTCGATTAACCAATTATATGATTAATCGTGTCGGCCTTACTTCCAGGACCACCGGCCGGAAACACATCCTACTGAGCCAACATCTCAAAAGTTCAATTAGGGCTTCAAAACTGTTATTTGGTGAGGTACATCATCTGTTTCACAGTCGTAAGTTTTGTTTTACCGGATGCTCGCATGTCAGTGTGCAACAAATTTTCTGATGGTCAAACCAACAGTTTATCACCCTAAATGACAATTTTGAAAGCAGTTTTGTTTGTTTGTTTGAATTGGAATTTAACTGCCCAGTCAACACTATTTAGGTCATTTTTGAGCCGGTCAGTTTACCTATCCACACTTTCCTGGGCAGGCTTATACGTATGCGGTTAAGCAGTACAGTCCCCATTCTTTCACCAGAAACTGACAACTGCCCTTCTTGAATCAGCGGAAGGGAGAGAATGACCGTAGAAAAGATATTTCATGATCAATCTCCACGAAAGAATGTTGCCGACCCCGGCGGGAGTCGAACCCGCGTCCTCCTGATCACCAGTCAGACGCTTGAAAGCAGTAAATAATAATTTGTTTTTTACATTTAACCCTTATCAGGCTGTTCATGACAAAATAGTGAAGATCAGGATCAGCCATCTGATCAGGAACTGCACTGTTTGTCATTCAGTTTGCAGATTGGAATGAATAAATTACATCAAGCAATTTGATTGGTTGAAATGTAAATGGGTGTGGCTACATTAATTTATGCAGCGGTAAAAGTTTAAAAATTGTTGTTTTTGCCATAAGCAGTTCGCAGTGGCTGGGTCAGCTTCACAAAACCAAAAGTCAGCGAATGAAAAGCGACGTTATGTTACAACATTGTGTGTCCAAGATTCCATCAGTATTTGACATTTTCCAATCAAATACACCACAACCTCTTTATAACACTATTAATGAGGTCCAAAGCAGAAACCATGTTAGTTAAACAACCGTGTTATATCCAAACAAAAATGTATAGATTATATAGAAAAATGACCATTTATGGTCATTTTTCTATATAATCTTAACATTTTTGGGATCCATCTTGAAACCGTGTTATAATGAACCGTGTTATAATGAACTGTGTTATAATGAACCGTGTTATAATGAAGTTGTGGTGTAATAATAATCAACATTATTTATAGAGGGTAACACATTTAGTAAACCAGTTCTATTCTTCCATGTGGCCCTCTTTTCTTCCTCTTCCTGGGTAGAAACCAGTACTGAGCAATGTGGATAAAGTGACTTGCTCAAGGAAACAACACGTCTCCAAAATGACCTTTACAGTGTTGACGGGGACGTTAAACCTCAAATCAAGGAAACAACATTGGCATGTGTGGGGTTTGAACCGGCTATCGCTCTATCTCAAATCCGATGCTTTACCACTGCACCACAGCGATCCATCAAAGTGACAATGACAGCTGGTACACTCTACTGGGAAGCTAAAGGTGTAGGTCATCTATGTTTAAAGGTTATCTTCTGATGAAGTACAACAATATAAACTGCTCTCCGACCAGCCCAGATAGCTCAGTTGGTAGAGTGTCCGCTCCGGGGAACGAAAGAATGTTGCCGACCCCGGCGGGAGTCGAACCTGCGTCCTCCTGATCACCAGTCAGACGCTTGAAAGCAGTAAACAATAATTTGTTTTTTACATTTAACCCTTATCCCGCTCTTCATGACAAAACAGTGAAGATCCAGATCAGCCATCTGATCAGGATCTACACTGTTTGTCATTCAGTTTGCAGATTTGAATGAATAAATTACATCAAGTAATTTGATTGGTTGAAATGTAAATGGGTGTGGCTACATTAATTTATGCAGCTGTAAAAGGTTTAAAAATTGTTGTTTTTGCCATAAGCAGTTTGCAGCTTCACAAAACCAAATGTCAGCGAATGAAAAGCGACATTATGTTACAACATTGTGTGTCCAAGATTCCAACAGTATTTGACATTTTCCAATCAAATACACCACAACCTCTTTATAACACTATTAATGAGGTCCAAAGCAGAAACCTTGTGAGTTAAACAACCGTGTTATATCCAAACTAATATGTATAGATTATACAGAAAAATGACCATAAGGTCATTTTTCTATACAATCTAAACACTTGGGATCCATCTTGAAACCATGTTATAGCCAAAACCGTGTTATAATGAACCGTGTTATAATGAAGTTGTGGCGTAATAATAATCAACATTATTTATAGAGGGTAACACATTTAGTAAACTAGTTCTATTCTTCCATGTGGCCTTCTTTTCTTCCTCTTCCTGGGTAGAAACCAGTATTAAGCAATGTGGATAAAGTCTCTTGCTCAAGGGAAAAACATTGGCATGTTCGGGGATCGAAATGGCTACTGCTCGATCTCAAATCTGATGCTTTACCACTGCACCACAGCGCTCCATTAAAGTGACAATGACAGCTGGTACGCTCTACTGGGAAGCTAAAGGTGAAGGTCATCTATGTTTAAAGGTTATCTTCTTATGAACTACAACAATGTAAACTGTTCTATGGATTCAACAAATCTCAGAAATGCTTTCCTATGTATTATCATGATTTTGACTTGGACTGTTCAGCCCTTACACTGTCACTGTCCGAATTCTCACTTTCCGACAAATCGGCAGAATTGTTTTCATCTACTGAACTGTCTCTTTCTGACTGTTTAGGAACTTCATGTGTCTTGTCTTGTAGAATCTGTCGGATCTGTGGTATATAGCCTTGATCATCTGGAAATGCTTCCAAACCTGTAACATACAAAATATTTCTCAAAGTAAGAATACCACCAGTCCACTGATTTTACCATTATCTTATGTTTCATGATACACATTATGAAAACACACCCGTGTGATATTTTTTTACTTAATTTTACGCCAAACATAGGTTGTGAGTGCTCATTAGAACCGCCACATTGTGGCAGTTCTAACAAGTACCCACAACTTAGGTCTTGCAGCAGAAATGAGGAGAATAATGTATACCACCATAAATACCAGTTTTCTCTATATAAAGTGGGGTTTAGAGGGGTGTTGTTATGACATGATGTATGAGCTGGGGCACAGCATTTCCTGAAATTCAGGTGAACCCAGCAAAGACTCAGATCAGCCTGCCCATCCTTGCAGTCTGATCAGAGTCTTCGTTGTGAGCACCAAGGATAGCTAATGCTCATTCATGCAGCAAGAGAAGTCTCTGGTCAGACTATATGGATGCACAGGCTGATCTGATTCTTCGCTGGGCACACATGTAAATTGTAGAAAATGTTGTGCCCCGGCCCGTATGTGATCTCAAGTAATGTTAAGCTTACTTTCTCTGAAATGTAAGAAAACAGACTCTATTTTGCCCTCAAAATTTGCAACAGATAAGATAGGTATTTGGTGATAACTGTAGAATAATTTTCCTCACAACCAAGCAACCAGCAGTTTAGCAATAAGACTTCTCTCCATCACATGTTTGATGGTGTTTGCAATGAAAATCAAAGACGCGCTGAAAGCTTTGTCGCACCCTGTTAAACTTTCTAACATCTCCTTCTGAACAAGTTTTAGAAATGGCTGATGATTGCAATGCTAGTGCTTCTCAGTTGATTGGCCAAAACTTTCAGACAACTGATGTGATGTTAATAATATTTCTGAATATGCAGCGTGAATCTGAAGGAAGGTGAAGTATATATTTTTGCCAATCACTAACTCCGCCCCCACTTTCTGTGAGAAGCCGAATTTACTGGTTTTCAATATGCTAAACATGGACTACGGTTTCTTTGTACTTTGACAAACATGTCACTTGTGATGCAAATTCTAGTTCAGCATGTCATTGTGTTTTGACGTATTTGCACTTTAATGAACAGATGTCAGATGTCGTACTGCTAAACTGCTAGTTGTACGGTTGTATTTCTCCATATAAATCTATGTTGTGGGTATTCATTAGAACAGTTCTGATGAATACCCATATCATAAATTTTTATGGAGAATTGACAAAAAGTATCATCCAATTACCACCAAATACCAATCTTATCTGTTTCCAGTGTGAAGTGATATCTTCAACAATATTTAGTTTTGTTTGTTTGTATTGGAGTTTCACGGCCCAGTCAACACTATTAAAGTCATTTTTGAGCCGGTCAGTTTATCTATCCACAATTTTCCAGGCAGGATTATGGGTAAGCGGTTAACCAGTACAGTGCACATTCTTTTGCCAGAAACTGACAACTGCCCTTCTTGAATCAGCGGAAGGGAGAGAATGACCGTAGAAAAGATTTCATGATCAATCTACACGAAAGAATGTTGCCGACCCCAGCAGGTATCGAACCCGCGTCCTCCTGATCACCAGTCAGACGCGCATCCGACTGAGCTCCCAAGGCCGGCTCAGCAATATTTAGTACTGATCCTATCAAATTAAGAGAAGCCAAACACACCATGACTAACTGTAACTGGTCTCAGTCCAAAACAGAAAATAGTTTGTCTTAAAGGGAACGGATACACATCCAGGGGAGGTAACTCCTTCAAAAGTATTTTTGTCTCCCATGTCTATAGGCGTCAATTCTTAAAGGAAAGAATTGGCTCCTGAGAAGCAAATCTTTCCTTTAAGAGTAGACCCCTTTTTCATTGGGACAGGGCTTTCAAACAAGAGGCTCAATGAGCCTAAACCGCTCACCTGAGGAACTTAAGTTTTAACAATTCACAGACTTGACTACTAAATCTGCTAATAGAATCCAGCCCATTGACCCTTACAGGATATAAGTCATGATTATTGCATTGCATTCCAAGTTTGAGACTTCTAGCTTCTATAGTTCCTGAGAAATCTTTGACGAAAATTTAACATTGGTCAAAATGGAGAGAAAGAAGAATGAAAGAACAGATGAACAAATAAGCTGAGAAAGCCCAATGTCTCTTACACAAAATAAGTCATCATTATTCTATTGAATACCAAATTTGATGCTTCTAGCTTTTATAGTTCCTGAGAAATCTTTGATTAAAAATTTAACATTGGTCTATTATCTCTATATGGAGAGAAAGAAGAACGAAGGAACAAATGAACCAGACTAGCTCCAAAACCTAATGCAGCCTTTCCCCTTGCCCAATGGTGCTACACATAAAATTTAAACAAGATTGATCGACTGCCTTCTGAGATATGCTTCATTGAAAGTGTGGACGACGGATGGACAGACGACGGACTCCGGAGCCTTGGTATACTATCGGCTCACTGGAGCCTTTGGCTCAGGTGAGCTAAAAATTCAAGTCGCTATTTCTGTCACAACATTTTCCCTACGTTAAGTCTATGGGCAAATTTTTTTGTCTCTCAAGGTCACGTAACTCCGAGGTCAATATTCCGATTCGGCCCAAAAACGAACTTACCCGAGATTTTATGCCTGTCCTCGTTACCTGCAAGTTTGAAGCTGATATGAATAAAAATAAAGTTGCTATCGTGGTCACAACGTATTTTTTTATGCTCAAGGGCAGGTAACAAGGCAAATATTCCGATTCGGCCCAAAATCGAACTTAACCGAGATTTTATGTCTGTCCTCGTTACCTGCAAGTTTGAAGCTGATCTGAAAAAAATTCAAGTCGCTATCGTAGTCGCAACATTTTCCCTAATTAAGTCTATGGGCAAATTTTTTGTCGCTCAAGGTCACGCAACTCCAAGGTCAATATTCCGATTCGGCCCAAAATTGAACTTAACCGAGATTTTATGCCTGTCCTCGTTACCTGCAAGTTTGAAGCTGATATGAATAAAAATAAAGTTGCTATCGTGGTCACAACGTATTTTTTTATGCTCAAGGACAGGTAACTCCAAGGCAAATAATCCGATTCGGCCCAAAATCGAACTTAACCGAGATTTTATGTCTGTCCTCGTTACCTGCAAGTTTGAAGCTGATCTGAAAAAAATTCAAGTCGCTATCGTAGTCACAACATTTTCCCTGTGTAAAGTCTATGGGCAAATTTTTTGTCGCTCAAGGTCATGTAACTCCGAGGTCAATATTCTGATTCGAACTTAACTGAGATTTTATGCCTGTCCACGTTACCTGCAAGTTTGAAGCTGATCTGAATAAAAATAAAGTTGCTATCGTGGTCACAACGTATTTTTTTATGCTCAAGGGCAGGTAACTCCAAGGCAAATAATCCGATTCGGCCCAAAATCTAACTTAACCGCGATTTTATGTCTGTCCTCGTTACCTGCAAGTTTGAAGCTGATCTGAAAAAAATTCAAGTCGCTATCGTAGTCACAACATTTTCCCTATGTTAAGTCTATGGGCAAATTTTTTGTCGCTCAAGGTCACGTAACTCCGAGGTCAATATTCCGATTCGGCTCAAAATCGAACTTAACCGAGATTTTATGCCTGTTCTCGTTACTAGCTACAGTGATGACAACATTTTCCCCATGTTAAGTCGATAGGCAATTTTTCGGGCGCTCAAGGGGACGTAACTCTTGAGTGAATTATCTGATTCGGCCCAAAATCGAACTTGACCGAGATTTTATGCCTGTACTGGTTATCTGCAAGAATGAAGTCGATCAGAAAAAAATTGACGGAGCTAGAGTGATGACAAGCTTTTTCCTATGTGAAGTCTATGGGAGCTAGATGTTGCCATGGCAACCAGAGTTCCACTCAGATCTGCCTGAAAACCTAATGAAGCCTTTCCACTTGCCCAATAATGCAACACATGAAATTTGATCAAAGTTGGCCAAGTAGTCTTTAAGATATACATTTTTGAAATTCCCATTAACCCTAATGCAAAAACACACAAGGGCAGGTAACTCCTAAGTGAATGATCCGATTCTGCCAGTTATAGAACTTGACCGAGATTTCATGGCTGTGCTGGTTATCTGCAAGAATAAAGCCAATCCGAAAATAATTGAAGCAGCTACGATGATGACAACATTCTTCCCATGTTAAGTCAATAGGCAATTTTTTCAACGCTCAAGGGCACGTAACTCCTGAGTGAATAATCCGATTCAGCCCAAAATCGAACTTGATTGAGATTTCATGCCTGTCCTCGTTATCTGCAAGAATGAAGTCGATCAGAAAAAAATTGACGGAGCTAGAGTGATGACAAGCTTTTTCCTAACGCTCAAGGGCACGTAACTCCTGAGTGAATAATCCGATTCAGCCCAAAATCGAACTTGATCGAGATTTCATGCCTGTCCTCGTTATATGCAAGAATGAAGACGATCAGAAAAAAATTGACGGAGCTAGAGTGATGACAAACTTTTTCTTATGTTAAGTCTATGGGAGCTATTTGTTGCCATGGCAACCAGAGTTCCAATCCGATCTGCCCGAAAACAGTATGCAGCCTTTCCCCCTACCTGATAATGCTTCACATGAAATTTGATCAAGATTGGCCCACTGGTTCCGGAGATATACTTCTTTGAAAGTGTGGACGACGGACGACGGCTCGTGGTATACTAATACCTCACATGAGCCTTCGGCTCAGGTGAGCTAAAAAGTGAACAGGAAGTCCCGAAAGTTGAAAAATGGCGGAAAATCTGCCAGATGTTCCCATTCCCCTTAAACAAATGGTCTCCCTTGATTTGGCTAATCTGATTTGGCTAAAGCATAGTTTGAGGTATCACAATTTGAGTTAACAAGAGTTAGCCCTGTCAATATTTATTCCTATTGGGGTAACAATTTGAATATTACAACAACATTATACCCGTCCAAACTCTACTAACCTTTAAATTTTAAGTTAAAATCCTATGAAAGCTTAATGTCAGCCAAATATTTTACGTTTAATTTTGCCTAAGAATGATTCCTCAGTGTCGGAAGACTCATCAGAGATAGTTTCCCCAGTTGTAGCTTGCTTGTTAGTCTCACTCTCTGAAACAGAAAGTGGACAAGTTTTGGAAACAAGCCACGTAATGATTAAAAACATCAACCCAATTTAACCCATAAAATGCCAATCACAACTATTGTCATCTGCTTTGCCGTCTGCCCTCACCTTGAAAGTAATTTTTTGCAAACAGTGTAGACCCATATTAGACTGCTCCTACAGGAGCAGTCTGATATGGGCCCACACTGTTTGCCTGTATACAGAATTATTTTTAAAAAGTTTGCAAAAAAAGAACAACAGCAGACGACATAAGCAGACAACATTTTCAGGTGTAGTTTTTCTTGGCTTCTTGATGGTTAAGCAAATTTAGAAATCAATTTTCTATGCAAACCCTCAACTGGGGAATCTCTAAGGAATGGATATGAACTTGAGCCCAGGACCAATTGCCATGAAAAATAATGCCAGCCTCGGTAGCTCAGTCGGATGCGCCTCGGACTGGTGATTAGGAAGACACGGGTTCGATTCCTGCTGGGGCCTGCAACATTCTTTTGTGGAGATTGATCATGAAATCTTTTCTACGGTCATTCTCTCCCTTCAGCTGATTCAAGAAAGGCAGTTGTCTTTGTTTTGTTTGTTTGATTTGAGGTTTAACGTCCCTGTCAACACTGTAAAGGTCATTTTGGAGACGTTGCTTCCAATTTTGTGGGACTTTTACCCGACATTGAGATGAAATGACATCTCAAGCCCTGTTGCCCAATGAAACCAATAGGGTTTATTAGCATGGACGGTCTGCCTTGCACCACGGTTCCTGGACAGGCTTAGATCCTCTAAGCGGTTTACCACTACTAGTGTGCGGGCCGGATTCAGCTCTGCGCAGAAGCATCATGCAGCCCATACATTTCTTCAAGCCCTATGGGCAGGAAGGGCAGTTGTCAGTTTCTGGCGAAAGTATGTGCACTGTACTGGTTAACCGCTTATGTATAAGCCTGCCCAGGAAAAGTGTGGATAGATAAACTGACCGGCTCAAAAATGACCTAAAATAGTGTTTACTTTGCCGTTGAACTCCAATACAAACAAACCATGAAAAATGATGCCAGATCTGAAGATTAAACATGGTGTCTTCAGAATATACAAGTCAGACATACACATGACCGATATTCCAAGCTTCACATATACATGGTGTCAAAATTCTGGCACTGCTGAGTTGTCCGGTATGCAATAAATCTCATCTCTGATATCACCTTGTGGCTAATTTGAACTTTTGTTTTTAAAATGATAAGACCATCCAAAGTTGAATTTTTCTGGGGCCAGTTGTTCAAAACTAACATTGTCGTTAGTTAACAAATTGTTGAAACTTTTATCATTTAATATGGCAAATATACCATCAATATTTTTGCTGATAAAATGTGAGTTGCTTTTGCAAATGCAAAAGCTACTCACATTTTTTCAGCAAAAATACCAAAATTTTGGATATTGTACTTGCTAGAACAGTTAACAATTTTACCACTAACGAGCTCATTAAGGTAATGAGGCTTTGAAGAACCGGACGCTGGTGTAGACATGCTTTCATAGTAACAAATGTTTGCCGAAATATTAAGAATAGATCTTACAGAAGTGGCCTTCACATACGCTCATTTAAAAAATTCTAATGAGATGACCATTTGTGTAAGATTCTGTTTATTTGTATTAGAGTTTAACCCATTTTGTACTCAATGGAATCTTCCACCTTCTATATAGCACAAGTTTATTCAAAATTTAGGGTTGTCAGGTTGTATTTTCTTCAAAATTAATTTTGAAAATGGCTGTACTTTCTGCAAACAGTGTAGGCCCTGATCAGATGCCTCGTTCTGCGGCATCAGATCTGGGCCTGCACTGTTTGCCAATTACCCGTTTTGGGGTTGCTGATACAAAAAGGTTAACAGCCCAGTCAACACTATTTAAATCATTTTTGAGCAGGTCAGTTTACCTGTCCACACTTTTCCTGGGCAGGCTTATACGTAAGCGCAAAACCAGCACAGTGCACATTTCTTTCGCCAGAAACTGACAACTGCCCTTTTGAATTAGCAGAAGGGATAGAATGACCACGGAAAAGATATCCTCCTGACACGCATCGGACTGAGCTACCGAGGCCGGCTGTAACATACTGTTTATCATATAACAATTTTAAACTGTATTTTACAGCTAAAAAGTTCAAAAGAATTTCAACAGAAAACATTGGGTAATCACAGAGGGTGTTATGACATTATGCATAAGACAGGATCTTACATGAGTGATCATGAATTATTGAACTTATTAAACAAGTTGAGAAAAAGGGATAAAATGCGGGGCTTTGCCAAGCATTTTATCCCTTTTCCTCAACGAGTTTAATAAATTCAATAATACATGAACACGAATGCAAGATTCTATTTATCATATGACATTTAAAATGCATTTTATTCATGATTGTTCTACAAAAATATCAATATTCCGCCATCAGTAAACGCAACATCGTCAAGGACATTGTACATGTAACTTTACGGGGCGTATCTAAATAATTTGCATATTTAATCCACTAGTGGATTATCAAATTTATTACATGGCGTTATTATATTCTTAGACGTCATATGATAAGACATTATTCATTATTTAACAGCAATGTTATATGATAAGCCTATGTATTAACCTTATCTCTTGGGGTTTCCAGTGCCCTGTGGTTCAAAACTAACAATGTCGTTTGCTAACGTATCATTAAAACTTTGGTTGTTTAATATGGTGAATATGTTAATATTTTTTGCTGAAAAAATGTGAGTAGCTTTTGCAAATGCAAAAGCTACTCACATTTTTCCAGCAAAAATACCAGAGTATAAGGTATTGTACTTGCTAGAAAAATTAACATTTTGAGCACTAACGAGCTCGCTAAGCTAACAATGTTTTCAACAACTGGGCCCAGAACTTTGAGGTTAACTTGTTAACAAGCAGTTCCACCTGATCATCTAGGGAAGCTTTTCAATTCATAATGGGCAACAAATTAACAGGATCAAAATACCTGACTGTGCGGATAGAAAACTTCTATCAAGGTCAATTTACCTTAACCCTTGTCTTGCCGAATATTCATTTAAGCCACACCCATTTCTGTCTATCAACCAATCAAATTACTTGATGTACTTAATTGCTACAAATTCATAAACTGAATGCCAAACAGTGTAGATCCTGATCAGATGGCTTCTTCAGAAGTCATCTGATCTGGATCTACACTGTTTCCAAAGATAGGGGTTGTCGTGAACAGCAAGATAAGGGTTAACACAAAATACATTCTGCTCATAATTAATAACATGCCAACAACTTTATCAGCCAGACAAATTTTAATGCCAGTCTCTGCTCATTTCTGCATATGAAAAAAAAATTCTTCAAAAAAGGTAAAATCTTGGAAAAATACTCACCTCACCCGCCTAAAAAGCATGAAATGTGTTCTGCTCACCCATAACAGATAATGTGGGTATTTGGTTACAATTAGAGGATAATTTTGTCTTTGTTTAATTGTTTGATTTGAGGTTTAACGTCCCCATCAACACTGTATAGGTCATTTAAGACATTGCTTCCAATTTTATTTGACCTGTACCCGACATTCGGACGAAATGACATCTAAAGCCCTGTAGCCCAATGAAACCAATAGGGTTTATAAGCATGGACGGGCTGTCTCACACCGCTTTGCCTGGGCAGGCTTAGATCCTCTAAGCGGTTTACCAATACTCCTGTGCGGTCGGTTTCAGCTCTGCGTGGAAGCGTTATGCAACCCATCTATTTCTTCAAGCCCTGATGGGGGTCAATTCTCCATAAAAACCAATATTGTGGGCATTCATAACCAAGGTGGTTCAAATGAGTACCCACAAAAAAGGTCTATGTGGAGTAATATGGAAGATAAGCCTTCGATTATCACCAAAATCTATCTCATTTGTTGCTATTAGTCCGACTAATGACTCCTCCCTGTTGCAGCTTCCCAACCAGGTTTGACATAAAGGGCAGGTTAATTCTCACCTTGTTTAGTCTGCACCATATCATTTATAGTACCCTCCACACCCTTCTCTGTCTCCGCAAAAGAAAGTGCCAAGGCTTTCTGTTCTGGCGTTAAACGCCTGAAATAATGCAAGTAGAAGTACAAAGTAAGGTTTTCATTAATAACTAATCTTAAAACATGAAGACTGAATTAACCTTTTTTGTACCGGAAACCCCATATGGGGTAGTTGGCAAACAGTGCAGGCCCAGATCAGACGCCGCAGAACGCGTCATCTGATCATGGCCTTCACTGTTTGCTAAAAGCTCAGCCCTTTTCCAAATAGATTTTGAAGAAAACACAACCTGACACCCCTAAATTTTGAAATGAACTCCTGCTATATATTATTATAGGTGGAAGATTCCATTTGGTACAAAAAGGGTTAAAGGAATAAAGCACAGCTGAAAACATTCCTGCCCATGGTGGGATCTAAACCTGGGCCTGGTGACAATTGAACCCCGGCCCCTTGGGTGATAATCTAATGCGCTAACCACTGAGCCAAACTTTTCGACTCCCTGACGCCATTTTAAGAGATTAGTTATAAACACATAAGCTATGCATAATCTACCACAGAAGATAATTTGAGATAGGAGTTGGGGGTCGGTATCACTCCCCCTCTTCAAGAAGTCATCCCGAGAAGCCATTTCTGGAACAGCCCCCATCTTACAGAATGCAAGTCATACAAGTAATGCAAAGCTGAAAAAATTCCCCCCCCCCCCCCCCCCCCCCCGCGTATGGTGGGATCCCAAACCTGACTTGTCTGGATTTTCTTAGAGTACTACCATTTTTGCCTACCTTAGATCAGAATTTTTGAAAATTTAGAGGTATGGCCAAACACTGAAACACATCTGCTAGTTTTCCAGATATTTTTGACAGAAAACTTTGTTTCCTTACTACAGTCAAACTTCAACAGGCTTAAATACCTTTGGGAACATGAAAATCTGTTCAAGATACAGTAGAACTTCGATGGCTCGAACACCGATGGCTCGTTTACCATGGATGTGTCAAACCAATTCTTGAGCCCCTAGCGAAATCCTCTACATAAGAAATAGTGGAGGATAATTAAGCAGATTTTAGTCTTTTTTCTTGCAAATGTATGCTGTGTGTACTCATTAGAATCGCCTCAATGAGGCGATTCTAATGAGTACACACAGCAATCATTTTCATTATAGAACACCGAAAAGATGACTAAAAGTATCTCGTTATGCCTCCTGACAGTTACCTCAGTGGCTAGAACTACCCCTGTCTCGAACAGATTTTCGAAGTCCCAAAGGTGTTCGAGCCATTGAAGTTCGACTGTATGGCTAATTCAAACTACTGAAAGTTAATCACTGTGCCAGGTCATGAGGCGGAATGGAATCACAAGGATATCTTTTGGATCTTTTTGGAAATAAAGGTTTGTTGTGCGTTCTCATTAGAATCACCCGAGATGATTGTTGCTGTGTTCTCAATAGAATCATCTCACTGGGACGATTGTTGTGTTCTCATTAGAATTGCCTCACTGAGTACACACAGCATACATTTCAAAATATAGAATCTGGAAAACCTGAGAATGCAACAACACCAGAAACAGACAACATTTTAGATGCAGTTTTTCATAGCTTTTGATACTTTCACTCTGTCAAAGAAATCAACTGCAAAATGTTGTTAGAATCGCATCAACAAGGTTTAATGAAGAAATAAGAATGAATGTTAAAAAATTATCCTGTTGAGCCCTTATCTAGAACCATAAGTCCTCATTTCATAGTCCCCAAAATCTTTACAAACTTGCCATGAGTTCTTACTAAAATCACCTCATTGATGAAGGGGGAGAAAAAATTTCCAAGAATCAGGTCATGTGGTGAGAAAATCTGATTTTGCTATTTCCAAACAACAAAGGTGCAGGTCAATAAGTTACCCAGGCAAAGTGTTGCAAGCCAGACCATCCACGCATATAAACCCTATCAGGTTCATTAGGCGGCATGGCTTGAGATGTCATTTCACCTCAATGTCGGGTAAAAGTCCAACAAAATTGGAAGCAACGTCTCCAAAATGACCTTAATAGTGTTGAGGGGGATGTTAAACCTCAATCAAACAAACAAACAAATAGCAAGCCCTTTTAACCCATTTAGTACCAGAAACCCAAAACAGGTACCCTGGCAAACAGTGCAGGCCCAGATCAGACGCCGCAGGACGTGGCATCTGATCAGGGCCTCCACTGTTTGCTAAAAGTTCAGTCATTTTCCAAATAAATTTTGATGAAAACACAACCTGACACCCCTAAATTTTGAAATGGACTCCTGCTATATATAAGGAGGAAGATTCCATTTGGTACAAAAAGGGTTAAAGACCAGCTTTCTTATAACAAGGCACAACTATCAGTAAGTACTTGCTTTTGAAAAGTCTCCTTAAGAAATTGAGAGTCAAAAAAAAAAAAAAATCCAAAATGAAGCTCTCCTCTCAGAAAATCATTGCTAGGTACTTACGAAGGTATTCTAATTTTTATATGAACATAATGGTCTCCGTAGCCGTAACTATTCACTCTGCTCATTCCTTTACCAATAAGACGTATTCTGTCATGTGACTGGGAGCCAGCAGGTACCTAGACAATTAAAGTTTAATTTCACATTATACCACAACTTCAATATAACATGCTTTAATATGACAGTTTGGGATAAAACATGGCTGAAAGATGGCCACCAAAATTGTATAGATCATAAATGGTCATATTTCTGTAAATAATAATAATGATCTATACAGTTTGTTTGGATATAACAAAGCCGATCCCAACAGTACATGTAGTGTTATTATAGTTCGAACAATTTGACATGAGACTGACCTTTATGCATGGAATGTGTGTGTGTGAATTCGGGTTTAACGTCGCTTTCAACAATTTTTCAGTCATATCATGACGGTGTCTGGTTGCGACAGGGAGCTCAATGCTCACATTTATAGTGCTGCCTCACTGAAGTATCATGTCCCAGACACATTACATGATACCACACCCAGTCACATTATCCTGACACTGGATCGACCAGTCCTAGCTCTACCCCGTAAATCTGAGTGCCTAGCGAGGAGCAGCTAGTACCATTTTTAACGACTTTGGTATGTCGCGGCCCGGGATCGAACCCGAGACCTCCCGTTCCCGGAGCGGACACTCTACCAACTGAGCTATCGGGGCCGGTTTTATGCATGGAATAAATTAGTCAATGTTATCGCCTAATATGTCGGCTTTCGTAAACTTCTCGTGAATTTTCAGCATCCCGTGAATTGCGACCCATTTACCGACCACTATGTATTGAACAACAATATCGCCATTTTCGGGAGACGGCGAGGATAAATAGATGCATTCAGTCGGGTGTGAAATTATGTTAATACAGTTCACCAGTCTCTGGTCAATTTGTTTGAACTATAGTAAGTGTGGTGTAGTCTTGGTTTGCTGATTTATCTTTATAGTCTATGATCGATCATTTCAAGCAAAAACCGTAGATAATCCATCCTGGTGTTCCATGATCAATCATACTTTTGTCTATGTAAAACAAGTTTTTAAAACTATTTATATACAATGTTAGGAACCAAACACATTTTTATTCACTACCAAATTGTACAGACTATAAAGAAAAGTGATCATTTAAGTTCATTTTAAGGGGAATGGAAACACCTTCAGGGAAGGCAACTCCTGCAAGTATTTTTGTCTCCCATGTCAATAGGGGCCAACTCACAGGAAAGAATTTGCTCCTGAGTAGCAAATTCTTTTCTTTAAGAGCAGACCCCTTTTTCAGTGGGACTGGGCATATAGGAAAGCAAACAGCAAGTTCTGAAGGTTGTCTCCCTTTGAAAAATGGCAGAAAAAATTGCCAGGTGTTCCCATTCCCCTTAAATATCTAATGTATACATTTTCCAAGGAGGCTTTCCAAGTAAGGGCGAGGATTGTGGCCACGTAAAATCGATTTAAGCCCCCCAGTGGAAATCTTCCACTGACCGTTCCAAGGCGGCTCTTCTGTGGCGATTTATTTATGTTGTTGTTTGTTACTTACTGTGTGTATCACTTGTGTCTTTTGGTTTTGGATGGCCATATGGCCATTTTGTGGGAAAGTAACTGTCCTTATGGCCTTCCTTTGTTTGGGTTTCCATTATGGTCTGGTCGCTTAATGTTTGTATTTCTTTCCCTTTGGTGTCTTTTATGGGTGGAGTAAGTTAATTGTATCAATTCCTGATCTTTGTTTTACTTCTACTTTCCACTCTGTTATATCCAAAACCATCTGTGCCCTGTCAAGCGATTTTGGTACTTATCGCCTATGTGAGCAGCGAAGGTTCAGGCGAGCCTGCGCATCCGCACAGTCTCACCAGAACCTTCGCATCTCGCTCATACAAGCAGTGAATCAAGAGGAACCTTCAGACAGAAAGCCATATCCCTGGCCCCTCTGGAATGCTCGAAGACACAAACGCGCTTGGCGGGGCTCATATAATAAGGAACAGTGGTATAAATCTGGCAATTTCACTGATGAATGTTCATCAATCAATGTTTAATTGACTTGCATAAACTGAGGACAAAATGCAAAATCTGAGTCGAGGCCAAACACTTTACATGTAGATTTGTTAAGATCAGTTCTCAAAATGAGCTGTGTTGATTGATATCCTCTTGTTTGACGGTTAATTGTACAACAGATCATATATAAATGTTACATGCTCATAATTCTTTCAAAACAGCTGAGCTGATAATTTTTAATACTGTAATACAAGCCCCCCCATCCCCCCCCCCAACCCCCAACACATACCCCACTAAAAAATTTTCTAGTAATCTGGAGTGCTATGTTTCATCGGATATTAAGGGGAGTAAATAAACCTGCAATGGAGGCAATATTTTCTCAAAAACGTTCGTGTCCCAGTACCTGATCAACAGGGGTCTACTCATAAACGTAAGAATTGGCTTTAGGAGTTGACCCTTTCTAGAGGGTTGCGGCATACAGGACAGCCAACGGGCAGTCATAAAAGTGTTGTCTCCTCTTGTAAAACTAGCGAAAAATATGCCAAATTCATGCCTCATTAATTCCCTCATACTTACATTAAGGACAATGTCGTCATATATGCCGGGTATTCTTATTGTTCCTCCGAGCACCGCCTGTGAAAGACTCACCGTCACATCGCTGTGTACGTCAGCACCATCTCGGCGAAAAATTCTACTTTTACCTACCTATAAAACATACACTTCCTGTCAGTATAGTGCAAAACAAGAGCATTCTGTTACATTTACAATAGATAGAAGCCTCCATGGTGTACTGTTTAAGCTGCACGCCTCGTAAAGCAGGGGCCGTGAGTTTGACTTTTGGATTAGTCTTTATGTGTGTGAATTCGGGTTTAACGTCGCTTTCAACAATTTTTCATTCATATCACGACGGTGTCTGGTTGCGACAGGGAGCTCAATGCTCACTTTTATAGTGCTGCCTCACTGAAGTATCATGTCCCAGACACATTACATGATACGACACCAAGTCACATTATCCTGACACTGGGTCAACCAGTCCTAGCTCTCCCCGTAAATCTGAGTGCCAAGGGAGGAGCAGCTAGTACCATTTTTAACGACTTTGGTATGTCGCGGCCCGGGATTGAACCTGTGACCTCCCGTTCCCCGGAGCGGACACTCTATCAACTGAGCTATCGGGGGCCGGTAGGATAAGTCTTTAAACCAAGGTCCCGGCTCCATATGACTTAAGTTGTTGGTGGGACGGAAAATGCACACACACACACACACATTTACAAAAGGACTTCAATGACAAACACTGATAGCTCATTTACCATGACAATGACTGATTTATACTAGTTATTGTCATGATTTATGACTGATTTATACTAGTTATGCTTCCCTAGGATTCCTTTCTATAGTTTCAGACAACAAATACAGTAAAATTACTACAGTCGAACTTCAATGGCTCGAACACCTTTGGAACCACGAAAATCTGTTCGAGACAGGGGTAGTTCGAGCCACTGAGGTTACTTCCAGGAGGGAGAACGGGGTTAAGTTTGGGTCATCTTTTCGGTGTTCTATAATAAAAATGTATGCTGTGTGTACTCATTAGAATCGCCTCGATGAGGCGATTCTAATGAGCTCACACAGCATACATTTGCTAGATAAAAGTCGAAAATGTCCTTAATTATCCCACACTACTTATGTTGAGGAATTCCCTAGGGACTCAAAATGGGTTCGACTCAGCCATGGTAAACGAGCCATCGGTGTTCGAGCCACTTTTGAACAGTACCAAAGGTGGTCCCTGACCAGAGAACATTGTGTGCAGAACACAGGAAGAAAGAATGACTGCACCCTTCTAAATAAGCTTTTTAAAACAGAAATAGTCCTAATTTTATGTGATCTTAATAGTTGAATTTTACTGTATTTTAAGGATAATTTTATTGGATTTTACTAATTTCAACCTGAAAAGGTATGCTGTGTGTACTCATTAGAATCGCCTCGCTCAATGAGGCGATTCTAATGAGTAACACAACATAATTAGCCTCATGGAACTGGAAGATTGAAAAGAAATCCGTAATTTATCATTTTTAAATTATGCCTCCTCACAGGGCTCTAAAAATAACCCTTTGGCTTGAGCTACCCAGTTAGGACAAAATTTCCACAGTCCCAAACTGCACAACAGTAGATAAGGTAGTATTTTGTGATAATTGAAGGATAGTTTTCCTTATTTCTCCATATAAACCTATGTTGTGGGTACTCATTAGAACCGCCTTGGTGAGGCGGTTCAAATGAATACCCACAACATAGGTTTTTATGGAAAAGTGACAAAAATTATCCTTCATTATCACAAAATACTAACCTTATCTGTAAGCCCCCGCCCATTGGGGCTTGAAGAAATATATGGGCTGCATGATGCTTCCACGCAGAGCTGAATCCGGCCCGCACAATAGTACTGGTAAACCGCTTAGAGAATCTAAGCCTGTCCAGGAACCCCGGTGTGAGGCAGACCGTCCATGCTAGTAAACCCTATTGGTTTCATTGGGCTACAGGGCTTGAGATGCCATTTCATCTCAATGTTGGGTAAAAGGCCCACAAATTTGGAAGCAACGTCTCCAAAATGACCTTTACAGTGTTGACGGGGACGTCAAACCTCAAATAAAACAAACAAAACTAACCTTATCTGTTGCTATGCAAAGGTGTTTGAACAATTGAAGTTTGGCTGTGCTTTTATTACAGAAGTCATTAATAACAATTTGCTCGAATGACAAAACATCTTCAGGTGTCTGGTCTTTCAAGCCCGAAATCATTTGACAGCAGCATACTGAGGGCAGTGACCTGCTTCAGCCAAAGTGCCAACAGATGTGTTGATTTACACTAAGTTCTAACTCCCAACAGTATTGACTGATAGATGCCGGACACCATGCAGATGTCGCCCCCACAAATTGGGGCTTAAAGAAATAGATGGGCTGCATGGTGCTTCCACACAGAGCTGAAACTGACCACACATGAGTACTGGTAAACCACTTAGAAGGACATAGCCTGCCCAGGCAAAGTGGTGCGAGTCAGACCGTCCAATGCATATAAACCTTTTGGTTCCATTGGGTGGCAGGTCTTGAGATGTCTCCAAAATGACCTAAATAGTGTTGACAGGGACGTTAAACCTCAATTCAAACAAAGACATCATGCTGATGACCTTGGACCCTAGCTTTTGGAGACATGCTGACCCTTTCACCTCTGAGTTTCTAGAATGGACACTTCTGTCTTCGATACATCCATTCTTAAAAATAGGTTTAGCCAAACTCTTAGGATAGCAAACAGTGTTGATCATGCTGAGACAGCTAATGTCATCTGCATCTACACTGCAGATGTAGAGAATACCAGGTTCATGTCTTTTGATATAAAGTATATCAGGCAAGGCTTTGACATGGCTTGTAGAATCAAGAGGCTTGCCAAGCGATTCTACACATATTCTCAAAGACAAGCCTATTAAACTTGATATCAAATGACACAAATCTGGTATTCTGTTTGTCAGTTTATCCCCTTGTACATTCTTTAAATATGCAATTTATGATCAGTTATCGGTTGTCCTCGGGGAGTTCTAAGATTCGGGTGTGTAATAATCAGTCCATATGTTTAGTATAATCTGAATGTTATTTTTTTCCTTTGATATTTTTAAGGTAGTAAAAACATTTTTTGCCGATTTTTCACAGAGTCTGGTTCATAAATAAAATTGCAATGTCACATTGATCTGATAAAGCTCACTTGTCCTGAAATGGCATATTCTTATCATGTCAAGGTGTTGCAATGCAATTAATGTAGGGGTTAACTGATACATATCTGTATCAATCCAAAGAGCTGAAGGATTGAACTAAGAGTGATTTTTTTTTTCTAAAACTTTAACCCTTATCTTGCTGTTCACAACAACCCCTATCTTTGCAAACAGTGTAGATCCAGATCAGATGGCTTCTGAAGAAGCCATCTGATCAGGATCTACACTGTTTGGCATTCAGTTTATGAATTTGTAGCAATAAATTACATCAAGTAATTTGATTGGTTGATAGACAGAAATGGGTGTGGCTTAAATGAATATTCAGCAAGATAAGGGTTAACACTCACCCTAAACGTAACAAATAATTCTTGACTACCTATCTGCATTCTTATTGTCTGCCCATCTTCTATACCTGTTGAAAAGGAAATCACACCTCAGTAAGTGTTAACGCTTAAATGTACTGCCCTTTATATTTGTACCCTGTTGCTGGAAAACCTGTCTTCCAGGTTTATGACAACTAAAGCACAAACCGGCCTACTTGGCTTCACAGACCATTACGCTAACACACCCGTGTGGCACTGTGCATTCTTTCATATCACCAAAATGTTGACTTTTCTGATAAAAATAGTGATATTTTGCTTAGTTGTTCTCTAAACCCACGTTGTGTGTGCACATTAGAACCCACTTATTGAGGAAGTTAAAATGAGTACCCACAACCTATGTCCTGGAGCAAAGTGGTGTTTGGACGGGTGTTCATTACAAGGAACTGTTAGCATGATGCTAGCAAGTGTCTAGAGAGTTTAAAAATAGAAAATAGAGGTATTGTACTATCCCAGCAGTGAACACAAAGGCACTGATCAGATCTTTGTCATTCACAAACAGTAAAAGACAGAATTTCTCATCATATGGCTCATTTGATTTGAATCATGACAGGTTGAGTTTAGTCTGGGTAAATGTATTACCACATTCCACTAATTCAAACACAAGAATTTCTCATTTAGCCAGCAATAAAGTATGTGTATTTGACAACAGGAAAAGACATGAGAAGGAGACTTCCTGGATGTATCACCTTGGTTTTTGATTGTTTCATTTGAGGTTTAACGTCCCCATCATCACTGTATAGGTCATTCTGGAGATGTTACTTCCAATTTCGTGTGACTTTTACTTGACATGACCCCCTTTAAGTTAAATTCTTAAATAATGTATTGGTCTCTATAAACGTTTTCCTGGCTTTGTGTCTGCATTTCAACTGTACTTTTGTATATCTTATAGAGATCCTTTATTCTGACTATTTATGAAAACTGATGTTTTTATTTCAAGTCGTTGTCACGATGTCATATGAACATTGACATAATTTCCTGTTTACTTGTTTACACTCGATAAAAGCTACTGAGTGAGTGAGTGAGTGTTTCAGTTTTACGTCCCACCAACAGCTAAGGTCATACAGAGACGGGACCTCGGTTTAAAGACTCATCCGAAAGTCTTGAGAAGCCCGGGATCGAACCTGCGACCCCTGGTTTACAAGTCGAGTAGCGTAACCACTCGACCACGGAGGCTTCTATAAAAGCTACTGAAACCAGAAACCAAACACTATGTTTGAATAAATATTTTAAGACATTTTGAAGTGGTTTTCTGATTTTTTTTCCCCCATCATATACTCAAGAATTTTCTTCAACATCAAAGTGGAAAGAGACCGGCCCCGATAGCTCAGTTGGTAGAGTGTCCGCTCCGGGGAACGGGAGGTCACGGGTTCCATCCCGGGCCGCGACATACCAAATTCGTTAAGAATGGTACGAGCTGCTCCTCGCTTGGCACTCAGATTTATGGGGTAGAGCTAGGACTGGTCGACCCAGTGTCAGGATAATGTGACTGGGTGTGGTATCATGTAATGTGTCTGGGACATGATACTTCATTGAGGCAGCACTATAAAAGTGAGCATTGAGCTCCCTGTCGCAACCAGACACCGTCGTGATATGACTGAAAAATTGTTGAAAGCAACGTTAAACCCGAATTCACACACACAACATGGAAAGATCTTTGTTACATGAGGCCTAAGCGAATTCTTTCCTCTCAATGCAGCACTATGTCTGCCAAAGAAAATCATACATAATGAAGACGCCTCCGTGGTGTAGTGGATAAGCTACTCGCCTCATAAACCAGGGGTCATGGGTTCGATCCTGGGCTTTTCCAGACTTTCGGCTAAGTCTTTAAACTGAGGTCCCGTCTCTGTATGACCTTAGCTGTTTGTGGGACGTAAAACTCAACAACACACACATATGTAATGACATAGGTTTTCTTACATAAGTTTATTGCAAAATTTGGTTTATTTTTTTAAAGCATCCAGTGGGAAATCTGGTAACATTCCCAATCCATGAGCACTTTTTTCTTACTCTTTTCTTACCTGATGGCACTGGTACTACAACTTTTCTTCTAAAAATCATCTTTCCTTTGCCTTTACACTCTGAACAATATTTCTTTATGATGACTCGCGTCCCTGAACACGCCCGGCAAGTTGTCCGCATAAAAAATGGACCAGTACTTATGGTTTCCTGAAAACAAAGAGAATCATTCACAGCTCCGGAAAATGAGGTGTGTTGAGGATAATTAAATGAAAAATTTTCCTCACTGAGGTGATTCAAACAAGTACCCACAACGTGTTTAACCCATTGTATATATGGGAAATCTCTAGCTGATACCTTGGCAAACAAAGCGGGCCTGGATCAGACGCTGCAGAACACGTCTGATTAGGGCCTGCACTATTTGCTTTAACATAAGTTTCCGTCAAAAATAGCATAACTAGAAATGCGTCCAGACGACACAGATGCCCCCGCCAAGGGCCCCGCTTCACCCCGAAAATCCATGTTGCAACAAAATTTTCTAAGTGTGTGACCTTGAACTTGAGGTCATGGGCAGGGTCGTTGGTATGGGTGAATGAGACTTGGGACCTCTATCTATCATCATTCCAAATATGAAGCCAATCTATAAATATGAGCAGTAAAACTTTAAAAGCATAATAAGACTAAGTCTGTGACCTTGACCTTGAGGTCAGGGGTGGGGTATATACATCATCATACCAAATATAAAGCAAATCTATATGGTTTGGTGAGTATGAGCTCTTTAATAAACTTTACATAAAAAATTTCTTTGTCTGTGACCTTGACCTTTAGGGCACGTGCATGGGTGGGGGTATTGGACCAGTATCAATCATCATACCAAATATAAACTTAATTCATCATACGATTTGGAAAATATAAACTCTTAAAATATCTAACAAGGCATCGCATGCGATACAAATTCCCTCGCACAAGACAACTTTGTGTGTGGAAAACAATGAAATGGCAAAAGTCCAACTTGCTTGAGATATTATCATATGCAACATTTGTGTAAAGTTTGTTTGAAAATCCATCAATAAATGTAGGTTCTAGAGTGATGACAATGTTTCTCTAAAAATAGCCATAGTGACCTTGACTTGAGGCCATGACCGCGAAAGTAGATCTTGCTCAAGATATTATCATAAGCATCTTTTGTGTGAAGTTAATAAATGTAGGTGGTAGAGCGATGACAAAGTTTTTCCAAAAATAGTCATAGTGACCTTGACCTTGAGGTCATGACCTTGAAAGTCAAAGCAACTCCAGATATTATCATAAGACACATTTGTGTGAAGTTCTATTAAAATCCATCAATAAATGTAGGCGCTAGAGCAATGACAAAGTTTTTCTAAAAAAAGCCACAGTGACCTTGACCTTGAAAGTCGAAATAGCTTGAGCTATTGTCATCAGGAACATTTGTGAGAAGTTATATTGAAATTGGTGAAAAAATGTAAGCGCTAGAGCAATGACAAAGTTTTTCTGAAAATAGCCACAGTGACCTTGACCTTGAAAGTGGAAATCGCTCAAGATAATGTCATAAGGAACATTTGTGTGAAGATATATTGAAATCGGTGAAGAAATGTAAGCGCTAGAGCGATGACAAAGTTTTTCTAAAAATAGCCACAGTGACCTTGACCTTGAAAGTGGAACTCGCTAGAGATATTGTCATAAGGAACATTTGTGTGAAGTAATATTGAAAATGGTGAAAAAATGTAAGCGCTAGAGCAATGACAAAGTTTTTCTAAAAATAGCCACAGTGACCTTGACCTTGAAAGTCAAACTTGTTTGAGGTATTGTCATAAGGAACATTTGTGTGAAGTTATTTTGAAATCAGTGAAGAAATGCAGGCGCTAGAGCGATGACAAAGTTTTTCTAAAAACAGCCATAGTGACCTTGACCTTGAAAGACAAAATGGCTCGAGATATTGTCAAAAGGAACATTTGTGTGAAGTTATATTGAAATCGGTGAAGAAATGTAAGCACTAGAGCGATGACAAAGTTTTTCTAAAAAATAGCCACAGTGACTTTGACCTTGAACTCACTAGAGATATTGTCATAAGGAACATTTGTGTGAAGTTATATTGAAATCCGTGAAAAAATGTAAGCGCTGGAGCAATGACAAAGTTCTTCTAAAAATAACGAGTGACCTTGACCTTGAGTCCATGACCTTGAGAGTTGAATACGCTCGAGCTATTTTATAAGGAACATTTGTGCGAAGTTATATTGAAATTGGTGAAGAAATGTAGGCGCTAGAGGGATGACAAAGTTTTTCTAAAAATAGCCACATTGACCTTGATGTCATGACCTTGAAAGTCAAACTCGCTAGAGATATTGTCATAAGGAACATTTGTGTTAAGTTATATTGAAGTCAGTGAAGAAATATAGGCGCTAGAGTAATGACAAAGTTTTTCTAAGAATAGCCACAGTGACCTTGACCTTGAGGCCATGATCTTGAAAGTCAAACTCGCTCTAGATATTTTTATAAGGAACATTTGTGTGAAGTTATATTGAAATTGGTGAAGAAATGTAGGCGCTAGAGCGATGACAAAGTTTTTTTAAAAATTACCACAGTAACCTTGACCTTGAGGTCATGATCTTGAAAGTCGAACTCGATCGAGATATTGTCATAAGGAACATTTGTGTGAAGATATATTGAAATCAGTGAAGAAATATAGGCGCTAGAGCTATGTTGTGTGAGGGGATAATTAAATATTTTTAAGTCTGTGACCTTGACCTTGAGCTCATGGGCATGGGTGGGCGTATCGCTGAATAAAATGGATAGGTATCTAATATCATACCAAATATCAACTCAATCCATCGCATGATTTGGAAAATATCAACTCTTAAAATATCTATTAAAAATTTCTAAGTCTGTGACTGTTACGAGATGGAATAGGAAACCTCTGGTGCTTATGCACATCTAAATTATTTTAGTAGGTATATGGTAAGGCGGTGCGAGTGAAATATTTTAGGTGAAATATGGTAGGCAAAATGTGCTGCTCCATGCACAAGTCATGCACATATCATATGATGTATGCATGAGTGGTTTGTGCAGATCTGTTTTTACAATACAGGGGGCCGCTATAAGGCTGAGTTCTATAAAATTTGCCTAAAAATCACCAACCGCCAAATTGTGCCATATATGATTTTCATTTCCGTCACGTGTTGTGTGGGTGTTCGTTTTGACAGGAGTCATGGCATTGATTTATAGGGTCGTTTCATCATTTTTTTCCTATGGGAAATATACTATTTGAACGCAAATCCATTATCTACTCGATTTTTGCTATATAGCTTTAATTGTGGACGGTATCTCCACCTCGCCACGATTTTAGCAAGCTAATATGAGTATGCATGATTTCCCGGTAGTATTCATAGATATAAAAACCCTGAGAAAAACGAACACTTTAGCAGCAGGTCAAGTTGTAACGTATACGCACAACATTGTGACGGGAAAGTAAAAGTATATCGAAAGGTATGTTAAATCTATGTTTAGTATTATTTTTGTATGAACATGCTTGTAGGTTTTGGAGGGGTTTATTTCTAGTATACCCCAACTTTCTGAAGCCTATTCTGAATTCACTGTTGAAGCCTGTAGTGATTAGGCTACTAGCTTTGCCAGCTAGAGGTCGCAGGATCGATCCCAGGCTTCTCCAGAAGTAGAATGAGTTTTTTAAGCGAGGTCCTGTCTCATTCTGACCCTAGATGTTGGTGAGACGTAAAGTTTGGACACCTGCTCATTCTAGATTCAATTAGGCTTTTAGACCCCTTTTGTAGAATGTAATTAATAAAGGCCGGGTCACTTGTTTGATCCATGACTTTTGACTAGCTGTGGTTAGAAAACCGTGGTCCCGTCTCTATATGATATTAGGTGTAGAGGGGACGTAAACTTAAGACGGGTTTAACCATATCTTCATCATCAGGGCAAACTCTTACAAGAGCCTGTCGGGTTATCCGTGATGATGAACCGTGATGAATCTGATTTTACAAGCGTGTTCATGTTGAGTAGAAATAATTTTGTTCAAGAAGAATTATAAGTTCATTTTGTAATGATGCCGTTTTTATCTGATAACTCAGTTTGTGCATGTATGTACATATAAAGAACGTGATGATGATAAGTGGGAGTATTTGGTCGCCACACGTCATAACGGCCTGAGCAACGGGGATGACGTCAGCTGCGTCATCAGCGTCGCGAGGACGGTTATGACCGGGTGCCTACCAAATACAGAGAGAATTTACGGCAAACAGTGTTGGCCCTTATGAGACACTAACAAATGTTGTGGATTATAGATGAAAATCTTTCTGTTTGTAGTTTCTATCTGTTGTTAATGTAATGAATTTGTGAATAGCTATATTTGTGAGCCGTGTCGCGGAGAAGGATATGAAATAGAGTTGTTTAAGTTCCCTGTAATTAGCGGCTGACCAGGTAGCGCAAAGGCGTGGTCGGTCTGTTCAATTGCCTCTTACTTGTGATAATGTAGTGAGCACAAATTTGATGAGTATTATGCTCAGTAGTAGTGAGCATTAATTGATTTCTGTAGTGCTCAGTAAGGAAACATGAACTTTGAGTATTATTGTGTCAAGTGCTGGGTGCTGATAAATTGATGCACAGTCAAGTTGAGTTCTGCTGTACGGTTATTTGTCACATGCACTAATCAGCCTGTGTGTCTGGTCGGCGCATGCGCAATAACGGTATATGCATGAACATATTCTTACTTCTCCGGGAGGGGGATCATGATATAGCATGTGTTTCGTGAACTGTATCTTAGTCCAATTATCGTAATTTGCAGGCACAACAATGTGTGGTGACCTGCTGCTCCCTGCAATATAGCAGCAGGTACTGGTACGACGCTGTCGGTTAGGGTCCAGCAAGGGCGGACGAACCAACATAAACAGGTCGTAGCAATGTGAGACGAATGTGAGACCATTCAAATGAAAGAGGTCCAATAAATAACCTGCAGGCGATTCAGGCGAATCATACTAGTGCGCGATCGCTAATAATACATATCAACCTGTGGTCTACAACAAGGTCGACAAACTAGTTTACACTAGTGCGCGAGAGGGGGATTCACGTGAGTGGGGGATTCACCCTAAGTTATAAACTGGCCAGTCGCGTCTTGTGTTGTTTCTTTTTTTTTATTTTGTTGTTGTTTCGTTGTTTGCTTCTGTAGGCATTCACGTCACCCGTTCCGAGCACAGAACATTGTTTTGCCTTCGGGGCGGACGTCGTGAGTTGGCTACAGAAGCAACAAATTGTGATGTTTTGTGTTAGTAAGTGTTGTATATAGATACTGTAATAATTCATGTCATTCATCTAATATCTTTCTTGTGCCTTACCCCACAGCTGCCCGTACACCTGTCAGAGATCACGCTCGGTTGTCTTGTCAGCATGGGGGTTTGCGGGACGCCGTAAACCCACATGTAACAGTGACCTTGACCTTGAAGCCATAGGCATGAGTGGAGGTATTGCCAAATAAACATTTGGACCTGTATCTATCATCATAGCATACATAAGCCAAATCCATAATATGGTTTGGAAAATTTGAGCTCTTTAAAATCTTTAACATTAAAATTGTCTAAGTCTGTGACCTTGAGGTCATAGGCATTGGTGGGGTTATTGCTGAATAAAACATTGTACCTATATCTATCATCATATGAACCAAAGCCATCAAAAAAGTTCAGGTTCTACCAGGTACAAATACCTTAACTGGAGTCTTTAACATGAAAAAAGTCCATGACCTTGACCCTGAGGCCATGGGCATGGGTGGGGGTACCGCTGAATAAAACTTTGGACCTATATCTATAATCATACCAAATATGAACCAAATCCACCAAATGGTTTGGAAAATTTGAGTTCTAAAATGTTCAACTCTACCTGTTACAAAAACCTTAACCCGAGTCTTCAACACTGAAAATTTCTAAGTCTGTGACCTTTACCTTGAGGTCACAGGCATGGGTGGGGGTATTGCTTAATAAAACTTTGGACCTATATCTATCATAATACCAAAGATGAACCAGTTCCATCAAATGGTTAGGAAAATATGAGTTCTAAAAGTTCAGGCTCTACCTGTTACAAACACCTTAACCTTAATCACGTACGTTAAGTACACACACACACACAGACGGACGTACACATGTACGGAAAACCAAACAAGAGGACCATGATGGCCCTGGATCGCTCACCTGATCCATAGAGTAACAAGTGGGACCCGGGGAGGGCCATTATTAACCCCAGGGCTATAATGTGCATAATGTTCAGAGACGTCTAAAAAGGTGAAGCTTCATACCAAATATCAACAAAGGCTATAATTTGAACAATCTTGGCAAAGGTCCACTAGATATGATACATACCAAATATCAAAGACCTGGGCCTAACGTTTTCAGAGAAGAAGATTTTTATTAAAGAAATTCCCTACAAATAGCCTATGAAAAACCAAATGGCTCTGGGGCGGGGGCATTTTTGGCCTCAGGGCTATAATTTAAACCATCTTGATAGAGGTCCACTAGAGGAAGCTTCACACCAAATATCAAAGACCATGGCCTTGCTGTTTCAGAAGAAGATTTTTAAGGAATATCTCTATATATAAGTCTATTTAAAACCAAAGGGCCCCAGGTCGGGGGCAGTTTTGGCCCTAGCACTATAATTTTAACAATCTTGGTAGGGGTCCACTAGATGAAGCTTCATACCAAATAGCAAAGACCTGGCCCCTGGGGTTTCCAAGAAGAAGATTTTTAAAGATTTTCCCCATATAAGCCCATGTAAAATCATAGGGCCCCGGGGCGGTTGCATTTTTAGCCCAAGCACTATAATTTGAACAATCTTGGTAGGAGTCCACTAGATGAAGCTTCATACCAAATAGCAAAGACCTGGGCCTTGCGGTTTCAGAGAAGAAGATTTTTAAAGATTTTCCCTATATTAGCCCATGTAAAACCAAAGGGCCCCGGAGCGGTGGCATTTTTGTCCCCAGCACTATAATTTGAACAATCTTGGTAGGGGTCCACTAGATGAAGCTTCATACCAAATATCAAAGACCTGGGCCTTGCGGTTTCAGAGAAGAAGATTTTTAAAGATTTTCCCTATATTAGCCCATGTAAAACCAAAGGGCCCCGGAGCGGGGGCATTTTTGGCCCCAGCACTATAATTTGAACAATCTTGGTAGGGGTCCACCAGATGAAGCTTCATACCAAATATCAAAGACCTGGGCCTTACGATTCCAGAGAAGATTTTTAAAGATTTTCCCCTTATAAGCCCATGTAAAACCAAAGGGTCCCGGAGCGGGGGCATTTTTGTCCCCAGCACTATAATTTGAACAATCTTGGTAGGGGTCCACCAGATGAAGCTTCATACCAAATATCAAAGACCTGGGCCTTGTGGTTTCAGAGAAGAAGATTTTTTAAGTTTTTGGTGAAAAAAAATCTCTTTTTGGCTCCTATGACCTAGATGTGCAACGGACCGGAACCATTTGAACAACTTTGAAAGGGGACCACCTAAGGATCATTCCTGTGAAGTTTGGTCAAAATCCGATCAGTGGTTTAGGAGGAGATGTCGTTAAAAGAATTGTTTACGGACGCACGGACGGACGCACGGATGCACGACGGACGAAAAGTGATCCCAAAAGCTCACCTCGTCACTACGTGACGGTGAGCTAAAAACTATATGCCCCCGGCATCATGCCGATGTGGGGGCATAAAAATGAAGCTAGATTGTGCAGTCGATGGTAAACCATCCCAAATACCCGCTTTTTCTATGAATAACACCAATGACTATGTATTAGCTAGCCAAAACTACATGTTAGTTAAAAGAAAAAGTTGCAAAGAACATTCTAACTGATAAACAAAGTTTCAGAAGTGTAACTCCTATAGTTTAGAAGATATGGCAAAGTCATACTTTTTTTACCTTTGAGCTTGGGGTCAGGTTGAGGTCAAGGTCACACCAAAAGTAGCCCAATTTATTCTATATTCTAAGAGCCATCCAATAACCAAAGTTTCAGAAGTGAAGCCCCAATAGTTTAGAAAATATGGCAAAATAATACTTTTTGACCTTTGACCTTGGGGTCATGTTGAGGTTGAGGTCACACCAAAAGAAGCCTAATATATTCTTTATTCCAAAGGCCATCCAATAAGCAAAGTTTCAGATGTGTAACTCCATTTGTTTAGGAGATATGGCAAAGTCATATTTTGTGACCTTTGACCTTGGGGTCATGTTGAGGTCAAGGTCGCCCCAAAAGTAGCCCAATTTATTCTATATTCCAAGGGCCATCCATTAAACAAAGTTTCAGAAGTGTAACTCCAAAATTTTAGAAGATATGGCAAATCATACTTTTTGACCTTGACCTTGGGGTCATGTTGAGGTCAAGGTCATCCCAAAAGTTGCCCAATTTATTCTATATTCCAAGGACCATCCAAAAAGCAAAGTTTGAGAAGTTTAACTCGAATAGTTTAGGAGATATGGCAAAATTTTTGACCTTTGACCTTGGAGCCATATTGGGTTCAAGGTCGCAAAAAAGTAGCCCACTGCCATCTGCATACCATGTACTATACACATGCAAAGTTTCAAAAGTGTAACTTAAGATATGGCAAAGTCATACTTTTTTTACCTTTGACCTTGGAGCCATGTTGGGGTTAAGGTCACAAAAAAGTAGCCCACTGCCATCTACATACCATGTACTATCCACATGCAAAGTTTCAAAAGTGTAACTTCAGTGGTTGCAGAGGAGATCCATTTACAAGAAACATGACAGACAGACGGACTGTCACCCACTCAACTCTGGTACGAAAACAATATACCCGATTTTTCTTCGAAAAGCGGGTATAAAAATAGGCCTACCACCCTTTATATGACAAATGGAATTGTCCAACATATAGCAATGGGACAGTTCACCAGTATACAATGGGTTAAATTGAAAAATAAAATTATCACTATTTTATCCTCGGTGTTCCTCATCTGAATCGCATGCTGTAAACTGCCATAGCCAAGAATATAAGAATCTTACATGGGTGTGAGGGGTGGATGGAACAAGAGCACCGCATGCGGGTGCCAACGCTCGGCTGCAAAAATTCTAAGTCGAAAAATGTTGAGGGTTACCTCACCTATTGGTATGAGTTCCCCTTTTCATAATGAACAACTTGTCCGAGTTTCAAGTAAATATGTTCAGTAATGACAGAGATATTACAAAATGTCCAAGTTTTTGCACCATGACATAGACTATGACGCCAGAGTTATGACAATACCTCGTCCAGCCGAGCTAAATATCCGTCCCGAGGGTCACTGCAAAAGCTGCTCATATTTTTTAAGCAAAAATATCAAAATTTTAGATTTTGTTCCAGCATGCTCAGTTTTTCAGGAAAAAAACAACAAAATTTTAGATATTGTACTTGCTAGAACAGTTAACAATATCACCATTAACAAGCTCGTTAAGCTAACAATGCTTTGAACAACTGGACCCAGATTGCTGCGTGGATGCTCAGGCTGATCTGCACCTTTACTGTTTGCTGGGAAAAATGTTTTGACCCTTTAGACGCAGAGAAAAACTACATATGAAAATGTCGTCTGCTTATGTCCTGTGCTGAATATTTTTGCATACAGGCAAACAGTGTGGGCCCAGATCAGACTGCTCCTACAGAAGCAGTCTGATCTGGGTCCATACTGTTTGCAAAAACTAATGTTAAAGTACTTGGCAGACGACAAAGCAGACAACAATTGTCGTGATTGGCATTTTTGGGGTTTAGATATGGATATTAGAGTTATTGACTTTATTGTACAATCCAAGCAGCAAACACAAAGGTGTGATCAGTTTGCACAACTGTGCAATGTGATCTGCACCATTGCTAGTCACAAATGACGTTGACTCATCTAGCCTTACTTACCATGCCAGTGCCATTACACTGTGTACAGGGCTCAGCTTTGGTACCCGGCTCTGCCTTTTTACCGCCACATCTTGGACAGTTCTCTTTGACATTGATGTACGTCTCTTTATTCACACCTCGAGCAGCCTCTTGGAAGGTGAGATCCATGGTTATCTGTAACAGTCACAGTAAATTGAAAAATTTGTGAATGTCACAGAAAATGAAATGTTCAGAAAATCACAGAAAATGAAATGTTCTGTGAAAGTCACAGTAAATGGAATACTTTGTAAAAGTCACAGTAAATGTATCAGTCTGAAAGTCAGAGGAAATGAAATTATCTGTAAGAGTTACAGTGATTGATATGTTCTGTAGAAGTCACAGTAATTGCAAAGTTCTATGAAAGTCGAATAAAATGAAATGTTTAAATGTCACACTGAATAAAATGTTCTTTGAAGGTCACAGAATATTAAAAGACTTGTTAATGTCACAAGGAACAATGTTCTGTGAAGGTCACAGTGAACGAAATGTTCTGCAAAGTTCATTGTAAACAAAATGTTCGGCGCAGGTCACAGTAAATGAAATGTTCTGTGAAGGTCACAAAAAATGAAATGTTCTGCAAAGGTCACAGTAAATGAAATGTTCTGCAAAGGTCACAGAAAATAAAATGCTCTGCGCAAGTCACAGTGAATGAATTTTCTATGACGATAATAGTAAATGAAATGCTATGTGAATGTTACAATAAATGGAATGTTCTGTATAAGCTAATGGGATTGAAATGAGTTACAAAGTAGTACCATACCATGTTGATGTGTATGTGTTTGAGTTTTACATTCCACCAACAACTAAGGTCATATGGAGACGGGACCTCTGTTTAAAGACTCATCCAAAAGTCTGTTGATTCCTTTTAGCTCCACTGAAAGGAACTGGGAAACATTTTATGTAAGAAAACTTCCTCTGAAGAAGTTTCCCTTTTCCTTAGGTTTAATTTAGTTTGAAGTTGAATGGTCCAGTCAACACTAGGTGATATCAAGCCATCCATTTTGCCTAACCACAGTTTTCCAGGGCAGGCATATATGTAAGTGGTTAATTGGTAGTCTAGTACAGTGCATATTATTTTGCCAGAAACTGACAACTACATGTATTCTTCTTCAATCAGCAAGGGAGAGGGAATGGTTTGTTTGTTTTGGAGTTTAACGGCCAAGTCAAAACTATTTTAGGTCATTTTTGAGCCAGTCAGTTTACCTATACACACTTTTTCTAGGCAGGCTTATATGTAAGCAGTCAACCAGGACAGTGCACATTCTTTCGCCAGAAACTGTCTTTCTATAGTGGCATTAAGGTGAGTGAAGTCACCTGATATATTTTCCACCATGCCGTAAAAATGACTCCTACCATATGTTGTGCTTTACTATATGTACTCATCAGGGTCTGCACTGTTTGCCATTAATCCAGCTAATTTAGGCATAACTTTGGGTAGTAAATTGTATTTATCAAACAATCGATTAGAAGCAAATCAGCTATGATAATCATTTTTGTGGAATTTATCGGTCAATTTATCCCATATCCCATTAATTGTGCCATCGTTTGAGTATTTACTTTTCTTAAAATACACCACAACTTCATTAAAACATGGTTTGTTATAACACAGTTTTGGATATAACACGGTTTCAAGATGGATCCTGAAAATGTAAAGATTATAATAGAAAAATGACCATGAAATGTCATTTTTCTATATAATCTACATGTTTTTGTTTGTATATAACACGGTTGTTTAACTAACACAGTTTCTGCTTTGGACCCCAACAATAGTGTTGTAAAGAGGTTGGGGTGTACTACATTCGTACCTCAGAGGCAGGGGCAAAACCAAATTTCGATTCTTCATAGTCATCCGCTTCGAAGTTACCAAAGTTGCCCATTCTGAAGCCGGCTTGCCCAAACATCTGTCGGAACAGCTCTTCCGGGTCTATGGAGCCATGAAAATGCTCAAAACCTGCAAAAACGATGCATCAAATCATCATCATCATCATCAAATTTTTGACTAACTTTCAACCCTTTTTGTCGCAAATGGAAACTTACTCCTTATATATAGCAGTCCATTTCAAAATTTAGGGTGTCAAGTTGTGTTTTCTTCAAAATTGATTTTGAAAATGGCTGAACTTATTTGCCAATTTTGCCAATTTGTTTGCCAATTACCCGTTTTGGGGTTTCTGGTATTGAATGGGTTAAGGTAAAACAGAAGCCTTGCAACGAAAGGCAATTCTTTGAAAATCTACATATATTTCTGTTTCTCTTACTGGTAGGGGTCTGCTCTTAAATGAAAGAATTTGCTCCTAAGGAGCAAATTCTTTCATTTTAGAGAAGACCTTTACTTCTAAGGGTTCAAATTTATTTGAAAGCAAACACGAAGCCACGAAGTAAAAACTGGAAGAGGATTCATCATGTTTATGTTTCTGGATTCCCTTTATATCACTACAAACTGTTATAGAGTTATATAGCCTGACAGCCATAAGGGCAGTGTGTGAGCCCCACAGGGTCTCAGGCATATTATTCTCAAAGGCAGAGTCCAATCCTTTCCTAACAGTGTCTTAAACCTCCCTTAAAATTAAATATGTGGTAATTCACAGCCAAATGATTCTTTGTGTTTTACGTCTCACTAATGACAAAGGTCATTTGGAGACAAAACACTGTGGTTCAAAAAAACCATCCAAAAGTCTTGAGAAGCTCAGAACCTAACCTACAACACCTTGGTGAATAGGGACCTTTTTACAGTCACTGATTCAAATGTACTTTCTTACTAAACATGTTTGATTCAATCAAACCAAACATGTCCAAATCGAAGCAAAAGGACCATTCATTTGCATCTGGGAGGATTTACTAGGGGATAGGATACAACTTCAGGGGAGGCAACTTCTGCAAAAGTACTTTTTGTCTCTCCTTTTTCCATGGGACAGAGTCTAAAACAAGAGGGCCATGATGGCCCTAGATCACTCACCTGATCCATAGAGCCTAGGGAGGGCCATTATTGACCCCAGGGCTATAATGTTGAGGGAGGTCTGAAAAGGTGAAGCTTCATACCAAATATCAACAAAGGCCATAATTTGAACAATCTTCACAAAGGTCCACTAGATGGAGCTACACACCAAATATCAAAGACCTGGGCCTTGCGGTTTCAGAGAAGAAGATTTTTTTTTAAAAGATATTCCCTACATAAGCCTATGTAAAACCAAATGGCCCCAGAGCGGGGGCATTTTTGGCCTCTGGGCTATAATTTAAACTATCTTGATAGAGGTCCACTAGATGAAGCTTCATACCAAATATCAAAGACCTGGGCCTTGCTGTTTCAGAGAAGAAGATTTTCAAAGATTATCTCTATATAAGTCTATGCAAAAAAAACAAAGGGCCCCGGGGCGTGGGCATTTCTGGTACGGGGGCTATAATGTGAACAATCTTGGTAGAGGTCCACTAGATGAAGCTCCATACCAAATATCGAAGACATGGGCCTTGCAGTTTCGAAGAAGAAGATTTTTCAAGATTTCCCTATATAAGTCTATGTAAAACCAAAGGGTCTCAGGGCGGGGGCATTTTTGGCCCCAGGGCTATAATTTGAACAATCTTGATAGAGGTCCACTAGATGAAATTTCACACCAAATATCAAAGACCTAGGCCTTGTGGTTTTACAGAGATTTTCCCTATATAAGTCTATTTAAAACCAAAGGGCCCCCCCCCCCCCCCCCCCCGCCCCCGAGACGGGGGCATTTTTGGCCCAGCACTATAATTTGAACAATCTTGGTAGGGGTCCAATAGATACATACCAAATATCAAAGACCTGGGCCTTGCGGTTTCAGAGAAGAAGATTTTTAAAGACTTTCCCTATATAAGCCCATGTAAAACCAAAGGGCCCTGGAGCGGGGGCATTTTTGGCCCCAGGGCTATAATTTGAACAATCTTGGTAGGGGTCCACTAGACAAGAGGCTCAATGAGCCTAAACCGCTCACCTGAGGAACTTAAGTTTTAACAATTCACAGACTTGACTACTAAATCTGCTTATAGAATCCAGCCCATTGACCCTTACAGGATATAAGTCATCATTATTGCATTGCATTCCAAGTTTGAGACTTCTAGCTTCTATAGTTCCTGAAAAATCTTTGACGAAAATTTAACATTGGTCAAAATGGAGAGAAAGAAGAATGAAAGAACAGATGAACAAATAAGCTGAGAAAGCCAAATGTCTCTTACACAAAATAAGTCATCATTATTCTATTGAATACCAAATTTGATGCTTCTAGCTTTTATAGTTCCTGAGAAATCTTTGATTAAAAATTTAACATTGGTCTATTATCTCTATATGGAGAGAAAGAAGAATGAAGGAACAAATGAACCAGACTAGCTCCAAAACCTAATGCAGCCTTTCCCCTTGCCCAATGGTGCTACACATAAAATTTAAACAAGATTGGTCGACTGCCTTCTGAGATATGCTTCATTGAAAGTGTGGACGACGGATGGACGGACGACAGACGAAGGACTCCGGAGCCTTGGTATACTATCAGCTCACTGGAGCCTTTGGCTCAGGTGAGCTAAAAATTCAAGTCGCTATTTCTGTCACAACATTTTCCCTACGTTACGTCTATGGGCAAATTTTTTTGTCTCTCAAGGTCACGTAACTCCGAGGTCAATATTCCGATTCGGCCCAAAATCGAACTTAACCGAGATTTTATGCCTGTCCTCTTTACCTGCAAGTTTGAAGCTGATATGAATAAAAATAAAGTTGCTATCGTGGTCACAACGTATTTTTTTATGCTCAAGGGCAGGTAACTCCAAGGCAAATATTCCGATTCGGCCCAAAATCGAACTTAACCGAGATTTTATGTCTGTCCTCGTTACCTGCAAGTTTGAAGCTGATCTGAAAAAAATTCAAGTCGCTATCGTAGTCGCAACATTTTCCCTAATTAAGTCTATGGGCAAATTTTTTGTCGCTCAAGGTCACGTAACTCCGAGGTCAATATTCCGATTCGGCCCAAAATTGAACTTAACCGAGATTTTATGCCTGTCCTTGTTACCTGCAAAGTTGAAGCTGATATGAATAAAAATAAAGTTGCTATCGTGGTCACAATGTATTTTTTTATGCTCAAGGGCAGGTAACTCCAAGGCAAATAATCCGATTCGGCCCAAAATCGAACTTAACCGAGATTTTATGTCTGTCCTCGTTACCTGCAAGTTTGAAGCTGATCTGAAAAAAATTCAAGTCGCTATCGTAGTCACAACATTTTCCCTATGTAAAGTCTAGTCACAACATTTTCCCTATGTAAAGTCTATGGGCAAATTTTTTGTCGCTCAAGGTCATGTAACTCCGAGGTCAATATTCCGATTCGAACTTAACTGAGATTTTATGCCTGTCCACGTTACCTGCAAGTTTGAAGCTGATCTGAATAAAAATAAAGTTGCTATCGTGGTCACAACGTATTTTTTCATGCTCAAGGGCAGGTAACTCCAAGGCAAATAATCCGATTCGGCCCAAAATCGAACTTAACCGTGATTTTATGTCTGTCCTCGTTACCTTCAAGTTTGAAGCTGATCTGAAAAAAATTCAAGTCGCTATCGTAGTCACAACATTTTCCCTATGTTAAGTCTATGGGCAAATTTTTTGTCGCTCAAGGTCACGTAACTCCGAGGTCAATATTCCGATTCTGCCCAAAATCGAACTTAACCGAGATTTTATGCCTGTCCTTATTATCTGCAAGAATGAAGTCGATCAGAAAAAAATTGATGGAGCTAGAGTGATGACAAGCTTTTTCCTATGTTAAGTCTATGGGAGCTATATGTTGCCATGGTAACCAGAGTTCCACTCAGATCTGCATGAAAACCTTATGCAGTCTTTCAACTTGCCCAATAATGTTACACATGAAATTTGATCAAAGTCGGCCAAGTAGTCTTCAAGATATACATTTTTGAAATTCACATTAACCCTTATGCAAAAATGCATAAGGGCAGGTAACTCCTAAGTGTATGATCCGATTCTGCCAATTATCGAACTTGACCGAGATTTCATGGCTGTGCTGGTTATCTGTAAGAATGAAGCCGATCCGAACAAAATTGAAGCAGCTACAGTGATGACAACATTTTCCCCATATTAAGTCGATAGGCAATTTTTCGGGCGCTCAAGGGGACGTAACTCTTGAGTGAATTATCTGATTCGGCCCAAAATCGAACTTGACCGAGATTTTATGCCTGTACTGGTTATCTGCAAGAATGAAGTCGATCAGAAAAAAATTGACGGAGCTAGAGTGATGACAAGCTTTTTTCTATGTGAAGTCTATGGGAGCTAGATGTTGCCATGTCAACCAGAGTTCCACTCAGATCTGCCTGAAAACCTAATGAAGCCTTTCCACTTGCCCAATAATGCGACATGAAATTTGATCAAAGTTGGCCAAGTAGTCTTTAAGATATACATTTTTGAAATTCCCATTAACCCTAATGCAAAAACACACAAGGGCAGGTAACTCCTAAGTGAATGATCTGATTCTGCCAGTTATCGAACTTGACCGAGATTTCATGGCTGTGCTGGTTATCTGCAAGAATAAAGCCAATCTGAAAATAATTGAAGCAGCTACGGTGATGACAACATTCTCCCCATGTTAAGTCAATAGGCAATTTTTTCAACGCTCAAGGGCACGTAACTCCTGAGTGAATAATCCGATTCAGCCCAAAATCGAACTTGATCGAGATTTCATGCCTGTCCTCGTTATCTGCAAGAATGAAGTCGATCAGAAAAAAATTGACGGAGCTAGAGTGATGACAAGCTTTTTCCTATGTTAAGCCTATGGGAGCTCTTTGTTGCTGTGGCAACCAGAGTTCTCATCCGATCTGCACGAAAACCTAATACAGCCTTTCCCCCTACCTGATGATGGTTCATATGAAATTTGATCAAGGCCGGCCCACTGGTTCCAGAGATATACTTCGTTGAAAGTGTGGACGCCGGACGCCGGCTCGTGGTATACTAATACCTCACATGAGCCTTCGGCTCAGGTGAGCTAATGAAGCTACATACCAAATATCAAAGACCTGGGCCTTGCTGTTTCAGAGAAGAAGATTTTTAAAGACTTTCCCTATATAAGCGCATGTAAAACCAAAGGGCCCCCGGGCTTGGACATTTTGGCCCGAGCACTATAATTTGAACAATCTTGGTAGCGGTCCATTAGATGAAGCTTCATATCAAATAGCAACGGTTTCAGAGAAGAAGATTTTTAAAGATTTTCCCTATATAAGCCCATGTAAAACCAAAGGGCCCCAGGGCGAGGGCATTTTTGGCCCCAGCACTATAATTTGAACAAACTTGTTAGGGCTCCACTAGATGAAGCTTCATACCAAATATCAAAGACCTGGGCCATGCGGTTTCAGAGAAGAAGATTTTTAAAGATTTTCCCTATATAAGCCCATGTAAAACCAAAGGGCCCATGGGCGGGGGCATTTTTGGCCCAAGCACTATAATTTGAACAGTCTTGGAGGGGGTCCACTAGATGAAGCTTCATACCAAATATCAAAGACCTGGGTCTTGCGGTTTCAGAGAAGAAGATTTTTAAAATGTTTCCTATATAAGCCCATGTAAAACCAAAGGGGCCCCGGGGCGGGGGCATTTTTGGCCCCAGCACTATAATTTGAACAATCTTGGCAAAGGTCTAATAGCTGAAGCTTGTGGTTTCAGAGAAGAAGATTTTTAAAGATTTTCACTATATGAGCCCATGTAAAACCAAACGGGCCTCGGGCGAGGCATTTTTGGCCCAAGCACTATAATTTGAACAATTTTGGTAGGGGTCCACTAGATGAAGCTACATACAAAATATCAAAGACCTGGGCCTTGAGGTTTCAGAGAAGAAGATTTTTAAAGGTTTTCCCTATATAAGCCCATGTAAAACCAAAGGGCCCTGGGGTGGGGGCATTTTTGGCCCCAGCACTATAATTTGAACAATCTTGGTAGGGGTCTACTAGATGAAGCTTCATACCAAATATCAAAGACCTGGGCCTTGTGGTTTCAGAGAAGAAGAGTTTTTAATTTTTCGGTGAAAAAAAATCTATTTTTGGCTCCTGTGGCCCAGATGTGCAACGGACCGGAACCATTTGAACAACTTTGAAAGGGGACCACCTAAGGATCATTCCTGTGAAGTTTGGTCAAAATCTGATCAGTGGTTTAGGAGGAGATGTCCTTTGAAGAAATTGTTTAAGCACGGAAGCACGCAAGGAAGCATGCAAGGAAGCATGCAAGGAAGCACAGACGGACGCACGACGGACAAAAAGTGATCCCAAAAGCTCACCTTGTCACTATGTGACGGTGAGCTAAAAATGAACAGGAAGTCCCAAAAGTTGTCTCCCTTTGAAAAATGTTGGTATTTCAAGGTGTATCCATTCCACTTAATCATGATAAAAATGGAATATCTATGTGCACTGTGCTCTTATTTTATAGGGTACGTAACAATCCTAAATGTTCGACACCTTGAGGACTGTCATTTTCCTAAAAGTTTAACAAATTTGTTTCTTGATCCAACATGGAGTCCAAAATGTGCAGATGGAAAGGCAGAAAGCGTAGACCCTGATCAGACTGATCTGGTCTACACTTTTTGTTGAGGCATATATGTCCCAATACTTAGGAACATTTCAGTACTTCATTGCACTCTTTGCAAAGTTTTGAAAACCTGACACAGTCAAACAAGAAGCCTCAGTATTATAGTGGTTACGCTACTCGCCTTGTAAACCAGGGGTGGTAGGATCGATCCCGGGCTTCTCCAGACTTTCAGATGAGTCTTTAAACCGAGGTCCCGTCTCCGTATGACCTTAGCTGTTGGTGGGACGTAAAACTCAAACACTCACTGACACAGTCAAACAAATGCTTAAAACACACTTGAAATTGCACATTTTTTTGGTTTGACCAACAACTTGTTTATACGACGTGTCCAACACTAATCATAGACTGCATTTGGTTGGCCAGCATGTACATACTTAATCCTATTTTCTTCAATAAGCCTTAAAAGGAGCTATGTTACAAGAAATGTCAGTTTATTTTCAATGTTCCTGTTTGTTGTGACTTGTGCAATAAAACTTTTAAAGAATTTTTTTTTTTTTTTTTTTTTTTTTTTTCTGTGTGAAAAATGGAAAATCTAATTTTGATGATCTGGTTTGTTTAAAAGTTTAACAGCCCAGTCAGCACTATTTAGTTGATGAGGAGCCAGACTGTTCACTTAACCACACTTTTCTACATGTAAGTGGTTAACCAATATAGTGCATTCTTCTGCCAGAAAATGACCAGTACCCTTCTTGATTCAGTGCAGATATTCAATTGTAGAAAAGATTTCATGATCAATCTCCAGGAATCAGTCGCACATCCAACAAAGTCATTGAAGCTGGTCTGATATTGATGGAAAAGTTACAACTCCTAAGCCAGTCTACTATTCCAGTCAAAATTACCTCGGAAGCCTGCAGCCCCTTGGCGAGCCCCTGGTCCAGGACCAGCCATACCTGGGCCCCCAGACATACCAAATGTATCATACTGTTGTCTCTTACTGCTGTCACTCAATACCTGAATGAAGAATGTAAACAAGACTAAAGTTACTTAAGGAATATTTTTCTGCAATTTTTCAACAGGAGACAACTTTCGGAACATCTTGGTCGCTTTCCTATAAACTCTGTGCCATGGAAAAAGGGATCTACTTTTAAAGGAAAGAATTTGCTCCTCAGGAGCAAATTCTTCCCTTTAAGAGTTGACCCCTTTTGACATGAGAGACAAAATACTTTTGAAGGAGTTGCCTCACCTGAAGTTGTATCCATTCCCCTTAAATGCTTTTGTCAATTCTCTTTATATCAACCTTTGATATATATAGCAACAGAACATGTAATAATGTCATTTCCAAAGGAACAAAAAATTGCTCCAGATTAGACAGTCACATCTTGAGCAAAAGGTTTGTTCCATTGAGATAATGGTGTTTGTCGAAAGTAAACAATCACCATGATTCTATCAATTCAATCAGCAATCAAAGGTGTTAATCATCAATTAAAAGTGAAGAAAAGGTGTGATATAGAGTTGCTGATGTACACTTGTCAGGAAAGGGCTCACGTAGGCCATAATCAAGGGGTGACTTTCTTTTCACTCCTTTTTTTCGCAACTAGTTTTCACAAAATGAGTGAAGTTTATACCAGATTTAATTTGTTCTCATATTTTCCAAAACTGTTGTTCGGCAGCGGGAACCCTGGACAAAGGGGGAGTTCCAAATCTGCCCACGCACAGATTTTCTTGAAACTTCAGTTGTTGTTTACTTGAGGTCTATCAACTATATATATAACTTTGTTTCATTTGATAAATTACTATAGGTCTCAGGAGAGGTCACTGAGGTAATCCCATGTAGAGGTCATACACACCTGTGAACTTTTCAGTCTTAAATCAATAGGAATGATTATTTTCAAATTTTGTTGATTTGATTGGCAACAGAACTCCATAAGGATCAATCTAATACAAAAAATGTAAATGTGTCTATGTCTTTTAATCTTCCTGATAAATGTATTTACAACATTTCTTCTATTTTTCATGAAAATTTGCAAAGATTAAGATGTTCATCATAAGTATTAGATGTGTTACTGATCTTGTCACCCCAAGATATTGTATATAAAATAGGCCACATATGTGCTCTATATAGCAAACAAATTTCAATAAAATCAGAAACCGGTAACAATGTTTTCGAAAGCTAGATATGGGTTCAGGTCAATTTTTGTGCCAAATTCAGTTTCAATACCAGGTAACAAGATTTCCTTAAAGTGTATTTTTATTGTGTTTTATGTCCATTTAGGGCCACCTTATCATACAAAGCTTAGCATAGGGATCTATATAATAAAAACTCCCCCCCCCCCCCCAAAAAAAAAAATAATAATAATAATAAGTTAATGAGAACATACATTATCAACGTATACAAGTCAAGTTTTATCCAAAAATTTTAAAGAGAAAAATAAAATGCATTCATGCACTGTCCATGATGAATGTTAGTGTAATAAGACATGGTGTTTTTTCCCCATATTTTATTTGGCTTTCTTGTACATTTACAACCCTGCAATACAAAGACACTTGATGTCAGTAATAGTCAATGTTACGGATTTGCTTAATTAATTACTTTCATAATCCTATATTTTCCTTAATTATTTTTGTTGTTGTCTTTTTCTTCTTTAAAATAAAACAGCAGTCAATAATCTGCAAACTTGAAGGGACAGACTGATTTTCTGATGTGTTTTTATGATTGATTGGTCCTTGTATTGTTGATGTTTTTTACATCACTTGGTCAAAGAGACTCACACTCTGCCCCCCCCCCCCCCCCCCCCACCCCCCCACCAAAAGTTTTGTGAGATCATGGAAAAAAAATTTCTGCATTTTTGAATAGGTTCATTATAACATCTGCAAAAGTGTAAGGTACAATGTTTTAGTCTTCAAAATACATGCAGAGCTAGTCACACTGGAACAAGTTGTAGACTTGTCATTTGGCATACACTAGCCTAAATGAAATAGGTGGAAGGCAAGTTGGTGTAACAAATTTATTTTATAGCTGATATTATATTTAGATGTAGTTATACCATTCGTATATTTAGTCTTATGTATGCAGTACCTGCCATCAATGTTAAGCTTTCTAGCTATGTATTTATCAGTTTTACAAATGGCGTGAATCAGCGGTTAGCTGTACTACTAGCATATATGCGGAGCCAAAATCTGCAGTTGGCTTTATATTTTTCTATGGCACTGATAGCAAATATGAGTCGTATACTGTTGGCTCTTTTCTTCCTCTGAAATTGTTTGAAAGTATGAATAGTCTTCTCTATTATATTAAATCATGTTACTCAAAAATAACTGGTTGTTTTCCAGATCATATTTAAGAATATAACTTTCTTACACAGATTTGCACAGCAGGCGACGTTTGTTACGTTTTAAGTAGACTGTAGCTTAGTTCAGATTTTGAGGGGACATTGTCAGAGTGGCAAAAGAGCCAAAACAACAGTGTTTCCATTTTGTTTACGGTAATCTGTGTATACAGTGGGCCAAAAATCTGTGGTATTATGAACTACCTGGCACACCATAATAAAAAACATCATAAATCTTGGCTATTCAAGCATGCTGTGCCATTCCGGTGTGACAGACTTTTCAAACAGTTTAAGTTGACTGCATCATACTTATAATTCTGCATAAAACATACTTATTACAGAATCAAGAAAACTGTCTGGTTTACAGAACCATCCATTTTACTTGACAATCAACAATCTTTGTCATAATAAGCTTCAGCAATCTTTAAGATTACATTAAATACAAAAACTCTTGTTATATAATGAAATATATTTTTATTGAATTGTTAATGAACGCTCAAAATGAATTGTGTTATTGGTGTCCCCCGGGGTATCATAACTGATACAGCTGCCGATTATATGAGTTCATACTATACACATCATGGTTTTAACAGACATATATTCACGTTTATATATATTGTTTGCGAGCAATTTCTTGATTGAAAATGTTATACCATATCTACAAATGGTTTGAAAAAAATAAAAATCTGACAATTACTATTCAATGTTCAAATGCAGTATGTTACCGGTCTCAGATTTTCAAGAAAATTTGATAAAATGTTCTACACATAAACGAGCAATTTTCATATTAAAATGATGAGGTGACAAGAACTGCAACAGTATGAAATCAAAAGTCAAACATACTCCAAAAGATTTTATGGTTGTGAAGTCTAGGGTCTCCTCCATATGAAATTGAGCATGGCCTATAGAACTTTACCTGAACAATAGTAAATGTGATACAAAAATAATCTCAAATGACTACAGTGATGCCTGAGAACAAAATAACTCCAAAACATAAGAAGCTGTTGTGTATATGTATACTTGTTTGGGGGTACCCCTATTTTCAGATGCAGAAAAAAACAAAACATTGTAGTTTTATAATGAACACAGATATGAGAGTGAAATAGCTAAATAATGAACAGTCATTTACCAGGTATTAATTATGCACAATATCATGGACATCTGTGCGTGGGCAGAACCCTATGGAAATTTACTATAGGCTGGAACTCCCCCTTTACGAAGGTATTCATGAACATTAGTCAAGCTTGAATATGTGTATGTCAGTTACTCTCATAGCTTGCGGGGGGTTGGGGATTTTGTCTGCCGCCTTTACAAAAAGGGGAGATTTTGTCGGGGGTGGGAGAGAGATTACGTCCGGGGGGATTTTGTCTGTGATTCTTTTTTAGCTTACCTACTCCAGTTTATGTTCATCATGTGTGTCAAGCTAAATGAGCTAATATACTGTATATTTAATTGCTAATTTGATAAGTGTTATGTTTGGAGGTCTTCAATAAACATGAAAAGAACCTAATGACCGTAGTTAAAAGTCGGGGGGAAATAACATTGTTGTGCTTGCCTTGACAGATATACAGTGAAATTCCGCTATAAAGACCACCTAAAATTCAAGACAAATTATGCCTTTAAAAGCATATTTAGAAGGTTTCAGATATATGTTCTTTGTGTTTTCTACATCTAGTGTGCTCTAGTGGGAGACCATCTTTGGGACTGTTCAAAAGTGGTCTTAAAGACCACTTTTGAACAGTCCCAATGGTGGTCTTATTATAGGAATTTTACTGTACCTTGAATTATATTTCAAACTAGACAGAAGTGCCCAGTGGGGCACGTATACCCCCGGCCAGTGCCATCACCTCAGCTGAAAATAGCAATGTCAAAAGCTTCTTTGCATATACAGGCCATATTCCATAGAATGGCCATTTTCAAGATTCAAAGGACAAGCAAGAGTTATGGTTCATGTGTTCTGCACGTCGTCTCATGGTGTTCAATATTCGTGTGGAGTTTCGTGAAAATATGTCAAGCCGTTTAAAAGTAATGGAGAAGACACGAAGATGTTAGCAGACACATAATTTACAATCTTCAAAGGGAAATAATTTGTAATGTATGCAAACAAGAGTTATGGTTCTTGTGTTCTGCCCATCCTATTATCTTGCTTTACATTTGTTTGAAGTTTCATGAAATTATCTCAAATGGTTTTAAAGTTACAGAGCGGACACAAGTGTATGGTAAAACACCTAATATTCAAAGGGCAATAACTGTGAAAGTAGGAAAGCAAGAGTAACGGTTCATGTGTACTGCACATCGTCTCATGGTGTTTAACATTTATGTGAAGTTTCATGAAAATACGTCAAGCAGTTTAAAAGTTATGGAGCGGACACGAAAATGCAAGTTATAGCATTCAAAGGGCAATAACTCTGAAAGTAGGAAAGCAAGAGTTACGGTTCATGTGTTCTGCACGTTGTCTCATGGTGTTTAACATTTATGTGAAGTTTCATGAAAATATGTAAAGCGGTTTAAAAGTTATGGAGCGGACACGAAAATGTTAACAGACACACACGCAGAAAAGAAGAAAACTATATAAGCCCATGGCAAACTCCGTATGCCGGGGGTATGAAAATAACCACAGTGACCTTGACGTTGAAAGTCGAAATCGCTCGAGATATTGCCATAAGGAACATTTGTGTGAAGTTATATTGAAATCGGTGAAGAAATGTAAGCGCTAGAGTGATGATAAAGTTTTTCTAAAAATAGCCACAGTGACCTTGACATTGAAAGTCAAACTCGCTTGAGGTATTGTCATATGGAACATTTTTGTGAAGTTAAATTGAAATCAGTGAAGAAATGTTGTCGCTAGAGTGACGACAATGTTTTTTTCTAAAAATAGACACAGTGACCTTGACCTCTTGAAAGTCAAACTCGCTTGAGGTATTGTCATAAGGAACATTTTTGTGAAGTTAAATTGAAATCAGTGAAGAAATGTTGTCGCTAGAGTAATAACAATGTTTTTGTAAAAACAGCCACAGTGACCTTGACCTTGAAAGTCAAAATCGCCCGAGATATTGTCCTAAGGAACATTTGTGTGAAGTTATATTGAAATCCATGAAGAAATGTAAGGGCTAGAGTGATATTAAAGTTTATCTAAAAATAGCCACAGTGACCTTGACCTTGAAAGTGGAACTCGCTCGAGATACTGTCATAAAGAACATTTGTGTAACGTTATAAGGAAATCGGTGAAGAAATGTAGGCGCTAGAGCGATGACAAAGTTTTCTAAAAATAGCTACATTGACCTTGACAGTGAGGTCACAACCTTGAAAGTCGAACTCACTCAAGATATTGTCATAAGCAACATTTGTGTGAAGTTATATTGAAATTGGTGAAGAAATAAAGGCAGTAGAGCGATGATGTTTTTCCAAAAAATAGCCACAGTGACCTTGACCTTGAGGTCATGAGCATGAACGTCACACTCACTTGAGATAGTGTCATAAGGAACATTTGTGTGAAGTTATATTGAAATTGGTGAAGAAATGTAGGCGCTAGAGCCATGACAAAGACAAAGTTTTGCTAAAAACAGCGACACTGACCTTCACAGTGAGATCACGACATTGAAAGTTAAATTCACTCGAGATATTGTCATAAGTAATATTTGTTTGAAGTCATATTGAAATTTGTGAAGAAATAAAGGCACTAGAGCGATGACGTTTTTTCTAAAAATAGCCACAGTGACCTTGACCTTGGGATCATGAGCATGAAAGTGGAACTCACCAGAGATAGTATCATAAGGAACATTTGTGTTAAGTTATATTGAAATTGGTGAAGAAATGTGGGCGCTAGAGCGATGACAAATTTTTTCTAAAAATAGCCACAGTGACCTTGACCTTGAGGTCATGACCTTGAAAGTGGAACTCGCTTGAAATATTCTCATAAGGAACATTTGTGTGAAGTAATATTGAAATTGGTGAAGAAATGTAGGCGCTGGAGCGATGACAAAGTTTTTCTAAAAATAGCCACAGTGACCTTGACCTTGAGGTCAGGACCTTGAAAGTCAAACTCGCCCATCCTATTATTGTGCTTTGCATTTTTTTGAAGTTTCATGAAACTATCTCAAACGGTTTGAAAGTTACAGAGCGTACAAAAGTGTATGGTAAAAATTGCAAGTTATAACATTCATAGGGCAATAACTATGAAAGTAGAAAAGAAAGAGTTACGGTTCATGTGTTCCGCACCTCGTCTCATGGTGTTCAAAATTTATGTGAAGTTTCATGAAAATATATCAAGCGGTTGAAAAGTTATGCAGCGGACATGAAAATGCAAGTTAAAACATACAAAGGGCAATAACTCTAAAGTAGAAAAGCAAGAGTTACGGTTCATGTGTTCTACACGTCGTCTCATGGTGTTCAACATTTATGTGAAGTTTCATGAAAATATATCAGGTGGTTGAAAAGTTATGGAGCGGACACGAAAATGCAAGTTAAAACATACAAAGGGCAATAACTCTGAAAGTAGAAAAGCAAGAGTTACGGTTCATGTGTTCTGCACGTTGTCTCATGGTGTTTAACATTTATGTGAAGTTTCATGAAAATATGTCAAGCGGTTTAAAAGTTATGGAGCAGACACGAAAATGTTAACAGACACACAAACACACAGAAAATACGAAAACTATATACCCCCATGGCATACTGCGTATGCCGGGGGTATAAAAACGTTGGTTGGGGAAAATATGGGGTCCAAAGCAAAACTCTGCTATATCCATCCTTTGTGCTGTTATGAATTGTGCTATAACAAGGCTAGAGTTTATTTACTGTACTTTTCAAGTCTTGCCTGTCATCATGAAAGTGTACCTACCTCATATCTTTTCTACGGTCATTCTCTCCCTTCCTCTGATTCAAGAAGGGCAGTTGTCAGTTTCTGGCGAAAGAATGTGCACTGTACTGGTTAACCGCTTACGTATAAGCCTGCCCAGGAAAGTGTGGATAGGTAAACTGACCGGCTCAATAATGACCTAAATAGTGTTGACTGGGCCGTTAAACTCCAATACAAACAAACAAACAAAGTACCTACCTCGTAAGCCTCAGAAACTTCTTGAAACTTTCTTGCAGCACCAGGTTCATTTTTATTAACATCGGGATGGTATTTCTTGGCCAGCTGTTGAAACATGTAAAATACAATTTATCATTGAAAAAGACACTTTAAACATTAACCCATTGTATGCGGGAAACCCCTAAAAGAGTAACTTAGCAAACAGTGCTGGCTCAGATCAGACACCGCAGAATGCGGTGACTGATCAGGGCCTGCACTATTTGCTTAAAGAATTTTCCGTCGAAAATAGAAAACGAAAATATATGCCTCACATCCCTTATATGACAACTTATAGCAATGGAGAGTTCACTAGCATACAAGCGATTAATATTTTGGTGTTAAGATACAAAATTAACATAACCAGCATTGGGGCCGGCCTCGCCCACTTGAATCAATACTTGTCTGAATGATGATTAGGAGGATGCGGGTTTGATCCTAGCCAGGTCTGCAACATTCTTTAGTGCAGAATGATTTGCATTTGAGGTACTTTTACATATCACCAGGTCACAAGATCTAATCGAGTCTACCTACACAATGCATAAGAAAACCCTTGAAAGTGTATCCTCCGCCAGATACCTTGGTGTTGATCTATCCACCGACTTAAGTTTCAATACACATATTAATAGAATTTCGGCAAACGCAAATAAATCACTTGGTTTTATTAAACGGAACATAAAAACTAAACATAAAGGTGTCCGTGAGGCTGCATATAAAACTATTGTGCGCCCACAACTGAGTACCCCTCCACTTCATGGAGCCCTTATACCGAAAGCTATTCCCAGAAAATAGAAATGGTCCAGAGGAGAGCTAATCGCTGGACCATGAGCGACTATTTGTCTTACAACAGCGTTTCAAAGATGCAGAAAGTACTTGGCTGGCTGTCACTGGAACAGAGGAGGGCTGATGCTCGCCTCTGTATGTTATATAAAATTACATACCGCATGGTTGCCGTTCAGATGCCACCGTATTTCCAGCAGCCAACAAGAGCAACCCGTCAAAGCCTGCGCCATCCCTTCGTGTATCGTCAAATCCATACCTCAACCAATTATTACAAGTATTTGTTTTTCCCTTTGGCTGTTGTGCAATGGAACAGCTTGCCATCTTCCTTGGTCATGCTGCCAACACTGAATGAGTTCAGTGTGGCAGTTCGGTCTCTTGACCACCAGTTACGCTAAACACAGCAGACCCGTTTTTAAACTGATTTTAATCTCATCTTATTAACTAACACTTTCATCTGTTTTTATTCATCTCACTATTGCACTTTTATTCTCACTATTCATTCTACCTTTTTCTTCATGGCGCACAATCACCTACACGTAATCCTCGTCAGGGGGTGTTGTAGTAAACCTAGATAGATACTCACTAGAAAAACCTCATTAAGGAAAATTACATTATCTCTCACCATGCTGAGTCCAGACCTGGGGTCGAATACTTTCAAAAGTATTTGAATACAAATACAAATACTTTGCATTTCACGAATACAGAATACAAATAAAAATACTTTTTTTATGAATGTATTCGAATGAGAATACAAATACTTTGCAAATGTATTCAAATACTTTTAGAATACTTTTGAATACATTTCTATCAAATAAGTAAATAGTAAATGCAAAAGCACCTGGTGACTGTAGTAATGTTTGGGTCATAGACAGATATACGTCTCTTTGTTTTCTTTGGAACAATTTAAGATACAATCAATGAAGATGTGCAGGATCTTGTGTGAAACATGTCATTTGTAGTGTCTGGAGCATTTATCAATCAAAAGCTAATGATTGATGACAGTACATCACAAAAACATCTAATATAATTCTGACCCCCTTGAACCCCACTTTGACACAGCAAAACTGGGACTTACTGTAAACCCAGTTTTTCTTACTTCAGCTCAAAAATACAGATTGTGGGTACTTGTTAGAACTGCCTCATTAGGATAATGTGTCCCTTTGATTATTGTAATGACTCTTTAACACATTTCTTTATAAATTTATGGTGTAAATTTATTAAAGGTGATGATCATAATTGATTACACATTACATGTATTAAGTCAGTTCAATGATTGTTCTTTATGTATTGTTAGAATTTAGTCATATTGATGATTTTACTGTTCTGTATTTTGTCACGTGTTGTGTTTGTTGCAATAATTTCTCCATTGGCACCAATATAGCTATGATATTTGAAATCAGATATGGAATCTGCAGTTTTTAAAACCATACATGTACATACAAATTGATTTTCAAAAATCAGTAATTGTGCATGTGGAGATGTGGGGTCGGCACTTTGTCGACCTTTATAAACAGCAGCGGGTATTATGTCCAGGGGTGATTTTGTCTGCCTAAACAAATGGTGGGGGAGATTTTGCCTATGATTTCATTGAGGCTGTTATAACGAGTGGACGCACTGTATATTTTGAACAGAAATACGGTAAGAAAAATATCACAACTTTTATCTTAAAATTTGGGTTTTTTTGGCAATAAAATTTTCAATGTATTTGTATAGGCATGTTTTCATATTATCATTTCATATACATGTACTGCTGAAACTAAATAAGGGACATCATTGCGTTCTGTTTGTTGTGAGAAACACGTATCAAAGGTGGACAGCACATAATAAAATAATCAGTTTGCGCATTGCCTTCTATTTCTACTTTTGGGATTTCAGTTTTCAGATTGCCTTCACTTTCATTTTGCTACCTAGGCATTTTTTTCCTGGTGTAAGATTTTTAAAATGTTATCAACAGGAAGAATGTTCTTATCAAACAAAGCTCATCAATTTGCAAGTACTGGGTAATTTGTAGGTTTTCCTTTGGCATGGCTCAGTTGTAAAAACACTATATCTTGCCCCTATCTCTATATCCTGAGGCAATCTGTTGGAAGATGACATACAGGTAACTTCACAGATTAACACACCAATGCCTTCAGTCCCTTAAAAAGGGACCTTGGCAGTGTAGATTAAGATCATATGCCACAAAATGTAGCATCTGATCAAAGTGTACAGTACTTTCTAAAGATCATAAAATTTTGCAATAATAATAAAAGCAAGCAGACACCTGTTAAATCTAATAATACAAGTTGAAGAGTTACGGGACATAAATGGGTAGCAGAAATTATTTCATGCAATCTGCACAAATCAGCCTAAACATCATATATTGACAAATGGATACATTTGTAAGAACATACAATGTGCCATGTGCCACAGTGGTGGGCCATCATTGTGAGTTATTTGTGATTGAAGTGTCTGAACAAAACCTATATAATAATTGAGAACAGATTATATTGCACGACCCGCAGAAAAAGCGACCGACTGAAGTCGGTTGATTTCTAAGAGTGCCCTAAAATCACCGTGTCATTCTGTCATTCGTTCATTCTGTCAGTCTGTCTGTCCGTCCGTAACCCGTTTGTGAAAATTGGTGATAGTGACTTAACCGCTTGGAATATTTAAACAATTTTTGGCATACTGATAGATATCAATGAGATCTAACCAATGAACTTGCGAAATATTACATTCCATTTAGTATAGCCTCGCCGAGGCGAAAAAAGTGAAAAAATTCGAACTGCTTCTCCTCGGAAACCGTTGGGCCGATTGAGGTCAAATTTCAAATGGAGCCTCTATGGGATGGGGGAAACCAAAATTTGCTCATGGGGTTCAGGTCACATGACCAAAATGGCCGCCAAGCCATATATGGTCTGTCTGTCCGTCCGTAACCCGTTTGTGAAAACTGGTGATAGTGACTTAACCGCTTGGAATATTTAAACAATTTTTGGCATACTGATAGATATCAATGAGATCTAACCAATGAACTTGCGAAATATTACATTCCTCTTAGTATAGCCTCGCCGAGGCGAAAAAAGTGAAAATTTTCTAACTGCTTCTCCTCGGAAACCGTTGGGCCGATTGCAGTCAAATTTCATATGGAGCCTCTTTGGGATGGGGGAAACCAAAATTTGCTCATGGGGTCCAGGTCACATAACCAAAATGGCCGCCAAGCCATATATGTTCTGTCTGTCCGTCTGTAACCCGTTTGTAAAAATTGGTGATAGTGACTTAACCGCTCGGAATATTTAAACAATTTTTGGCATACTGACAGATATCAATGAGATCTAACCAATGAACTTGCGAAATATTACATTCCATTTAGTATAGCTTCGCCGAGGCGAAAAATGTGAAAATTTTCTAACTGCTTCTCCTCGGAAACCGTTGGGCCGATTGAAGTCAAATTTCATATGGAGCCTCTATGGGACTGGGGAAACCAAAATTTGCTCATGGGGTCCAGGACACATGACCAAAATGGCCGCCAAGCCATATATGGTAAAAACCCTTCAAAAATAGTCTTCTCCAGAACCACTGGGCAGATTTCCACGAAACTTGATAAATAGCATCTGAGACGTAGGCCCATCATAAATTGCTAAAAAAGTGACCCTGGGTTGACCATGACCTTCTTTGTGCCTAGGTCAAACTTTGACACATATGCTATTGGAAAAGTGAGAATGCATTTTATCCTGCAAACGATTCAGAATACAGTACTAAAGTATAAGATATATTTTTGCTTCTTACGATAAGGCGCATTTATTGGGGGAACCATTTTAGGTCCAGGTCACACGGCCAAAATGGCCGCCATACCCATATATGGTAACACTCACAAAGCTAAAAACATCTGGCGGGTCGTGCACTTCAGCTGAAGCACTGGTTTTCTTCTGTATTTCACACCTCTCAGTCAACAAATCATAATGTCAGTAACTTTAAAATATATTCATAATAATGAAATGTTTGTCATCTTAAAGGCTTCTTTTATTTGCATCAACGCAATCAAATGAATTAATTAATATTCTTGGATCCCTGTTATGTATTGTATTAAACCATCTAATAGTAATTTCAGAAGTTCCTACATGAGCAGTCAAGGACTTCAGTCACATCAATTAAAACATTTATGTATTATTTCATTTTTTTCTGAAAAGAGCAAAAGTATTTATAATGTATTCATAAAACTATTCATGAATACATGAATTTTGAAATGTACTCGAATACAAATACCTTTATTCTAAAAAACCCACAAATACAGAATACTTCATGAATACTCAGAAATGAATTCGAATAGTATTTGAATAAGAATACAGAATACAATTACCCCAGGTCTGGCTGAGTCCAGATATATCTTTTGAAAACCATTGTACATGTAGATCCATATCAGCTGGCTTGTCAGAAGCCAGCTTATCAGGGTCTATACTGTTTCTCATTCTGCTTCTGAATCCATGGTAAACAAGATGTGTTTGTGAAACACTGATGCCCCCAGACAGCACATGTAAAATATGAAAGCCCTATCAAAAACCAATCAAAAGGTATGGCCAATGTTTAAGTCTTAAAAAAAGTATGTCAAGGTCACAAGGTTAAAAATTATGGTACCACGGAAAAGGTCTGTGACGAAAAATGCTCATGTGAAATATGAAAGCCAAATCACTTACCAATCAAAAGTTATGGCCAATGTTAAAGTTTTTAAAAAGTAGGTCAAACATCAAGGTCACAAGGTCAAAACTTATGGTACCACTGGAAAGGTCTTGTGACATGGAATGCATAAGTGAAATATGAACGCCCTATCACTAACAATCAAAAGTTATGGCCAATGTTAAGATTTTTAAAAAGTAGGTCAAACGTCATGCTCACGGCTACAAGGTAAAAAATTATGGGATCATTGGAAAGGTCTTTCAAGTCTTAAAAAAAGTAGGTCATGGTCACAAGGTTAAGAATTATGGTACCACGGAAAAGGTCTGTGACGAAAAATGCTCATGTGAAATATGAAAGCCCTATCACTTATCAATCGAAAGTTACAGCCAATGTTAAAGTTTTTAAAAAGTGTGTCAAAGGTCAAGGTCACAAGGTCAAAACTTATGGTACCACTGGAAAGGTCTTGTAACAAGGAATGCACAGTGAAATATGAAAGCCCTATTAGTTACCATTCAAAAGTTTTGCCCAATGTTAAGGTTTTTGCGGACAGACAAACAGACAAAGCCCCATGAATCTTTGATTCCGGGGGCATAACAATGAAATCATGCCAAACAAATGGCTTAAAATTGGGGAGGAGTGTGTGTGTATCTGAGTTTTACATCCTATCAACAACTAAGGTCACATGGAGAGGAGAACTCAGTTTGAAGACCAATCCTGAAGTCTAGAGAAGCCCTGAATCGAACCAACCACTCCTGGTTTGAGGTGAGTAGCTAAACAGAGGCTTCTAAAAATCGGGGAGGCAGGGTTCAACATTAACCCTGGACCGATGGACATTGTATAATGAAAAGCTGGTCAAGTCTAGTAAGGTCCATAGCTGGCTGGTCCGAATTGTCCAGCTGAGAATCTGCCACCAGTTATTAACCCCTTTTTGTACCAAATGGCATCCTCCACCATATATATAGTACAAGTCCATTTCAAAATTTAGGGGTGTCAGGATGTGTTTTCTTCAAATTTTATTGCGAAAATGGCTGAACTTTATGCAAACAGTGTTGGCCCTGATCAGACGACGCGTTCTGCGGTGTCTGATCGGGGCCTGCACTGTTTGCCAGGGTACCCGTTTTGGGGTTTGCGGTACAAATTGGGTTAAAATCCATGTTTTAAATACAGTTTCTGACAAAGGGGTATCTGTTTTCCATTTGTTGTAGTAGGTTTTATTATAAGATAGTATATAAATACATGTAAATGATAAATGATAATAATCTGATGGAAGTACTAATGTATCACTTTAGTATGATTTTCATCATTTCTTCAGTCCAGTTGAACTTAGACCAAGTCCAGTGCATCCCAAGAGTTACAGGAACACCATGTCCAGTTATTTAAAAAGTTAACCCACTGTATGCAGGAAACCCCTAATTGGGTACCTTGGCAAATAGTGTAGGCAGAACGGCACTAGGCCTGTCACTGACCCCTTGATTGACAAATGGACTTGTCCAACATATAGCAATGGAAGAGTTCACTGGTATACAATGGGTTAATGTTCAACAGAGGGAGGAGTGTAGCATACAGATATATTTAGCCTGGTATGGGTGTAGCGTTTCCCGTAGCCCTATTTAGCATGGCGTGGCTCCATGCCCCTTCTCTCTAGTGCCATGCCCTTTTTTCCAGCGCCATGCCCTTTTCCAGATAGAGTAAATGTTGCCCTACATTGTGGTTCAAAAATCACTGAAATTGACCATAAAATAACAAAGTTATGTCTGTTGAAATAACGACTATTTTAGGCACTTTTTAGCAATAAATTGTTGCCTATTTGACAGTCCACCTTTATGGTTGGCTGCTAAACGTCCCATATTCTTGAGGTGGTGTCATATGGTGGAGTTTTATTCTCTAAAAGATAATCATTATACTTAACTAGAACTGTCAGTGAAACTGACTAGGGCCCCGGCAGTGCCATCAGAGGAGTTGGATTTTTTTTCAAAGGGCTATTACTCTTAGAGTATTGTAGCTAGAGTTTCGTCGGTTGCCATGTACAGTCGAACCTGTGCTTACGGTCACCTCCGAATAACGGTCCCCTTATTACAACGGTCATTTTCAACCCCTCCCATCGAAATTCCCTAATAAATTAACTGGGAATAGCGGTCCACTGTGCACTACGGTCAACGGTCACGTTATTCAGCCCCAAACTGAGTTGCTGTCCTTGAATAACGGTCTATAATTGAATCCATCACGCTCATGATTTCAGCTTTGAGGTAATTATCGACATTGATTGGCATATAATTGGCCTGCTTGATTGGTGTTGCAGTCCTTAATCCTGGCGATCTGGTCAAACATGTTACGGTTTGTGAGTGAGTTGAATTGGATAAATCCATTGCATTCTGTTTTACACAAGAACTGAAGATAATTTATTAGAAAAGTGAAGAAAAATTGAGTAAACATTTTTTTTTAATTGGCGGACAACCCTAAAGACAGTAAAACTAGCCCAGTAAGTAAATCACAATAATTGCGGCACTGTCAATTCAGGGACAAACCATCTGTGTATTTATTACGGTTCAAGTATGACACTATTGTTAATCCCTGTCATATAATTGCCACCCTGCGGTGCGTGTCGATAAGGTGTGAAAATATGGTCAAGTCATGTCTCTAATTTGCGTTTATCCTGCAGTCATAAAATTTAATCCAAGATCAATGTGAAAATGATTTAATCCTCCTCAGACAATTAGCTACATCTAACAGTATATGTTTGCATAATAAAAACGGACTACTCTACGATCTCATGAATGGTTATGTTTTGGCGCCAAATAGCAGACGCTCGGAGGGAAAAGTCGAACGCTGTTGTTGGTTATTGACACGGAGGGATAATTCGGGAGCTATACAGCGCTGTTTTCTTTCCACCTCTATTCACAACCGTTTAGCTATCGAGAAAATATTTTTTACCGGTTCCAAACATTTTTTATGAAAGATTTAAACACGTGCGGGGTTGCTGGCGTCGGATGACGCAACAAATAAACATGTAAATTAAATGGAAAACAATATGCTTCTTCATCCAGTGACAGCTTGCTATTTAATCAATAAATGTAAGAATTTTTGGACACTGTCGGCCTGCTGGTAATTGTCAAACCTCCGAATAAAGGTCACCTGTGAATAACGGCCAAATTTGTCCTGTCCCATAGATGGCCTTTGTTCACAGGTTTGACTGTAATTGTGTAATGATATTGTGACCATATATCTTAAGTTTGAAGTTGATGCATTTGACTGTTTGTAAGTTATGAATTAAAAACAAAAGGGTATTACTATATGGCAACTGCCAATAACTTCAGCTTCAGTTTGTAAACATGAAAAATGTTGATGGATAGACGGGCAGATGGACAGACGGATGGACGGACGGACAGACAGGGCATTACTATACGGCACACTGTCACATTATGGTTAATATTTCTGCTAAGTAATATTTAAATCCATCGAGGTATAAGAAAGTTATAGATTGGACACAATAAAAAAGACGCTTTTTTGACCTTTTATCTCTAAGTATGACCTTGACCTTTGAGGTACAGCTGTGGGTCTTGCGTGTGACACTTCGTCACATTATGGTTAACATTTCTGCCAAGTAATATTTAAATCCATCCAGGAATAATAACAAAGTTATTAATTGGACACAGGAAAGACCCTTTTTTGACCTTTAACCTCTAAGTATGACCTTGACCTTTGAGGTACGGACCTGAGTCTTGCCTGCAACACTCCATCACATTATGGTTAACATTTCTGCAAAGTAATATTTAAATCCATCCAGGAATAAGAAAGTTATGGAGGATAAAAAAAATTGTGGACGGACAGACAGACAGACAGACAGACAGACGGACGGACAGAGTGATTACTATAGGGCACCCACACTTTCAGGGCGGGGCCCTAATAACAAGAGCTGTCGCATGACAGCATAGCTCGCCTGTTTCGTGCCTTCAAGATGTAAGGTAAAATTTATGAACCATGAAATATAGGTCACACTCACATAGATATATTTTGAGATCAATAATCAGGTTACATGGAACATATGTTCCAGATATTACATTTCAGAATCAAATTCTGTCTGAGTTATAAGGCAAAATCATTGAACCATGAAAATAGGTCACAATGACCTAAATATATTTCTATGTCAATCATCGGGTCACATGGAACTAATAATCCAGATGAGACATTTCTCCATCAAATAGTATTCAAGATAAAAGGCAAAATCACTGAACCATGAAATATACCGTATTCGGGTGTGTATTACCCGCATTTGCGTACTACCCGCACCCCCCTTTTTTGCCAAAATCTGGGGGAAAACTGTTATTCTGTTGTATTACCCGCATGGAACATTTGCTGAAATTTTGGTGGATGCGTAAGTGAGAAAAAGTAAGAATTTGGCCAGTTTTGTAACACACAACGGAACGCGTAAAAAGGCGGGAAAATGCATGTGCGTGCGAGTATCACCAGAAAGCATGTATTTTGCATTAAAATGTTGAAAAAACTTTAGCTGTTCACCATTGTAATTTATTTATTAACCCACATATGCCCGCGGCCCTTTTTGGGACATCGGCAAACAGTGCAGTCCCAGATCAGACACCTCAGAAAGGCGCAGCAGACGTCTCGTTTTTGGGACATCGGCAAACAGTGCAGTCCCAGATCAGACACATCAGAAAGACGCCGCAGACGTCTGATTTGGATTTACACTGTCTGATGATTTATAACGGTTCAATTATGACACTATTGTTAATCCCTGTCATATAATTGCCACCCTGCGGTGCGTGTCGATAAGGTGTGAAAATATGGTCAAGTTATGTCTCTAATTTGCGTTTATTCCCCAATCATCAAATTTAATCCGCAATCAATGTGAAAATTATTTAATTGCTCCTAAGACGAGTTGCTACGACTATTCTACTATCTCGTAAATGGTTATGTTTTGGCGCCAAAATAGCAGACCCTTGGCGAGAAAAGTTGAATGCTTTAATTTTTGTTAACACATCTGTATGCTGTTGTTGGTATTGACACGGAGCTTACGGAAAACGCTGTTTTCCACAACCGTTTTGCTATCGAGAATATTTTTACCGTTTCCAAACATTTTTTTATGAGAGAGATACGCCCCATTAATATAAACAATAGACACGTGTGGGGTTGCTGGGGTCCGATGACGTCATTTACCGATCGCGTGCAGAAAAAAAAAACTGTAGCGCTGGTTTGTGGGCGGCGGTTTTGATGCCGGAAAACTTTGATGTTCGCATTGAACTTGCTTGTTTATTTCATTTAAAATCAGAGTTTAAGGAATAATACTCACAAAATCGGGCTTGCTAGTAATGGAGATTGTTATATTACTCATGTGTAAGTAAAATTGAGTGGACAATTAAACGTTTTTTTATGTCGGGAATCGTAAAAGGATAGAGCATAACACGAGATGCATCGTATTTTCAGCTGACAAAAGTAAAAATAAAATGGTCCAAAAATAATTCGGGCGGATTACCCGCACCCTGAACTTGGGCCTGTAATTCGAGGGAAAAAACTGCGGGTAATACACGCCCGAATACGGTAGGTCACACTGACCTAGATATAATTCAAGCTCAATCATGGGGACACATGGAATAAATAATCCAGGTATGACATTTCTCCATCAAATAGTATTCAAGATAATAGGCAAAATCACCGAACCATGAAATATAGGTCACACTGACCTGGATATATTTTGCGATCAGTCGGGTCACATGGAACTAATAATCCAGGTTTGACATTTCCCCATCAAATAGTATTCAAGCTAATAGGCAAAATCACTGAACCATGAAATATAGGTCCTACTGACCTAGATATATTTTGAGGTCAATAATGGGGTCACATGGAACTAATAACCCAGGTACGTGTATTACATTTCTCCATCAAATAGTACTCAAGATAATATGCAAAATCACTGGACCGTTAAATGTATATTTTGCGGTCAATTATCGGGTCACATGGAACTAATAATCCAGGTATGATATTTCCCCAACAAATAGTATTCAAGATAAAAGGCAAAATCACTGAACCATGAAATATAGGTCATACTGACCTAGATATATTTTGAGGTCAATAATGGGGTCACATGGAACTAATAACCCAGGTATAACATTTCTCCATCAAATAGTATTCGAGATAATAGGTAAAATCGCTGAACCATGAAATATAGGTCACAGTGACCTAGATATATTTTGGGGTCAATCGTGGAGTCACATGGAACTAATATCCCAGGTATGACATTTCTCCAACAAATAGTCTTCAAGATATAAGGCAAAATCACTGGACCGTGAAATGTAGGTCACCATGACCATCTCCCTTTTACACATGAACCAATGTCACTTGATTGGCTGATGTATAACCAATTGTGTCTAGAACTTGTTGGCATAATGGAAAGGTATACAACAAATTACAAAGGTGTCCTAGATTTTGACCCCCTAGCCCCACCCCATCCCCACTCCCAGACATGAACCCAGGGGTGTGTTGTCTTGGAATCTCAGAAGACACTCCCAGGTACCCAAATTGTAAACAGGAATGCTTTGTGATGAGTGGCTGTTGAGATATAAGCATTTCAAAAACTTTAAAACAGAATTACAAGGGTGTTCTAGATTTTGACCCCTAGCACTGGGAAGATTTTTTTTACTAATTACAACCATGTGCTATCATCATAAAATGTCTAGTACAGTCGAACTTCGATGGCTCGAACTCGCCGGGACCGCCGAAAAAAGTTCGAGCCATCGGTAGTTCGAGCCATTGGAGTCCAACTCGGCAAGATCCATCTTTGTGTACTATGGTTTTTTATCATAGCTGCGGCGATTTTGGTGACTTCCGGTACAGTTATCGGTCATAATTTAAGCCACGTAGTATACCTTTCGTATTTTTGGTTCGTATTTTAAGGCAAAGGCTGTAATTTTGGCAGGTCTTACTCAATGTCGGTGTGAAATTTTAATTTATGAAAAATATTTTGCCAGCTTTAATTTACCTATGCCGCCTCATTAGCCCTGGGTTATTAAAGGTGTATACAATAAACTTAATTTGACACCTTCTCAACATTAATCTTTTGGCCTGTTTATCAAATGGATTGCGCCAATCAAGTACACCGGTGTTATGTAAACAGGTGTTTCGGCAAGACGCTTTGTCAATATCAAAGCGTCTTATGATACTGATCACGCGCCTGCGTGACTTGATCGATAAAATTGGAATTTTTAAAAAGGTAATTTGTGCGAGCCATCGATGGGATCTTACATAGAAAATGCACTCTAGGGACCAAGCTTAGAGTTCGAGGGTTCGAGCCATCGTGGTTTGAGCCAAGGGTAGCATGTTTAGTTAAAATGAATAGGGATTTTGTCGGGACTGAAAAGTCGGTTCGACTAAAACGTGGTGTTCGAGCCTACCGAGTTCGACCCATCGAAGTTCGACTGTATGTAAAAAAATGTGCTCTTAACCATGTGCTCTTTAATGGTTGTGTTTGAATATTCATGCTTTGTTAATAAAAGCATCTAACTGTATTTCCACATGCATTTTTTGTAGTAAATCATGGGAGTATATTGTTGCATACCCTTCCAAATCCCTTCCCCCTCCCTAACACCACCTCAAGAATATGGGATGTTTTGTCCACCCTGTCGAAACAGCATGGGACGTTTTGAAATCGTGTGGAATGTTTTGTCCTCCCTGAAAAAATGATGTGGGACGTTTTGTCCACCCTGAAATAATGATGTGGGATGTTTTGTCCACCTGGTCAAAAATGGCATGGAACGTTTTGTCCTAAATTCCTTTCTAGGAGCTGGGGGAAACACTAGGGTGAAGTACACTTCTTAATGTTCTTATAATATATTTTACCTGATAATAAGCTTTCTTTATGTCCTTTGTATCAGCATTTTTGCTGACGCCCAAAACTTTATAGTAGTCTTGTTTCTGCTTGCTGTCACTACCATGAATATGTCTGCATAAGACAGAAACACCTGGCAACTGTGTTTGCTTTCTCAGTAAACCTGAAATATACAACACACTTTTATTTGACAGAGATTTTTATTGGGCATATCAAAAAGACAGGTGATATCGGACAAAACAGATGATAACTGGGTAGGTCCTGCTGAAGATAAATGAGGGTATTTCAGAGTACAGGATGCTCTATAGAGGTTTCAATACTGGGACAAATCCTTCTTTTAAAGAGTACTGCTCATTTAACATACTTAGCACCCTAGTCTCACAAGCTTTCTGGGGGATGTCAAAAACAACCTCTTTATAACACTACTAATGGGGTCCAAAGAAGAAACTGTGTTAATTAAACAACTGTGTTATATCCAAACATAAATGTGTAGAATATATAGAAAAATGACCATTTATGATCATTTTTCTATATATATAATCTATACATTTTTGGGATCCATATTGAAACCGTGTTATATCCATAACCGTGGTATAACCAACTGTGTTATAATGAGGCTGTGGTGTAGTTTTGTCTCATATATGAGTTATACACACTTCTAGATGCAACATTTGACACGGCTATTTGTCTATAGATTTCAAAGACATGTTGTGTTTGAAAATCAGTCAAAGCGGACAAGTCAATTTCAAATGTAGCTAATTTGCATATTCCAGACAAATTTATGCAAATTATTTACAGTATTCTCCAAAATAGCTTGGCAACTGCTGGACCGGTTTTCAAGATGAAAGCAGTGTTGGATATAAAAAGATTGGGTACAACATAAATGTTATACAACAGAATGCATGCATGGTAGTTAACCCAATCACGGTTGACAACTTTGCTTCCCTTTAACTGCACGCCGGTGGGTCAGGTCTCAGACTCTATGACGGTTCCAGCAAAAAATCTTATTAAGAATTAGAGAGAATCTAATTCTATGTAATGTCGGTTGGTGCCTGATGTTCTGCTCTGGTCGGACCCATCAAAGTCTAACTGTTGGTTTTCTTTTGCTTCAGCATTTCAGTGGTTTCTTGCTGTCTAGTCCTCACCATTGTTGCATCTCTCATTTAGGAGGCCAACATGCAGACTGAACAAATTATTTGTTTAAATCATGACAAAAGTAACGGGGACGATTGTGGCCATGTTAAATCATTTTAAGCCCTCCCTTATATACGCTAAGTATACCACAACCTCTTTGTGACACTATTAATGGGCGCTGTAGTTGAACAACAAAAAATTAATGTATTTAAATTATACAGAACTAGAAAAAGTGTCCATAGGACACGGATGCCCCCGCCAAATGCCATTCATAAAAAATATTACAAATGTACTTCAAATCAATCATAAATTATATTAAAATCATAAATGTAGGCGGTAGAGCGATGACAAAGTTTTTCTAAAAATAGCCACAGTGACCTTGACCTTGAGGTCATGACCTTAAAAGTCAAAGCAACTTGAGATATTATTATAAGAAACATTTGTGTGAAGTTCTATTAACATCCATCAATAAATATAGGCACTAGAGCGATGACAAAGTTTTTCTAAAAATTGCCACAGTGACCTTGATAGTTGAAATAGCTCGAGATATTGTCATAAGGAACATTTGTGTGAAGTTATACTGAAATCGGTGAAGAAATGTAAGCGCTAGAGCCATGACAAAGCTTTTCTAAAAATTGCCACAGTGACCTTGACCTTGAAAGTCAAAGACGCTCAAGGTATTGTCATAAGGAACATTTGTGTGAAGTTATATTGAAATCAGTGAAGAAATGTAGTCGCTAGAGCGATGACAAAGTTTTTCTAAAAATAGCCATTGTGACCTTGACCTTGAAAGTCGAAATGGCTTGAAATATTGTCATAAGGAACATTTGTGTGAAGTTATATTGAAATCAGTGAAGAAATGTAAGCGCTAGAGTGATAACAAAATTTTTCTAAAAATAGCCACAGTGACCTTATACTTGAAAGTCGAAATCGCACGAGATATTGTCATAAGGAACATTTATGTGAAGTTATATTGAAATCAGTTAAGAAATGTAGGCGCTAGAGCGATGACAAAGTTTTTCTAAAAATAGCCACAGTGACCTTGACCTTGAGGTCATGACCTTGAAAGTCGAACTCTCTCTCGAGATTGTCATAAGAAACATTTGTGTGAAGTAATATTGAAATCAGTGAAGATGATGATGATGATTTCGTGTTTAACGACGCGTCAACCCTCTTGGTGGGTCATAAGCGTCAGTCGGTTAATGGTTAAACGGCATGAATAATTATGACGATATTAAAAGTAACAAGTCAGAATGATAATATATAAAAATCTAAAACAGTTAAATCTTATGAAAAAGACCAATTTCTTTTAAGAATAAAATAATGTTATCAACAGGTACATCTCGAAACAGTTGTTGCAGAGTGTCAGCTTTGAAATATAAAATACGTGAGGGTGAAAAGTCAACACAGTCAATTAAGATATGTTTCACAGTGAATGGCTGATCACAACCTACACAAGAAGGCTGATCATCACCATTAAAAATATAAGAATGAGTAACTCTAGTATGGCCGATGCGCAGTCGTGTTAATACTACGTCCTCTTTTCTGGAAAACTGTGGAGGAGAGCATTTTGTACTAACGACAGGTTTAATGGCATGGAGTTTGTTATTTATTGCACGGTCCCATTCGCCTTGCCATTCCGACAAGATGTATCTGTTGATAAATGGTTTAAAATTATTAAAAGGAATGGATGGATCAAGATTGAGCGATTCCTTTGCTTTCTTGTCAGCATATTCATTGCCGACAATGCCAATATGGCTCGGAAGCCAACAAAACAAGATTTGGTGTGTTTTAGAAATTTCATGATGTTTTTCGATCAAATATAATAGAGATGTCGTATTACCTCTCAAATCAGTGAAGAAATGTAGGCGCTGGAGCGATGACAAAGTTTTTCTAAAAATAGCCACAGTGACCTTGACCTTGAGGTCATGACCTTGAAAGTCAAATTCGCTCGAGATATTGTCATAAGGAACATTTGTGTGACGTTATATTGAATTCAGTGGAGAAATGTAGGCGCTAGAGCGACGACAAAGTTTTTCTAAAAATAACCACAGTGACCTTGACCTGGAGGTCATGACCTTGAAAGCCAAACTCGCTCGAGATATTGTCATAAGAAACATTTGTGTGAAGTTATATTGAAATCAGTGAAGAAATGTAGGCACTAGAGCGATGACAAAGTATTTCTAAAAAATAGCCACAGTGACCTTGACCTTGAGGTCATGACCTTGAAAGTCGAACTCACTCAAGATTTTTTATAAGGAACATTTGTGTGAAGTTATATTGAAATTGGTGAAGAAATGTAGGCGCTAGAGCGATGACAAAGTTTTTCAAAAAAAATAGCCACAGTGACCTTGACCTTGAGGTCATGACCTTGAAAGTCTAACACCTCAAGAGTTTTTATAAGGAACATTTGTGTGAAGTTATAATGAAATTGGTGAAGAAATGTAGGCGCTAGAGCGATGACAAAGTTTTTCTAAAAATAGCCACAGTGACCTTGACCTTGAGGTCATGACCTTGAAAGTCTAACTCGCTCGAGATTTTTTTAAAAGGAACATTTGTGTGAAGTTATAATGAAATTGGTGAAGAAATGTAGGCGCTAGAGCGATGACAAAGTTTTTCTAAATATAGCCACAGTGACCTTGACCTTGAGGTTATGACCTTGAAAGTCGAACTCGCTTGAGATTTTTTTATAAGGAACATTTGTGTGAAGCTATGCTATATCCCCCCTCACAACTATGTTGTGTGAGGGGATAAAAATATTACAAATGTACTTCAAATAAATCATAAAATATATGCATCAAGGGCAGATAATCCAAAAACCAAAAATGCAAGAGTTGTCTTCCTTGTTCATGACACATCGTCTCAGTGTGATGAATGCACCTGTGAAGTTTCATAAATATATTCCATACGGTTTAGGAGTTATGGCCCGGACACTGTTTACTATTTGGTACTAAGTCAAGGGCAGGTAATTTGAAAACCAAAAATGCAAGAGTTGTCTTCCTTGTTCATGACACATCGTCTCAGTGTGATGAATGCACCTGTGAAGTTTCATGAATATATTCCATACGCTTTAGGAGTTATGGCCCGGACACGGTTTATTATATGGTACTAAGTCAAGGGCAGATAATTCAAAAACCAAAAATGCAAGAGTTGTCTTCCTTGTTCATGACACATCGACTAAGTGTGATGAATGCACCTGTGAAGTTTCATGAATATATTCCATACGGTTTAGGAGTTATAGCCCGGACACGACATACCATTTGACTATATATGGATGTAAGTCAAGGGCAGATAATTCAAAAACTAAACTAGCAGGAGTTGTCTTCCTTGTTCATGACACATCGTCTCAGTGTGATGAATGCACCTGTGAAGTTTCGTGAATATATTCTATACGGTTTAGGAGTTATGGCCCGGACATGGTTTACTATATGGTACTAAGTCAAGAGCAGATAATTCAAAAACCAAAAAAGCAAGAGTTGTCTTCCTTGTTCATGACACATCGTCTCAGTGTGATGAATGCAACTGTGAAGTTTCATGAATATATTCCATACGGTTTAGGAGTTATGGCCCGGACACGATGTCACAGGACGAACGGACGGACGGGGGTAAAACTTAATGCCCTTCCGGTATTCTCCGAATACGCGGGGGCATAAAAATAACCATTTAAGGTCATTTTTCTATATAATCTATCCATAACCATGTTATAACCAACAGTGTTATAATGAGGTTACAATGTATTTCTGAGCTTTTGCATGTGCCTTTTTATGCAGATCTGATGGATGGATTACCTATCACCATAAAATTCCAGTCTACTGTATTCCCTATAAAATGATATTTGAATGATGCGTTTTGTCTTGTTTGGTTAAAAAAATAGCACTTTCTAGGGTTAACAGAGGTTGCAACTTGCATATTTGCAACCTATACACTTTCACTATCCTGCTGATTCAATACATATTTAGTATGTATGTAGTATGCTCACTGTAATGTCGGCCTCGGTAGCTCAGTCGGATGACTACATGTATCTGTTTCTTAATGCATCATAAAAATCAGAGGCAACACCTTTTCTTTGACCTTTATGTAACTAGAACCCCTTGTCACCCCCATAAAAATATTTCAGCAGCAACATGACAACCAGCGGTCATTAGTACCGCCCACAATATTAATCGACTAATCAAAGCTTCCAGCTGTGATAGCTAATCCATTTATTTGGGATTAGTGAGAAGAATACAGATTTCACTTCACTCCGCTTTACTTACCATTCCAACGATACTTTTGAATTCGTCCCCCGACTTACACCGACCTTAACCCGCAAGCGCTTGAGTGAGCAAGATCCAAATTATCTCCCCTAGTCAAGCGCATGTATTTATCAGTTTATCTTCCGGCGTGGAACTGAAAACATCGACTTTTGTTTATAGAACTAAACTAATGAAGATTGTTTAAATTTTTTAAGTTTCGGTTATCGGTTGGTAAGTCTATTGGAGACATTGTCATGTCTCAGAAACAAGTGTCATCAATTTCGGCAGCGGAAATTCAACGAGAAATTGAGGCCAGTTGTGAAGAATCCGAAACCGGAAATGGAAATTTGCAAATGGCGTCCGCCATGAAGGACACGTGTAATGACAAACCTTCGAGAAAGCCAAGTGCGGCTAAGTCTCGTTCTACATCATGGTCTTCCTCAAATAAATCTAAGAAAGAGCAAAAGAAGGAGACAGTTGACAAACGCATGGATTCTTTGGAAAAGAAAATGGAGGAACAACTTAGTTCCATTTTGCAGATTGTGCAATGTTTGAGTAAATCTCAAGGTCAACAGGAAACTGGGGCTGTAACAGCCAGTCAGATACCTGTTTCACAGGATGACTGCCCTTCAAGGGTGCGTGGACCTGTTTCGGAGGTAACCGGTCCTTCAGGGACACGTAGCCCTCTCATTTCACTTGAAAATGGCTTGGACAGAGAATTTGAAACACAACAGGAAAGGCCAGATGATTTGTTATCTTTAACACCAGGGCAGAGAGAGAAAGACTCGTTGGGGCTTATGTCAGATAGTGACGATGATTCAAAGTCCTATCATAGTGCAAATACATTGGGGTCATGTGTTGAAAACCAGAAATTCAAACGTTTTTGTCAGTATCTTGGGGAGACATCAGTGGATAAGACTCAAAATGTTCTCTCGGGTTTATTCGGTGAGGTGAAGATGCAGGTTTGAAACAGACAAGTGAATCGGGCATCTGCCTTGATCAGTCTCAGATTGATATTTTGGCCAAATCATGGCGCTGTGAAAATCAAGAAAAACTGTCGGCTTACAAGGAAGAATATAATTCTGTTTTTCCTGTCCATGAAAAATCTGCAACCTTGTTGCAGGTTCCAAGCCTTGATGAATTGTTAGAACCTATGTTGTGTAAGAAACATGGAAATAAGTCAGTGAAAGGCTGGGGAAAGAGCAGACAATTAGCTTCACAACCTCTTAAATCAATCGAAAGTGTTGCATATCAGGGACAGATAGCTGTTAGATATGGGTTGATTTCTATTTCTTTTATTCAGCAGGCACTTGGGACTTTGCTGAATAAGCTTCAGTCAGAGAACATTAACATAGATAGTGCAATTCAGTCAGTACGGGACATCTTCGCCATGGCTACTAAAGCATTGGATCAAGTTGGTCGCTCTGGGGCATTTCACCATATTATTCGACGGAAGGCGGCCGCTTCTGATACAGGCCTTAATAACTTGAAAGACGTTCAAGCTAAAGTCCTATACTTGCCACTAACTGGAGATGGGGTTTTCGGCAAGGGTTTAGAGGAGAATTTAAAGAAACGAAAGGAGCAGAAAGAACAGTTATCGGATCTGGTACCAGACTTTGATTCCAAAACTGAGCATTCTCACAAAAGAAAATCTTATGACGGCAAGAACGTGTGGGGAAATAAACGTCAACGTATGGACTACTCAAGTCGTCATACAAGCCTAGATCCTATTCCTCGTACAGTCGATACAATGGGGATAAGAAATCCTCTTATGACTACAAGGGACACTGCTGGTTCCTTTCGGATCCCTAATAAAAGAAAATGACTCGCAGGTACAGTTTTACCAACAATGTCCTCAGATACCTGTTGGGGGTCGCCTCAGATATTTCCTAGAAGATTGGAAAAAAATTACAGACGATCAGTGGGTATTATCTGTAATAGAAGAGGGTCACAAACTCGAGTTCATTCAAAAACCACCTCGGTCAGGGATAAGAGAAACCTCAGTCCCAAGGAAAGATTTAGATTTATTAAAAGCCGAAGTGGCAGAATTATTAAGAAAAGATGCTATAGAAACGGTACCCATGAACGAGAGAGAATACGGTTTCTACAGCACCTTTTTCCTAGTTCCAAAAAAGAATGGGAAAATGAGGCCGGTGATAAACCTGAGAACCTTGAACAGGTATCTGAAGAAAGAACATTTCAAAATGGACACCATGACAAAGGTTTTGAATCTGGTGAAGCCAAACGACTGGGCAATCTCTCTAGATTTAAGCGAGGCATATCTACATATTCCAATTTTTCGGAGCCACAGAAAGTTTCTCAGGTTTTGCATAGCAGGCCAGTGTTATCAGTGGAAATGCCTATGCTTTGGACCCACAACAGCTCCAAGGGTCTTTACAAAGGTAATGTCGGTCGTGACAGCAAATTTAAGAACCCAGAACATCAGACTAGCATCTTACCTAGACGACTGGTTGGTCGTCAATCAGCTCAGAAAGCTTCTGCTTCATGATCGACAGAGATGCCTAAGTCTTCTGACTTCACTAGGTTTCATAGTAAACAAAGAGAAATCGGAACTAGTGCCCAAACAGGAAATAGTATATATAGGGGGCAGTTTTCATTTTGCACTGAGAATAGTGACTCCAACTCCAGAAAGAATAAAGAAGTTAGTTTCTGCTGTAAAGAACTTATGCAGGGGTCAACATCGGGCAAAAGATTTTCTTCATTTGTTGGGAATCATGGCATCATGCCTAGAATTGATACCAAATGCACGTCTTTTCATGAGACCCATTCAGTTGCACCTCTTGGCATTCTGGAGCCCGGTCTGTATGGACCTCGAGATTTCCATTCCAGTTACACAACATCTAAAGTCTCATCTGCAATGGTGGTTAAATCCAGCGAACACCATGAGGGGCAGATCTTTACAACAAAAACACACCCAAATGACCATTACTACAGATGCTTCCAAACAGGGGTATGGGGGCCATGTAGGCAATCAATACATTCAGGGGACATGGTCAGAATCCCAACAGAAACTACACATCAATCTTTTGGAGTTGGAGGCAGTGTTCCTCACTATAAAACATTTCCTTCCGATCCTAAAGAACAAGACTGTGCTAGTAAGAAGCGACTCAACCACTGTAGTGCAGTACATCACAAAACAGGGTGGCACGAAATCTCCTCCCCTATGTTACAGGACTTGGGATCTATGGAATTTGGCCATACAAAACAACATGCACATCAAAGCAGCCCATATTTTAGGTTGCCGGAATACTCTCGCAGATCATTTATCGCGAGTCAAAATACAGCCCACAGAATGGATGCTACACAAATCGGTAGTCCAAAGAATTTTCCATTTATGGGGGGCTCCTCTGATAGACCTGTTCGCTTCAGTACAGAACAAACAGACTCGGATATTTTGTTCATGGATTCCACATCAAGATGCCCTTGCTCTGGATGCTCTGTCAATCTCATGGGAAAACATGTTTGCTTATGCTTATCCTCCCATTTGTTTGATCCCAAAAGTCCTGAAACATATGGAGCAGTTTCGCTGCCAGGTGATTCTAATAGCTCTAAAATGGCCCCGCAGACATTGGTACACAGATCTTCTGCAACTATCAATAGCCTGTCCGAGGAAACTACCTCTTTGGCCAAATCTCCTACAACAACCAAATTCAATATATCATCCCAATCCAGAAGTATTCAATCTGCATGCCTGGCTTCTATCGACAGAAGTTTCCAAGAAAAGGGATTTTCTAGCAAGTCTAGAAAACTCTTATCAGCCTCTTGGAGACAGGGCACACAGAGGGATTACACGGGCAAATTTAACAAATTCAGCAGCTGGTGTAATGAACGACAGGTTGATCCCTATTCTATATCTTTGACTCAGGTGGCAGACTTCTTGACAGAACTGTTTGACAGTGGCTTGCAATATAGGACTATTGCAGGCTACAGATCTATGCTGTCAGCAGTATTGCAACCTATAGGAAATATTCCAGTAGGTCAGCATCCTCATATAATCAGACTGCTGAAAGGGGTTTTTAATTCTAGACCTCCTAAGGTGAAGCTGCTGCCTGAATGGGACTTGCAGTTAGTCTTGAATATGCTTCAAAAAGAACCGTTTGAGCCATTGAGCAAAGCTTCTCTGAAAATAACTACTTTCAAAACTATTTTCCTCATGGCAATATCTACTTTCAGACGATGCGGAGATTTACAGTCGCTTAAGCTAGGCGAAGGCTCAGTTAGGGTGCAGAAAAAAGGTGTTACTTTTATACGTCAGGGACTGGCAAAACAAGATAGAGAAAGACATTTTGGTTCTCAAATATTTGTTCCTGCTTTCCAGGAAAACTATCGCCTAGACCCAAAAGGGGCATTGTATTGCTATTTGAAGAAAACTCAGTTTCTAAGGAAAAGATCTGATGGACCTTCTGAAAGGAAAATTTTCTTAGCTCTCAATAAGCCTCATCAGGCTGTGTCCACACAAACAATTTCAAATTGGATTGTTCAGACCATTAAAATGGCATATGAGGACAAGAACATGAAAGTGAAAGCACATTCTACTCGGGCTCTTGGTCCCACTTGGGCTCTTTATAGAGGCAGTGTTCGCGCTAGGATTTTTTTTTCTTTCGCCATCACTTTCGCCAGTCTAATTTTTTTGGTGCCAAAATCTTAAAACCTGAGCCAGTTGAAGAAACTTCTTCGCAAAATGCAGGACATGGATAAAAAAGATTGTCATCTGCTCCACAATTTTCTTTGGCACTTAAAGGGTTAAAGCTTAAATGCACAGACTGTCCTTTTGTGGCCTTTATGGATGTGTGTAATGAGCTGTAATGGTGCATTATGCAAGAGTAGATGTGCCTAAAGACCCCAGGTTTTTCGATCAAACCAGCACGGTCACACTTCAAACCAGTCATCTATGCTGTCTTGCCGACAAATAGCTTAGCAAAATCATTTAGATAGCTTGAGTTTTCCGACTTCCAGCGGCATTACATTCTCTCCCTAAAATGCAACAAAACCTTGCTTAAATGCTTTTGTTTTTGCTCCAACAAGTAAGCGTTGTTAGGTCATGGAGGCTGCCATTTTGGTTGATCACATTACCGTAAAAATTCGGCTATAAGACGAGGATTTTTCCCTCCAAAATGAGCCCCAAAAATGACCCCGTCTTATAGCCGAGGTCATGGACTGCATGCTTTTTTCCGGCAATGTCCGTACGGAAACAGCCGATCGGAGATTTTTGAATTGATATGAATCGCCGCCCACAAACAACCGCTACCATTTATCTGCACAAGATCGGTAAATGACGTCATCCGACACCAGCACCCCAACACGTGTTGAATGTAATTGTGTGTATCTATTAAAAAAAAAACGTTAGGAACAGGTAAAAAATATTTTCTCGATAGCTAAACGGTTGTGAATAGAAGTGGATAGAAAACCAGCGCTTTGCACAGCTCCCAAATTATCCCCAGAAGCTCCGTGTCAATAACCAACAACAGCGTTCGACTTTTCCGGCTCAGCGTCTGCTATTTGGCGCCAAAACAAAACCATACACGAGATCGTAGAAAAGTGAATTTTAATATGAAACATCTACCGTTAGATGTAGCTAATTGTCTGAGGAGCGATTAAATCATTTTCGCATTGATTGTGGACTAAATTTTATGATTGACATAACTTGACCATATTTTCACACCTTATCGACACGCACCGCAGGGTGGCAATTATATGACAGGGATTAACAATAGTGTCATACTTGGACGGTAATAAATACACAGATAGTTTGTCTTTGAATTGACAGTGCAGCAATTATTGCAATTTACTTTCTGGTGTACTTTTACCGGATTTAACGACTCAGACTGACAGTTATAGACGATTTTTTTTTTGCACTTGCCCGACCGGGCGTCATAAGGTCAAAGTGCAGTTGCCCGGTCTTGTTCCTGTCAGCCGGGAAATGGATTTGTCAGTCCTGTCGTCTATGTAATAGGTGGAAGAAAAGGTGTGAAATACACGTGTCAGTAAACGGCTTAAGTCGGCAATAACCGGGATGGGACTTTCTTTTTCTTTTTTATATTTTTTTTCGCCACTAGTTTTCGCCAAATGACACAGATTTGCGCCAGATTTATTTTCTTTTCGCATTTGGCGACTTTGGCGACCGCTAGTGCGAACCCTGAGAGGAGCTTCCATGAAATCCATTCTGGAGGTAGCAGACTGGAGTAAGGAATCCACTTTCACAAAGTTCTACTTGAGGGATTTGGAGGATGAAGTTTTAAAACAATAAATATATTTTATCACAAAGATTATCATCCCGGCGGGTTCCGTTGGAATGTTGTTTTAATTTAAATACAGAACAATGTGATATGAAATAGTGGTTGTATTCTCAGAGTATTGGGGATACGGATACATGTAGATACAGGAGTATCATGGGGTTTAAACCAAGATATGGTTAAATATATATATATACATGTCAGAAGGATCTGACAACTGTGTACTTCTCCAGACTTTCGGATGAGTCTTTAAACCGAGGTCCCGTCTCCGTATGACCTTAGCTGTTGGTGGGACGTAAAACTAAAACTCACTCACTCACTGACAACTGTGATATAGTGTATAAAGTATTCATTCAATTCATCTTTGCTGAAAAAGAACTTATAATATTCAGCGTAATTCTCTAGGAGGGAATTTTCATATACAGTTCATGGGTGAGGATTCATCAGTATCATCATCATCATCATCATATTGAACTACTCTACAACGATATTAGGAATTTCCACTCTCCGCCCTTTATAGAAGGACTGCTTTGGAATCTGTGGAATTCAAAAGTATCGTTGGAATGGTAAGTAAAGCGGAGTGAAGTGAAATTGGAAAATTTGTAAACAAGTTACAATTTTATGAACGTAGCTTTACTTACCATTCCAGGTTTCCCACCATCCACCCCAGGGAAATTCCTGGAATGATTAGGTTGGGGTTAACGTTTTCAGTTCCCCGCCTAATAAACTGATAAATACATGCCCTTGACTAGGGGAGATAATTTGGATCTTGCTCACTCAAGCGCTTGCGGGTTAAGGTCGGTGTAAGTCGGGGGACGAATTCAAAAGTATCGTTGGAATGGTAAGTAAAGCTACGTTCATAAAATTGTAACTTGTTTACAAATTTTCCAATTTTATCTGTCAGTTCCTGCAGCAAGGGTCTGAAATGTCAATGAGGACTTTGTTTTTGTTTGTTTGTTTTGAGGTTTAACGTCCCCATCAACACTGTAAAGGTCATTTTGGAGACGTTGCTTCCAATTTTGTGGGACTTTTACCCGACATTGAGATGAAATGACATCTCAAGCCCTGTCGCCCAATGAAACCAATAGGGTTTATTAGCATGGACGGTCCGCCTCGCACCGCGGTTCCTGGACAGGCATAGATCCTCTAAGGGGTTTACCAGTACTAGTGTGCGGGCCGGATTCAGCTCTGCGTGGAAGCATCATGCAGCCCATATATTTCTTCAAGCCCCTATGGAGGGGGCAAATGAGGACTTTGTCCAAACACAAGGAACCTCTCAATCAGAAAAGGTGTGAAATACACCTTGTGGCAAAAACTGACCAAGGGTAGTGAAATCTCCATGTAGGGAAACTTAGGACAACCCTTTCAGGCCCTCATAATTCCACTTTTCCCTGACTGATCATGTCATGTACAAATTTTATTTTAAGTTGGAAAGTTTCAAACTTTCAACAAATATAACATTAGCTATGAATGCATTATCAACCAACTAAATATGTAAGCCCCTACTTCCTGGTCAGTGGTCACCAGTAACAATTCTCATTCAATGTGGCCTAAAGAGAACGTTTTCAGGCAATATTGCAGAGAACCTGGACTAAGAGTCTTCTCTTCAATTTTTTTTTTCTCCTATTACTGCTACTCGCTCACAACTGAGCATTACGAGCAGGACCAGTACTTTTTTTAAGCAATGTGGATGAAGTGCCTTGCTCAAGGGCACATCACTTTGGTCAGCATGAGGATCAAACCCGCAACCGCTCGATCACAAATCTGATGCGCTACCACTGCATCAAAGCGCTCCACAGCACCAAAGCGCTCCAGAGTCTGTAATGATCAGAATCTGAATTGTTTACTGGTGACACCTCCTTAGACAATCCTTCACCAGGACCTTTGACCAACAGAACTAGTCTCTAGACTCCACAAGGGTGGTGAAGCTAGAGATGGAGTCATCTGCACCTTCTGCAGACATCAAGAGAGAAGAGGGGAGCTTGTTCAAATCTGAGATTGTCCTAGGGATGAAGCTAAATTTGTAGATGTTAGTCCTAATGCCAATTTTTTGGAGGGCTAATGAATATTGTCTTTGAAGGGGGAACAAGGTACCCATGGGTAAACTGGCTTTACCCTTTAGACCTTTCTATAAAAGTATCAACCTACTTTATTTTCTCCACTCTTTAAGAGACTCCCGCTTTAACTGTTCCAGAATGCCAGTCATACTCCCAGTTACAAACGAGTAATTTCCAGTTACAAAACGGGCCACACGTTTTTTGGACTTTCTCCAGTTCCTCCTGGAGGGTAACAGTAGGTGGATCCCAGGACGTACTTGCATATTTCAGAACTGGACGAACCAGTCCCATGTATGCCATTTCTTTTATGTCTTGTGGGCATGCTGACAGATTCCGTCTCAAGAAGCCAAGGGTCTCATTTGCCTTTGTACAAACATTACTAGTGTGAGTGTTCCAACTTAAATCATTTGTTATTGACACACCAAGGTATTTAATGCTTTCTACATTTCAAGGAGAGTTCCTTCCAATTCATAGGTAGCATTGATCTTTCTGATCCGCTTTTTTGTAAGTTGCATCATGTTACATTTACTGGGTTGGAACTGCATCCCCTGCTTCCCAGCCCAGCTACCCAATTTGTTGATATCATACTGACGTTTCACTGTATCTTCCGAAGTTTTTATTTCTCAGTAGCAAACACAGTCATCAGCAAAGAGCCTTATTTCTGAATCAATTTCCTGTCATCAGAAGAAAAACTATTTTAACTGTTTTTCGCGGACTAAATCAGCACTTCAGTGTGACTTTCCAGCCTTCCAGATTCCATGTATGCAACATCTTAACTAAACTTATCCAGCAGTAGCCATAGGGTCGCAAGCAGCCCCCACCCACCGGGGCTTGAAGAAATAGATTGGCTGCATGATGCTTCTACTCAGAGCTGAAACCGACTGCACACGAGTATTGGTGAACCGCTTCTAAAGAGGATTTAAGCCTGCCCAGGCTATGTGGTGCGAGTCGGACCGTCCATGCTTATTAACCCTTCTTGGGGCTCGATATGTCATGTCATTGTTGGGTAAAAGTCCCACAAAATTGGAAGCAGCGTCTCCAAAATGACCTATATAGTGTTGACTGGGACGTTATACGTCTGATAAAATGAATGTCATAAAGTGCACCTTCCTTCGGATCGGGACGTTAACTGGAGGCCCCCTGTACAGGGAGAACCATCCCCTGTCAGAATCAGAATTGTTACTGGTGACACGTCAAATGACATTCATACACCAGGACCTGTGATGTGGGAAGTTAGTCCCTAGCTCTAACCAAAGAGGTAAATTTAGCTACACAATCATCAGCACCTTCAGCTGTTGAAATAATCGAATCGGGAAGGGCAGGTTACAGATCCCTACCGTAATTACATGATTACTGTGTAGGCTTTCATCCTGCAAAACCTGGAGTGTATGTAATATACACCTGCGGTAATGGTCAAATGTGACCGACACAGTATCAGAAGATAGATACAAACAATTGGATCGCAAGAAATGATCTCTAAGACCACGGGCGTCTGACGTTACATCAATGCAATGAATCGGTTGATCAAGCGGGCTAAACGCCTTATTTGTGCATATGGCAAGCGTATCGAGCCCGGTCGCTACGCTCGCTGACAGGCATTTTGGGTATGGTGGGTGACTTTTAAAGTATTGCATGTGGTCTGATTAGATCTCCGTATGACCTTAGCTGTTGGTGGGACTTAAAACTCAAACACTCACTCATGTGCTCTGATTGAACCTCAGGGGCCCGTGCTTAGACTTTACAACCCTTCGAACTGGAAAAAATCTATGAATTCACCTGACAAATGCTTTTGTCTCGCATAGCTTGACAGGTAATTAGAACGACATATATGTAGATCAACTTTGATGACATTCTGTTTTTGAATATTAAAAGTAAGCCGCAAAAGAGCTGTTTCCTTCCCAAGGTTGAAACATGCCCCTCTGAAGGTAGCCATGTTGTTGCAAGATACAAAATCGAAAGGGTAGTTATAAAATTATGGCAGTTATTGGTAGATTCAGAAGAACTTCATCTTTTATTTAGTCGATGCAGAATTAAGGCAAGCTTCATTAAATGCATGCTTAACAAAATGATTTATATGAAATGTGTGTGAACCATATTTGATACCCTTTCGATTTATTGGGACGACCTTGACAGTACTTGATTAATCTGGTTCAGGCGGTTATACGATATACCGAAACAGGAGCGGTCTTTCTCTGGCCGACTTATCTATTTCTATATGCTGCCATACGCCCGCAAGGACATTCACGGAGATGTTGCACTGATGAGTTAGGAGGCCTTCATGCGGACTGAACAAATTATTTGTCTGAATCGGAAATTGTCCGGGAAAAATACGGGTAGTGGTGCGTTATCCTTAATATCTCGACTTCAGTTGGTTATAAATTAATAGTAATATGAAATAAAGGCACTGCCTTTGAGCAAACACACTCATTTACAATATTTAAGTTTTAATAGTGGTGTAGAACATAAAAAATAACGATAGTGCTAGATTGGTAGCTCAGTGGTTAGTGCACTTGCCTCTGATTCTAGGGGCCCTGGTTCGACTCACAGCAGCAACAATAAAGTTTGGTGTTTAAATATCTATGGCATCAATTGTAGGGATGAATGCCACAAAGTGCACCGTTCTTCGGATCGGGATGTTACCTAGAGTGCGCCTGTGAAGGGAGAATCATCCCCTATGCAGGTTAAATATCCTTGTCGTAATTTCATGATTATCACACAGGCTTTGTCCTGCAAATCTCGAGTGTATGTACACCTGCGAGTAATGGTACAATGGGGCATATCGCAATAATAGTAGATGATAGATAGTCACGCTAGCAAGTCCTAGGTTAACCGCCTATATACAGGTGCAGGTGATATTTATGTGGGTATTTCTTACATCTACTCCTAAGCAAAATAAGGGGAGTCATTGACACCATTCTCCTATGGTATTTTCACTGTTTTGACAGTACCTTCTATGCGTTCCCCAAATGAGACCATTTGCCTCTTGTCTAGCAGACCAAAAGAACAGATTTCGAAAGAGGCAGTCGTGTGAAAGCCAGCTTACTTTGACCAAAGTCCAGGCATGACCTTGCAGCAGGAATAGATGTAGGTCAACAGATAGACATTTCAAAGTTCCACATGAATTGCTTGAGCACTGTCAAGCTCAGACATGCCAGCATGCAACCTCTTACAGTGGATCCAGAGCTTCCTGACTAACAGGGGCTAACCAGACCTGGTCAAGGCCAGTTTGCACTATTGCCCCAGCTGTATCCGGTGTCCCTCAAGGTGAAATGCTCAGACATTTATTATTCTGCCCATGCATAAATACCTACCACAGAAAGTCACGTATGGAGCTCACCTCTTTGCTAATGACAGCCTTTTATATCATCAGCTCTCAACCACGACTCATACTGCAGCATTTCACAGGGAACTTGAAAGACTAGAGCAATGCCCATAATGGAGTACAGACTGGCAAAAGTCTTTTCAACCCAACCAAATGTGCGGCAGTCAGGTAATAAAACGGAGCACATTGCCATGAACTGTTAGTCTAAAAGACTTGAAAGTACCTGGGTATCCTTTATTTCAGAAACATGTCATGGGAAACCCATTTTGATGCAACTGCACAAAAAAAAAAAAAACAGTTGGCGTTTCTTTGGAAGGAACATAACCAGCTGTTCTGAAGATGTTAAAGCATGGTGGTAGAGACCATGATTAGACTTACCCTGGATTATGCCACATCAGTATGGGACCCACATTTTGTATCCAGCAGCTTGAGACGGTGTATCGGCGAGTATCTCGCTTTGTCAGAGGTGACTACCACACAACCAGCATTACTTCCAGAGTGATACAACACTTTTGCCGGCAAACTCACCAGCATTGACATCTTGTGTCTTATTTAAAGTTGTGGTGACATCTCTCTGGGCTAAGTGGACATCCATGCTTGCAGGGTCTCCGACCCGAAAGTAGCGAACTGTATAGGATATTCCTGGAAAATATGAACCAACATCATCTGTCAGCTCATTCAGACTTAAGGACAAACTTCCACAGAGTATTTTCACATCAGGGATCATTGAGGGCTTCAAAAGCAATCGTGCAAGTCTTCCCTAGACTACGTAAAAACTATTTTTCATTTGTTCTGTTGTGAGGAAAAGGTGACGTGTCGCTTGCATCACTGGGGAGTCGAACTGATATTGACTTACATTTTGGCAAGGCCTGCTGTCCTTGCAGCAGGTAGGACGTAGGACCTGCTGTCCTTGCAGCAGGTATGGTAGAGCTAAGGGCGTTGTTACTTATGTTTCTACACTTTATTCATCCCCCCTTCTCCCCTGTCACTCCCTCTCTTCTCCTCTGCTTTCTCTTCTGTCTCTTTTGTCCCTTTCTCTGGGAGACGACAGAAAATGACCTTGTCAATTGTTTGAGCTTCACTGCCGCTTTGCACATAGCCTAATTATGATGATGCTCCAATGTTGGTCATGTGTGCACTTCATGGGAAGAAAATTAGATAGGGTAACTCAGTTAGTTTGCAGCATGGATACTTTAAAGTATTCTGCAGCGCTATGCTATTGGATTTTGGGCTCATCATCACTTTGTAAATCTTGGGAAGGTAGAAATCCGCAAGTAGCCAGATAGCTCATTGTGTCTCTTACTATTCCCAAAACTTTATTGTATACCCCTGACTAAATCTGTGAAAAAGTTTTAATTGCTTGTCCAGACGAGAAGCGCTTTCCTCCCTCCCGAGAAGTTCCGGTAAATCCTTCGGTAAATCTCCGGTAAATCGTTGGTCCAAGCGCGGTGCTGGGTTTTACCGGCTAATACGTGACGTAGTTTCGAAACTTTCCCGCTGTCAAACTTCAGCATTTGATGCAACAGTCTTTGAAAAGAACTTTTAAAAATTATTTCGACGTTTTTTGTCTTTCTGTTGTAATGGGACTTGACTCTTTTTTGATTTTGAGAAGCAATTATAGATGTGAATACAATTCTCATGAACTCTGTAAAGATGGTGGATTATCGCGAGAAATTGAACGAGATTCCAGGCAAGATTTGAGTGCCTAAGTATGTTGTTCCAGCCTCTCTACAGTAAAGCAAACACTTCGTGTGTTTGCTATTAATATCAAATAAAATTTTAAGCTCCATTCTAAAACATTATAAAAAAAATAGTTTTCATTTTTAACATTTTAGGGGTCCATTTTTGAAGTTGATGGTTCCGGGAAATTCCCGGATTGTGTCATGGATGTTAGGGGTAGTGGTGCGTTATCCCTAACATCTCAACTTTGGGTGTTCAGAATTTAATAAAATTTTTAGCTCAATTCTAAGGGATGATTTTTTCCTTTATTAACATTCTAAGGATCCATTTTTGAAGTTAATTTGTCCGGGAAATCCCGGGATTGTGTCATGGATGTTGGGGGTAGTTTTGCGTTATCCCTTTCATGTTTTTCGGCATCCCTACATATCCATATATTTAGATTATTTTCTTGTGATATGTCGTGTGCTCTTTATAGGCGCCTCATTGAGGCGATTCTAGTGAGTACACACAACATAACTTTATTTTATAGAAGATCACAAAGACATCATTAAGTGATCTTAATTACGCCTCAAGATCTGGCACTAAGACTTAATCTCAGTAGTTTGATACCCACATCTCTAACAAATTACCATGGTCCCAAATAAGTTCGAGTTATTGAAGTTCGGCTGAAGAACACCCCCAAATCTAAGTTTTCCGATCCGGTGAGCTTTTCGTATAAATATGAAGTTTAACAACTATATGTTATGCACTCTCATATGATCAGTTTTATAATATGGACTTTTCATCTTTGAGTTTAATGGCCAAGTGAACACTGTTCATGTTCATGGCGTGGGGTGCTTTGGTGCAGTGGTAGCGCATCGGATTTGTGATCGAGAGATTGCGGGTTCGATATTCACGCTGACCAAAGTACTTTGCCCTTGAGCAAGGCACTTCATCCACATTGCTTAAAGAAAGTACTGGTTACCACCCAGGAAATTCTGCTCGTAATGCTCAGTTGTGAGCGAGTAGCAGTAATAGGAGAAAAAAATTACATATCGAGTCGATCAGCTTTACTTGCCACCACCCTTCCTGGAAGACATACATATAAACACTGGTTAAGCAGTACAGTGCGCTTTCTTTCACAAGATACAGACAACTGCCCTTCTTTAATCAGTGGAAGGGTTGGTATAACCTTAGAAAATATTTCAAAATAAATTGAAATGTTATTAAATGCGACAAGTTGAAACCACGATGAAAGAAATTTAGCCGCATCCATTTCTGGCTGGCAATGAATTAGGTGTACGGGCTTTGAGTGATTTTACAGGCCATTACTTTTTAACGGGATAAAACGTCTTGTTAAGGTAATTGCTTCAACTCGTAATAAGTTCACGCGTGGTGCATACCTGTATTGAAATAGTAGAAAGTTACTTCCACGGCTATCATTTTTAATTTCAATAAACTTGGTTCTGATCTTGATATTGACACTTACACTCCCGATACATGTGATTGTAAAGATTCAGTGTATTGATATCCTGCTGCTTGTCATATTATTACTCGCAATTTAAAACTTATTCCTGATTCTAGGATACGTAATATAATATCTAAAGGACCGAAATATCAATTTCCTTCTAAAATTGATTTCAATAAATGTAAAGATGAAATCGCTGCTGCTGGTTCTTCTGTGGCGATTTATTTATGGTGTTGTTTGTTACTTACTGTGTGTATCACTTGTGTCTTTTTATTTTGGATGGCCATATGGCCATTTTGTGGGAAAGTAACTGTCCTTATGGCCTTCCTTTGTTTAGGTTTCCATTATGGTCTGGTCGCTTGATGTTTGTGTTTCTTTCCCTTTGGTGTCTTTGATGGGTGGAGTAAGTTAATTGTATCGATTCCTGATCTTTGTTTTACTTCTACTTTGAATGAATTTGGTAATCGATGGTGTAAACGAGAGTATGTTGAGCATAAAGCTCTTAAGGAACGGAAACTTAGCATTCTGAAATTAGGGAACAAACGCATTTTTTTACTTGCAAAAAACGAACTTATTACCTCCTAATAGAAGTGGAGGCAATGATCTTGAATCGATACAATCAACCCACAGTTCACCAAAGGGAAAGAAACACAAACACGAAACAACATATCCTAACCAAACACGAAACAACATATCCTAACGGAAACATCAATAGCGGAAAGCCAAAAAGACAGTTACTTTCCCACAAAATGGCCAATAGGCTATCCAAAATAAAACTAGAATTTGTTTTTCTACAAAAACACAGATGTCTCCCCCGCTTTTGACCTCTAAGTATAACCTTGACATTGGAGGCATAGAGCTGGGTCTTGTGTGCAACACATCATCTAATGAAGATGAACATTTCTGCAAAGTAACTTTAAAAATGTTAATGGAAAATTAAAAAAATTATTGGCCATACACAAAAAAGCCCTTTTTTACCTTTGATCTCTAATTATGGCCTTGACCTTTGAGGTACAACACCATGATGGTTAACATTTCTGCCAAGTAATTTCATAATCCATCAAAGAATAAGGAAGTTATTGACTGTCCCTTTTTTGCCTTTGACCTCAAGGTATGACCTTGACATTGGAGGTATGGACCTTGGTCTTGCACATGACTCACGGTCTAATAACGTTGAACATTTCTGCATTCTTACTTTATAAAAACCATCCAGAAATAAAAAAGTTACTGACTGGACACAAAAAAGAAAACTTTTTTACCTCAGACCTCTCAGTATGACCTTGATCTTGGAGGTACCGACCTGGGTCTAGCGTGCACCACATCGGCTCATGATGGTTAGCATTTCTGCCAAGTAATTTCACAATCTACCCAGGAATAAGAAAGTTATTGACTGAACACTAAAAGGGCCCCTTTTTGTCCTTTGACCTCTTAGTACGACCTTGACATTTGAGGTACCAACTTGGGTCATGCACGCAACACATCGTCTCATGGTGGTTAACATTTCTGCCAAGTAATTATAAAATCCATCTAAAAATAAGAAAGTTATTGACAGAACACAAAAAGGCCCTTTTTTACCTTTAACCTCTGTTTATTACCTTGACCTTTCAGGTACCAAACTGAGTCATGCGTGCAGCACATCATCTCATGGTAGTTAACATTTCTGCCAAGTAATTTCCAAATCCATCTAAAAATAAGAAAGTTATTGACCAAACACGAAAAAGGCCCCTTTTTTGACCGTTGACCTCTAAGTATGACCTTGACATTATAGGTACCAAACTGAATCATGCATGCAAAAAGCCCACAATCTCTAGAATTCGGTTATTTTGAACAGGGGTATACATTTGTTCCTTATTTCTGCTCAAAAACATAGGTTTACTCTCTGTTTAGAGCAGAAATATGAAAATATGGGAATTTTTATGTTTTATCGGAATTTCATTTTGGGGTTGCTAAATGCTTAAAACGTACAGTATGGTTACTCGTCAGAACAGGTGATTATAAAAATATCCACAATCGATTTTTAGCAGAAATAAGGAAAATAATAATAAACTACATTTTATATAAAGAAAACTGGGGATCATGGGGGTATACATTATTTTTCCTATTTTTGATCCAAGACATAGGTTGTTGTTACGCGTTAGAATCGACTCAACGACGATGTTCTAACGAGCAACCACAACCTATGTTTGCAGTATAAATTAGAAAAATATGACGAATTTTTATCAGAAAAGTCACCATTTTGGAAATGTGAAAAATGCACAATATCTCGAAACGTTAAGTCCTACAAAATTGGAATGCAAAGCCTTCAAAACGACCAAAACAGTGTTGACGGTGATGTTTAATCTCAATTCAGACAAACAAAATAACAGCATTCATGCAAAATATCAATTGGACACAACTTTTGTGGAAGTCACTTTCTACTATTTCAATCCATGTATGCAGCACACGTCAACTTATTATGAGCTAAAGCAATTAACTTAACACATGTTTAATCTCGTTAGAAAATTAATGGCCCGTAAAATCGTTCAAAGTCCGTACACCTAATTCATCGCCAGAAAGAAATGGATGCGGTTAAATGTCGTCGTTGTTTAAGCAAACAGTGTAGACTCAGATCAGATACCGCATTTTTGCGGCCCAGTCGCCACATTTTGCAGCGTCTGGTCATTTTAGTCTTTACTGTTTGCCAATGTCCCACAAGTGGGACGCTAGGCATATATGGGTTAAATATCTGATCTGGATCTACACTGTTTGCCATTGTCCCACCAATAGGACGCTATCCCACCAATGGGACGCTATGCATATATGGGCTAAACTTTTGATCAAATCTACACTGTTTGCAAATGTCTCACCAATGGGAAGCTATCAAATTTTATTTGATACATCCAGGACACAATCCGGGAATTTCCCGGACAAATCAACTTGAAAAACGGACCCCTAAAATATTAAAAATTGAAAAATAATTTTAATAATCTTTTAGAATGGAGCTTAACATTTTATTTGATACTAATTTTATTAACTTCTGGCCATCCGAAGTCGAGATATTAGGGTTAACACGCCACTACCCCAACATTCAGGTCACAATACGGGAATTTCCAGGACAAATTAACTTCAGAAATGGGCCCTTAGAATGTTGAAAATGAAAAATAATTTTTAATAATCTTTTAGAATGGAGCTTAAAATTTGATTTGATACTGATTTTATTAATTTCTGACCACCCGAAGCGGAGATATTAGGGATAACGCACCACTACCTCCCATTTCCCGGACATTTCCCGGACAATTCTCGGCCATTTCCCGGACAATTTTCGGACATTAGTGTTCGCCTTGCGTATATTATACCTACCCGGCACCGAAGGACGGTCGGGTATAAAAAGCCAAGGCCGCGCCGCCGAGCCAAAAATTGCCGATCCGAAGATTTTATTTTTCGGAATTCTAACCGAAGAAGAAATGTCAGTGGTAAATTTTTATATGATAATGTTAATTGTATCAAATGTGATACCCAGCATAATTTTTCTTCTTTTTGGTGCCCTAATTTTTGTTTTATTGCAACTTTGCAAACATTTAGGGGTATAAAAGCCAAGTACGTTTTGATCGAATTTGAATGAAATAGACATGGTTGTGTGAAAAAATGTACATAACAACCCCAAATAAGTATTTTCTAAACCTTATATTGTAATAATTCCAGTCAATTCCTTTTAGTATCTGTAAAAACCGTAATTTTGGTGGGCCACGTCGTAATGAACCGCAACGGACGGCAAAGTCAGATAAATTATAAGGGCATTTAAATATACTATCTGAATGGTAGGCACTAAGATAGAGCTTTATGAAACGCATCATATTTCTTAATCCTGTTTTAGACATATTAATTATGTTTTGATACTTACCTAATGTATTATTATTGCTTATTAATATGCTTCAGTCAGTAAGTGATTATATATATATAGTGCATTAATTGACTCATCTAATTGTTTTAGATCCCAGCCTCTCACTTTAAAAAGAAAGGGTTGCAACAAAACGATGCAATTTGCATACCTGCAGATAACTCGCCAAAGGACAACATTGAATCAACTTTGTTCAACGTTGATTCAACCTGGAGTGCCTGCTGGGAACATTTTTTTTTTAACTTTTCAATCAACGTCGTAAAACCCTGAAGTCCTTGACCAATCATTAAAACAACCTCGCATATACAAACTTTGTCCACTGGGATAACAGTCTACTGGGTCGTCATTCGATTCGGATCATTTCGGTCGCTGTGTGCCTTCCCTTTCGGTACTTTTCGGTCGTTTCCTGTAATAAAGTAATTCTAAAGATAGAAACAAAAATGAAATAAGAAATTCGATCAATTAAGGTGATTCTGGTGAGTATATATAATTTTATCACGAACACATAATAAGTATAATCAAATTCGAATATCATAAGGCCAAAAAGAAGTAATTTAACCGATGAATTTGAAAGAAATTCGGAATTGTCAATTCTCTTTCGCCGCCTTGGCTTTTATACCCCTGGATTTCGGAAAACAGCTATTGAAAGATAAATAAGCAATGTAGATACCTGAAACTACTTGTAGTAATAACATATCTAATTTATAATAATTTAATCCCACATTCACCAAAATATATATCTAACTTGTATCTATAGACTAAAAATAGAATTTTCGGTAGGCTCGGCGGCTCGGCCCGGCCCCGGTGCGTAAATTTACCGGAGAGGACCAGAAAGGACCTGATTACCGGAAAGGACCGGAAAGGACCCATAATTTTCTATTTTTATTATTTTTCTTTATCTTTTTTATTCCTTGCTAGTTAATTCTTAAATAAATATTTAATCGCTATAACTACTACGTTGCTACGACGTTGTTAAATTAAAGAAAAGGAAAGTAGAAAAGAAAGCTGGCGCGCACGCCGTTCCTGGACGAATAGGGTAGTAGCGGTCAGTTTTCTTTTCTTTTTCTTCACTTTTTTCATAAAAAAATTTCCGGATTTTGTATCTTCACCGGCCAATGTATTTCCAATAAGAATACGTCGTATCAATGTCTGTGTAAAGCCCTGGCGTTACGTTGACGTTGATGGGACGTTTCTTAGACGTCGTGAATGGAGTGAAAAAAACCGACGTGCACGCCGTATTTCAATGTTGAGAGGCCCGCACAGGGTAAGACCTGAAAAGAAGAATAAGGAAGTTACATTGTGCATTCTGTTGTATACATGTAAATACATATGAGCCGGCACATGAAAAAATCTACAATAAGATGAAGCAAGAAAAATGCCTAATGTCATTATGGACGTTTTTTTTTTTTCAGTACAATTTTTGCATTTTGTTTATCCAAATGTTATGATATTACCTTTTTCGATGGACTTGGATCTGGTGAGCTGATAGTGGCCGAAATAATGTCTTCTTGAGTCATGATGAACTTGTTGTTGCTCAGCTGATGTAAGGATGAATTCATATCTACATCTAACCTGTCAGTATTTATAGTTGGTGCTTGAAGTATGTATGGAATGTCTACTGTTTGTTAGTAGTAATATGTGTCCCACTGATGTCTGCAGGGACAGAAATATATATAGTAGTAGTAATATGTGTCCCACTGATGTCAGCAGGGACAGATTGTTTATGGTTGTAGTTTTGATTGATTGTTTGATTGATTTGAGGTTTAACGTCCCCGTAAACACTGTAAAGGTCATTTTGGAGACATCGCTTCCAATTTTGTGGGACTTTTACCCGAGATTGAGATGAAATGACATCTCAAGCCCTGCCGTTCAATGAAACCAAAAGGGTCTATAAGCATGGACGGGCCGACTCGCACCGCTTTTTGCCTGGGCAGGCTTAGATCCTCTAAGCGGTTTACCAGCAATCCTGTGCGGGTCGGCTTCAGCTCTGCGTGGAAGCATCATGCAGCCCATTTATTTCTTCAAGCCCCGATGGGCGGGGGCTAATTAAGGTTTTGGTTGTAGTATGTGTCCCACTGATGTCAGCAGGGACAGAAATATATATAGTAGTGGTAATATGTGTCCCACTGATGTCAGCAGGGACAGAAATATATATAGTAGTAGTAATATGTGTCCCACTGATGTCAGCAGGGACAGAAATATATTTAGTAGTAGTATATATATAGTAGTAGTAATATGTGTCCAGATGATGTCAGCAGGGACAGAAATATATATAGTAGTAGTAACATGTGTCCCACTGATGTCAGCAGGGACAGAAATATATATAGTGGAATTTGTGGTGGGGTGGGGTGTGGGGTGGGATGGGGTGTGGTGTGGTGGGGTTGTTGGATGGGGTGGGCTTGGGTGGGTGGGATGGGGTGAGGTCGGGTAAGGTGGCGAGTGGTGGGATGGGGTGGGGTTGGGGGTTGGGTGAGGTTGTGGGGTAGGGTATGCTAGGGTAGGGTGGGGTGGGTAGGGTATGTATGTAAAACTAAGTATGCATTATGTACAGAACAAATGCAATATCCTAACCCAGTAACAACTTTTTTGTGGAGGGAGGGGGGGGGGGGGGTATGTTTTGTTTATGTGTTTTAAGAAGAAAAAAAATAAAAAAAAAATTCTATTTTTAGCTCTGGTGGAAACTGATTTTAGCGATTTTGAAAAAGGGTCACCTAATGAACATTTCTGTATGTATGTAAAACTATGTATGCATGTATGTACAGAACAAATGCAATATCCACACCCAGTAACAACTTTTGGTGGAGGCGGGGGGGGGGTTAATTTGTTTATGTGTTTTACGAAGAAAAAAAAAGTTTTTTTTCTATTTTTAGCTCTATTTTTAGCTCTAGCGGCCACTGATTTTAGCAATTTTGAAAAAGGGTCACCTATTGAACATTTCTGTAAAATAATTTTGAAATCGGGCCATTATCCCAGGAGGAGATGTCGTTTAAAGAAATTGTTGACGGACGACGTACATCAACTCACCTTGAGCACTTCGTGCTCAGTTGAACTAAAAAAAGAACGAAAAAAAAAAAAAAAAAAAAAAAAGAAAATTCCATTCCTGTGCATGCATGTATGTATTATTACTAGCAACTCTCAGGGGAGGAAGATAATAATTGTTCATATGTGTTTATGGAGAAGAAAAGAAAAATAAAGAAAAAAAAAAAGAATGAAAAAAATAAAAAAAAAAATGTCTCCACCGGGGTTTGAACTCACGCCCCTCAGATTCATAGTCAACAATAGGATTCGTAGTCCAGCACTCTATCCACTACACTGGCAATTGAAAAAAGGTTAACCAAAAGGTAAACCTGAAAAACACAAGTTTGAAAAATGACAATTTCCGCCAAAATTTTAGTCTTTTGCACCATTTATGGATAATACATGAAAGCAGTACCTCCACTTATGCATCAGTCCTGATATTAAAACAATCTGCTACAGAATAGATGAAAAATATCACTTTGAAAAAAAGGTTAACCAAAAGGTAAACCTGGGACGACGCCCGCCAGCCCGCCCACAGGACGCCCGCCCGCCCGGACATCGCTATTTTAAAGGACGGATTTTTTTTAAAAATCCGTCCAAAAAACCTACAATAACACCAGTGCGACGAGTAAAGACTCGTTGATCGTATTCTATAATAGGTACATGCGATCAGTGAATACTCTGATCAGACTGTGCGAATGCGCAGGCTGATCTGAGTCTTTGTTGGCCGCTCAATCCTTTTCGTGGATTTTTTTCATGCACTGGCGTGTATATAATAATTTCTGTTCATTAAAAATGAATAATGAATATGTGTTCCTATTTACTTATTGTCTTACGAAATGTGCGCCGTCGCCCTCCGAAGATTGAAGATATAGATTTACTGCATATTATGCAGACGCAGAGCTGCAAAACCACAAATGAGTACTGGTCAGCCAAGTCAACACTTTAAAGGTCATTTTAAAAAAACTGAATACGTGATCCAAATGACTTAAGTTTGACACACTAAGAGCGCCCCAACCAACCGGGAATAGAAGAAATATAAGGACTGCATGATGTTCTAACGCAGAGCAGAGTTACAAGGAAATGAAAACTGGTAAGCCCAGTCAACATTATTAAGGTCATTGAAAACTGAAAACATGTTACAAATGATGACACAAATGCGCCCCGCCCCAGGGCTTGATTAAATATTGGGACTGCATGAAGTTCTTACACAGAGCTCAGGCTAAAACATACATTAGTACCGGTAAGCCCAGTCAACACTGTAAAGGTCATGTCGCGGCTGGTCAGTCTTGCGATCCACTTTTCTGGTGCTGGGTTATATAGTAAATTCTTTCGACAGAAACTGAAAGCTGCCCTTTCATGACTGGGTGGAACGAAGGGAATGGCTGGTTATTGAAATAAATACTCAGAGTTTAACATCCCATTCAACAATATTACGGTCATGTCAACCAGTTGACCTATCCACACCTTTCCAGGGCCTGTGTATGCGTATGTGGTTATGTAGCGTAAAGTCTGTCGCCAGAAGCTGACAACTGTACTTCTTGGCCTAAATTAAAACAGTAAATAATATTTCATGGTCAAACTAGCAAATAGGTATTGATGCAGAATATGTACAGACCTTCTGCAATCAAATCCGTTCCACATTAGACTGAGGCAGGCACTGGGCACTCTGATTTCAAAAATCAACTTTTTTATGCAAAAAAAAACAAAAAAAAAACATGTAGTATGTGGTTACCGATGAAAGCAGTGTAGTTAGGGTGCATACAATAAAAAATATCATGAAATAGGGAGGAAACTGGGTAGAAACAGGTCCTTTCCGGTCCTTTCCGGTAATCAGGTCCTTTCTGGTCTTTTCCGGTAAATTTATGCACCCGCCCGGCCCGGCGCGGCCTTGGCTTTTATATTCGACCCCGAAGGACACCGGAGGATACCTTTCCGCTTTTTAGTCAGACCTATATGCAGCAGTCATTTAATCGAGTTAGCCAATGTTTATTAGAGCGAAACTTCAAACCTGAAAGTAGGAAGTGTTTTTTGTTTTTTTGTATTTTCACACTTGCAGTTAATGAAGAAATATCTAATAAATTCGAGCAAGCAGATGGCAGCCCAAAAATCATAATAAAAAACACCACACAACCAATTATTCACTGTCATGGTGTAAACATTGCAGAGTAATGTTTTGAAAAGTTGTAACAATGTGGGCGGTAACGTACTCGTCTTGGAACCATCAGTTGGTGGGTCCGAGTGCTCGTGAGAATCCATTTTTAGCTCGGCTGTTTTCGAAGAAAACGATGAGGAGTGGATAGCTCATTGGTTAGTGCACTTTGCCTCTGATGCTACAGGTCCCGGGTTCGATCCCCGGCAGCGGCGATAAAATTTCGGTGACCGAACACGCTCCATTGGCATCATTTGCAGGGATGAATCATGAATGTCATAAAGTGCACCGTCCTTCGGATCGGGACGTTAACTTTAGGCCCCCTGTGCAGAGAAAACCATCCCCTCTGCAGGTTAAAGATCCCTACCGTAATTACATAATTAATGTGTAGGCTTTCATCCTGCAATCCTGGAGTGGATGTAATTTACACCTGCGGTAATGGTCAAATGTGACCGACGCAGTATCAGTAGAAAGGAAAGAAAGAAGGTATTATCAAAGCTCTGGCGTCGTCTGTGTCATCGTGCAAAAACTTGGACATTATGATTATGTAATATCCCTGTCATTACTGAACATATTTACTTGAAACTCGCACTAGTTGTTCATTATGAAAAGGGGGTGCAGCAGAGCGTTGGCACCCGCATACGGTGCTCTTGTTTATCTGAAGTGAGTTAAGTATGAGCGTTTTAGTGTAGATCTAATGATTGGCTGAAATTGCTGTTATATAATGTGACATGAGTATCAGTGATCTGTTTTGGAGGGTCCACAGGGGTGTAGAATTCCACTCGCCCACTCGCATTTGAGAGTAAGTTCTAAGGCAGGGCCAGTATGATTTTCAAAAGTGACCTTACTTTTTTGCTCACCTGTCACATAGTGATGAGGTGAGCTTTTGGCAGACTTGCCTACCCTTACGATTTGGTCATAAGGCTTACTATTTTCATGTCCAAATTACGACCTTACGACCACAGTCGAATTCTGTAAGATTTTCGCTGTTTGTAAAAAAATCGGTAAATCAGCGCGATTGGTTCGGTTCGCGTAAGCGTGCGTTTATACCAGAAGAAGACAGTAGTTGTTGGTCCTGGCTTACTCTCGTTGCGAAATTAAATTAAATTTCATTGGCTAATGCTAGGGAAGTGATCCAATCACACTTCATTTAACAAATTTGTTTCGGTATGAGCGGCAAGATGGATGCCTAAAGTTACAAAGGGGAAACATGGAGGGAATGGTATGTAATGAAACCTGAAGTGTATGTAATATACACCTGCAGTATTTGTCAAATGTGACTGAAGTGTATGTAATATACACCTGCAGTAATTGTCAAATGTGACCGACGCAGTATCAGTAGATAGATAGATAGAATGGATGAATCGGCCGATTTATTGCACAAAAAAAAAACTCGAGGAAATGGGCTTATTTTGTCCTCGCATCAGGTACCTTAAAACCCTTACGAATAAAATTTGAATCTTACGATTTTTTTGGGAGGATCTTACTATTTTCTGTCTCAAGGGGTAGGCAAGTCTGTTATAGGACCACTTTTTGTCCATGCGTGCGTAAACTTTTTCTTCAAACGACATCTCCTCCTAAACCAGTGAATGGATTTTGATATAATTTCGCAGGAATTCTTGGATGACCCTCTTTCAATATTACCTAAATCATTCCACTCCGTTAAGTGTCTGATTCGGGGAACGGGAGGTCACGGGTTCGATCCAGGGCCGCAACATACCAAAGTCGTTAAGAATGGTACTAGCTGCTCCTCGCTTGGCACTCAGATTTACGGGTAGAGCTAGGACTGGTCGATAATGTGACTGGGTGTGGTATCATGTAATGTGTCTGGGACATGATACTTCAGTGAGGCAGCACTATAAAAGTGAGCATTGAGCTCCCTGTCGCAACCAGACTCCATCGTGATATGACTGAAAAATTGTTGAAAGCGACCTTAAACCCGAATTCACTCACACACACTCCACTCTGTTAAACGAAATGGCCGCCAGAGCTAAAAATAGAAAAACCTTTAAATGACATCTCCTCCTATGCAAATGGCCCGATTTGAAAATAATTTCACAGGAATGTTCCTTGAGTGACCCTCTTTCAAAATTGCCTAAATCGTTCCGCTCCGTTAAACAAAATGGCCGCAAGAGCTAAAAATAGATAAACCTTTTAATCATAAATGACATCTCCTCCTAGGCAAATGGTCCGATTTGAAAATAATGTCACAGGAATCGGGAATGTTCCTTGAGTGACCCTCTTTCAAAATTGCCTAAATCGTTCTGCTCTGTTAAACAAAATGGCCACCAGAGCTAAAAATAGAAAAAACTTTTAATGACATCTCCTCCAAGGCAAATGGCCCCATTTGAAAAGAATTTCACAGGAATGTTCTTGGAGTGACCCTCTATCAAAATTGCCTTAATCTTTCTGCTTCGTTAAACAAAATGGCAGGCTGAGCTAAAAATAGAAAAACCTTTAAATGACATTCCCTCCTAGACAAATGGCCTGATTTGAAAATAATTTCACAGGAATGTTCCTTGAATGACCCTCTTTCAAAATTGGCTAAATCCTTCCACTCCGTTAAATAAAATGGCCGCCAGAGCTAAAAATAGAAAAACCTTTAAATGACATCTCCTTCTAGGCAAATTGCCCTATTTGAAAATAATTTCACAGGAATGTTCCTTGAGTGACCCTCTTTCAAAATTGCCTAAATCGTTCCACTCCGTTAAACAAAATGGCCACCAGAGCTAAAAATAGAAAAACCTTTAAATGACATTTCCTCCTAGGCAAAAGGCCCGATTTGAAAATAATTTCCTAGGAATGTTCCTTGAGTGACCTCTTTCAAAATTGTCTGAACTGTTCCGCTCTGTTAAACAAAATGGACACCAGAGCTGAAAATAGAAAAACCTTCAAATTCCACTACAATGAAAAATAGCCTCCAAAGATTAAAGTCTTTGGTCCACATCTCATTATAGCAGTGAATCCTTCATTTCCATAAGCTTTGAAACATCTTGGATTCAGGTGAGGGATTCAGGGCCATCATGGCCCTCTTGTTCTTCATTTTTAGCACCTAAATAAAAAGTTTAGATGATAAGGGCGAGTAAGTTTGAGGGAAATTTTACACCTCTGAGTCCAGGGAATTTACCTAACAGCACCTGCATCTGTAGCTCCGCCCCCGATAATTAGGGCTTGAAGAAATAGCTGGGCTGCATGATGCTTCCACGCAGAGCTGTAACCAACCGTACACGAGTACTGGTAAACCGCTTAGAGAGTCTAAGCCTGCCCAGGCAGAGCAGTGCAAGCGGGGAACTGGCTATTCCCTTTGGATGGTAGCTCAACATCAGTTATCAGCCTAGTCAATCTTATTTAAAATAGTTTTAATGGATACCAGACATGCTTATAAACCCATGCTTTTAAACCCTTTTGGTTTCATTAGGTGGTAAGGCTTGATGTGTCATTTCATCTCATTGTTGGGTAAAAGTCCCACAAAATTGGAAGCAATGTCTCCAAAATGGCCAATAAAGTGTTGACGGGGATGTTAAACCCCGAATGAAACAAATATTCTGAGGCCTGTACAGCATGGATTTTGATACGCTATTACTGATAGGTACAAGTAATTTGTCATAGTGCATTTTGGATATTTGTGTCATTGTAAAAGATATCAGGTGCATATTAAGGATTGACTACACCTTGGGATGGTTGACTCAGTGCCTGACAAATCCATTGCCCAGCTGCCCGGGACAAGTCCAAATTTTGGCTGGGCAAGTGTATTTTTATTTCACTTGCCCAGAAAAATGTTTAGAATATATAAGGAATATTGTAATTCCAAGCTGTTTTCAAGGTGCTGTGGACTATCGGGCAAGTGGTTGAAACTTGCATTTGTCAGGCCCTGTGGTTGTCATTTTTTTTAAAATGATTGTTACTCAACTTTTTTAAGGTGCAATCATATAAATGTTACACATAGAGGATCTTACATAAGTGTTCATGTATTGTTGAATTTATTAAACAAGTTGAGGAAAAGGTATAAAATGTGAGGCTTTGCTGAGCATTTTAACTCTTTTCCTCATCGAGTTTAACAAATTCAATAATACATGAGCACGAATGCAAGATTCTATTTATCATATGACATTTAAAACACATTTTATTCACGATTATTTTGCAAATAGTTCAATATTCCACCATTAGTAAACGCGACGTCATTAAGGACGTCGTACATGTATCGTTACGGGGCATATCTAACGAATTTGCATATTTAATCCACTAGTGGATTATCAAATTTATTACATGGCGTTATTACACTCTCAGACGCGACGTCATATGATAAATCAAATTAAAGCTTGATATAAGTTATGTTATATATTATAAAATAAAGTTATTTGGATGACATATTAAAGAAAGAGTAAAAAAATGTAAGTTCTAACACTTTTGCGATTAATTTTTTTTACCCTTTGCTTAAAAAGGCTACTTTTTGTTGGATAGGCATTACAAGTACATGCTCTACAATAATATATCCCAGATTTTTTCTAACCTAGCTCAAAGACAGATATAGCAGTTTTCATTTTCAGAAATTCTGGAACCAAATTAATCGGTCATACTGAACAAAAGTTTAAACCCAAATGGAATAGGATATCAAAATTCTGCCGAGATACATTTATCAAGTTGTGATAGACTTCAAAGAACATTTGTGCCAAACATTAAGCAATTTGGGCACTGATTTTGAAAAAAGAATCATGTTGAAAAGAGCTGAAAAATGTCTGGTATCTATTAAAACTATTTTAAATAAGATTGTGTAGGCCGATAACTGATCAGGGCATTTTCTGCCTGTGTAGCAGGTCCGAAATTCGGCCCCATTCCCAAAGCCAAACAGCCTCAATTTTTCCCAATGTCACCATATCTTTTGCCAAAAAATAATGAAATAAAAGCCACAAAAAAGGAAACAGAGAAAGCAATACTTATCATCAGATTAAGATGAAATTTCACCACAAAGAAGTTATTTCACTGCTTAGATTCATAAGACTATCATGAGCAAAATAGAAGTGAAGGCAATGATCATCCTGACATTTTGATGAAATTGTGTTACCAATTTTTGTATTTTGTCGGTTATTTTTTTCCCAATTTTGCCGAGGGGCCTTTCCCCAAAATACCTGGATAAACCCCTGCTGATGGTGAGCTACCATCCAAAGGTAATAGCCAGTTCCCCACCATGGGGGACCTAACAGCTGACCCCAGGGGGTAGCTAAACTGTTGGGTAAGCTCAAGATACATAAGGCATCTGGGCCGGATGACCTGAATGCCAGGGTGCTTTAGAAATGTGGTGCTGAAATTTCTCCCATGCTGGCCTTTATCTTTAATGAATCACTTACCCAGGGCACTGTACCAGATGACTGGCGACAAGCAAATGTTACCCCGGTCTATTAGAAAGATGAAAAATATGATGCAGAAAATTAAAGACCAGTGTCGCTAACATGCATCTGTTGCAAAACCCTGGAGCATATAATAGTTGGCAACATCAACAAGCACCTAGCCTTTGAGAGCATTCTTGCTGACTTCCGAAGTCAAAGGTCTAGCAAAACTCAATTAGTTCAATTTTACCATGACATTCTGAGCAATCTGGATGGGGTCATAAACCGTGGCCACAAACAGACTGACTTGATCATCATGGACCTTGCCAAGGCCTTTGATAAGGTATCTCACAGAAGGCTTTTGTATAAATTGGACTACTGTGGGGTAAGAGGATCTACACGTAGGTGGATTAGCTCATGGCTCCTTTGGGGCTCACAACAAGTTGTACTTGATGACCAAGCATCTGATCCAGTCCCTGTTTTATGTGGTTTCCCCCAATGTTCGGTCCTTGGACCGGTCCTTTTCTTGGTATTCATAAATGATCTCCTTGATAATATCAGGTCATCTGTCCATTTGTTTGCTGATGATTATGTCCTTTATAGGAATATATATTCTCCATCAGACTGTCTTATTTTATAAGATACCTGGATCAACTAGCACAGTGGGAGGCCGATTGGCAGTCTGGCAGATGAAATTCTATGTGGCCAAATGTCATTCAGTGAGGGTGTCACAACACCCTCTGGACAAGCAAATTAAGTTTGATTACATGCTACAGCAGCAAACTTTGCAGCAGGTTCAATCCGCCAAAGACCTTGGTATCACAATCACTGAAATCTTGATTGGGGTCAACACATTTCAGAGATAACATCGAAAGTAACTAGGACTTACATGTAAGAATTTCTTAGATGTAACTTGACTTTTGCATCTAGGCAGACAAAAGATGTTGCATATAAAACATTTGTTTGCCCTCTGCTGGAATATGCATCACCCATTTGGGATCCCTATGTTAAAATTCAGATTCAGCAGGTGGAGAAGGTGCAGAGGACGGCTGCTCGATGGACCTGCAGGCGATGGCTAAATAGAAGTAGCATCGGTGACATGCTTAATGAGCTAGAATGGGCATCCCTAGAGGTCTGTCGCGAGCAGTCCTCTTTAACCCTCTTCTATAAGATACATTTTGGTACAGTGTCCATTAATAAAGACAAATACTTGACCCCTGCGACAGTTTCTACCCAAACAAGGGCATCAAAAGTACTCACAATATCATAGATACCTGTCCTATGGTGATGCCCTGAAAATTACTTTTTTTCCTAGAACTATTCCCTAGTGGAATAGACTGCCCTCCTCTGTGGTGAATGCTAAGACTACAGCTGAGTTAATTATTAAATATCTTAATTATTTCTGCTTTCAACATAGATTGTGGGTGCTCGTTAGAACCGCCTCAATGAGGTGGTTCTAACAAGTACCAACAATCTATGTTTTTGAGCAAAAATAAAGTAGGTAATGTATACCCCTGTAAACACCACTCTTCTCTTTATAATGTGGGGTTTAGGGGCGTCTTTGTTTCACGGATTTGTTATCATGATGATTTTACTTTTCTTTTAATTGCAAGCTTATTAAAAAAAGACAGAAAATCAGACTGTTAATGCAAGTTGTGAAATATAACAAGGATTTAGATTTAATTTGTGTACAATGCAGAAAATTTGGTATAATCATAGTGTATTCTGTCCTTAAATGATAATGTAGGTTTGAAGAAGGTAGGCTGCATGCTGCTTACCCGCAGAGCTGAAACTGACCAAATTTTTGAGAAGTAGGAAACCGTTCGGCAGTTCAAGGTCTAAGCCTGTCCAGGAAAAATAGTGTGTCAGACCATCCCTTTAACTCTAGTCATTTCTTTGGCTAGTAGAGCTTAATATGTCATCTCATCTCAGTGTCTTTGTTTGTTTGTTTGTTTGATTTGAGGTTTAATGTCCCCGTCAACACAGTATAGGTCATTTTGGAGACCTTGCTTCCAATTTTGTTGGACTTTTACCCAACATTGAGATGAAATGATATCTCAAGCCCTGTCATTCAATGAAACCAATAGGGTTTATAAGCATGGACGGACCGACTCACACCGCTTTGCCTGGGCAGACTTGGATCCTCTAAGTGGTTTACCAGTTCTCATGTGCTGTCAGTTTCAGCTCTGCGTCGAAGCATAATGCAGTCCATCTATTTCTTCAACCCCCGATGGTGTCAGGTAAAAGTCTTTCAAAATCAGAAGCAATGTCTCTAAAATATAAATAGTGTTGATGGGGACATTAAGCTTCAGCACAAACAAACAAATCCCCCCTCACTAACCCATTTTGTACCGGAAACTACAAAACGGGTTCCCTGGCAAATAGTGTAGGCCCAGATCAGATGCCGCAAAATGCGGCATCTGATCAGGGCCTACACTGTTTGCGAAAAGTTAAGCCATTTTCCAAATAAATCTTTAAGAAAACACAATCTGACACCCCTTAATTTTGAAATGGACTCCTGGTGTATATATAAGCCTTATAAGGAGGAGGATTCCATTTGGTACAAAAAGGATTATGCAACCGGAACGTTTTTGGAACTAATATGGAATATATGCTGCACAAATATGAACAATATTTGGGTTGACTGGTTGTCAGTAAACCCAAAGTTACTAAGCACAGAAGCTCTTCAGTGCTGAGCCTGATATCCATGTAACTTTTGTTTGTTTGATTTGAGGTGTAACATCCCCATCAACACTGTAAAGGTCATTTTGGAGACGTTGCTTCCAATTTTGTGGGACTTTTACCCGACATTGAGATGAAATGACATCTCAAGTCCTGTCGCCCAATGAAACCAAAAGGGTTCAATACGAATACTGTAACCAGTACATTCAATGATAGCATATTACTGTACTTCCCGCAAGATTTTTGGCCGGACGCCCGGTACCGGGTGTGCCTCTCAAGGAGGAAACCTCCAACAACAAGAGAGCAATGTCACATGACTTCCTGTGACACTTCAGAATTTTTCCTTGCGGCCATCTTGGTGGATGTGTTTCAGTTTTGTTCTCAAACAAATCTTTTTACATCGGCATTATGTTTTGCTTTCTTCTACCATTGGTCGTAGGGAAGTGCTCCCGCTGGATTTTACTGTGTTTTGTGCTACAGTTTTATTCATTATTTGGATTATTTTGGATTAATTTGGACTTAGTGAATTCCTTTCACGTGAGTTCTTTCCATTTTATTTTTCTTTGTTATGCCACAAGTGCTGGGTTCTTGTGGTCTCACAAATGACAGTGGATTTCCACTCTTCTTGTCTTGCTTGCTCTAGTGCAGTGTTGACAATAATGTGATATTTGTATAAATTTGTCTCTTGATATTTGGTATTCTGCTATTGGTAGGTGGTCTTATCTTTCCAGGATGCCAAGAAACAAGACAGTATTCTTCGTCATTCTTCGAAGTGTCTAAGAGGCAAATGATGACGTTTCCAGTCATCTAGGCTCTGGGGCAGAGGAAGTCCCTTCAGTTCGAACCGACGACGTTGTGTCAAACGTTCGTTCTGATAAATTTTCATCAGGCCGGGCTGACGACGTTGTGTCAAATGTCCGGTCTGAAAGTCGCCATTCAGGGATAATTCAGTTGGGTGAACTTGAAATCATCCCTTCTCCAGGCAACCAACGACCAGACGAGTTTTCTTCCAGTCATGAGATCTTACCCGGTCATTCCCGGTCGGTAAATCAAGACGTTCATAAAGGCTCTGGGGATGAGGTTTACGGTCTCTTGAACTGTTCTGGTCAGACAGCTGTTTTCCGGACATTTCCGGGTCACACTAATAACCGGGTGTCCGGAAATTCATTGACCCGGTCCGGTCGATGTCTAGGACCGGGATCCCGGTCTGGGCTGGGTGTCTCAATATCCCAGTCCGGTCAAAATAAGAAAGACCACCGGGACAAAAGAAGAAGGGTTTCATCTTCTATTTATGACTCAGATGAATCTTTTTCTTCAAGGTATCATTTGAATCTAGTTCTTCTGTGTCTCGTTCCAAGGGTAGACATAGGAGACATTCCTAGAGGAAGAAGTCTCATCGCTATAGGTCTCAATCTAGAGATTCGTATAGTGGGAGAGAAGTAGATATCATTCTAGGTCTCATCCACATGTAGGAAAGAGATCCAGAAGTCCTCATCACACTAAAGGTTGAAAACGGTCTCATGAAAACCGCCGACAGTCTAGCAGATCTTCCTCCCTGCAAGGAAAAAAGAGACGAAATTCTTGTTCTCTTTCTTCTGAGAGGGATATTATTCAGAACGTTATTTCAGGACAGTAACTGATAATGAATTTGAAGGGGAAGTGGTACCTCTCCGACCAGGAAGTCTGTTCACGCTAACTCGACTAGAGTTAAGAACAAAACTTCTTCTCTTAAGTTTTCTGAAAGCTGTTCTGTTATTTCTGATGATGAGGATGAGAAAAAAAAAAAAAAAAAAAAAAAAAAAAATTTCATATGCAGAGACTATTGAAGAGGTCTTCAGATTTCTTCCAGTCTCTATTTGTCCACGGAAGAATGAGTATTCGACTCCTTCAAAACCTAGACCGGGTATTGACTTACTTAATCCTTCTGTGAATTAAGAGTCTTCAACTTTACCCCAATTTCAGTTGGCAAAAGATATTCTTAATCTTGTTCAGTCACATGTTACTGACAAGGTTAAATTGGAGCCTTGTTGGGCGGCACCCATTAACCTAGAGGAGCTTGGTACTCATATGAAGTTTAACAAACTTCATAATGAACAATTTCCTTCAAGTGTTCCAAAAAATAGACAAAGATGCATCGAAGCTGGATTTGTCTTCTTCTGGAACTGTCAGTGTTTCAACCAAGTTTCTTGAAACGATGGAATGTCATGCAAGGAGCGTTATATCCATCAATTCTTATGCAGACTTTTTTGCAACATCAGCGTTTTTAACCCTTTTATAGAACATATTTAGTGCCATGCAATCTGAAGATATGGACACTAATATGCTTCTTAGATTAGTAGAGGCATTTGTCAATTGTCTCAAACATTCTACAAATTTATCAGTGCTTATGGCAGTGTAACTTCTGTTTTTGTAGGAGAGAGTTGGCTATTTCTGGGTCTAAGATTCTCACATATGCTTCCAATGACAGTTTGAGATCTTTACCTTTTTCTGCAGATACCCTTTTGTGGTAAAATCACAGAAATTCAAAAGGCTAATTCAGAAACGCATCAACAGGAACTTATTGCGGAATCGGTCTTGAAACCTAGCACTTCGCAATCTCAAACATTTTCTTTCAGAACTCTACAGAGTACTATAAAGAAACAAGATCCTAAAAAGGTTTCTCCCATCCATTCCCCCTAGACAGGGACCAGTCTGGAGTGAAAGGGGTGGTTCTAGTTTTCTCATGGCGGAGACAGGCGAGAAGGTGCCAGTCGGTCTCCCCCCGTAAAGAATCCTCCTCTGATAGAAGACACTGAAATTTGCTCTCCTCTGTCCTCTAAGGGATCTACCGGTAGGACAATGGGTCCTTTCTGTCGTAAGCCATGGCTACAAGATTCCTTTCGACAGAAAAACAATACTTTCCCCACTCCCACAGTTCTTCAAGCAGTCACAAAGTCCAGCTCTAGAAGAACAGGTTCAGGAACTCTTACAAAGAGGGCAGTGGAGAGTATAAATCCGAAAGATCCCGGTTTTTACTCACAAATTTTCTGGGTTCCAATAGAACGGAAAATTAAGACTCATAATCTATCTGTCCAGACTGAACAAGTTCTTGACTTTTCAGTTATTCAGTGTTGAAACAGTAAACAAGGTCACGAACGCGATTTATCCAAACGATGGGCAATATCGCTGGATCTGACAGTCTCATACCTGCACATACCAATCTATGTGTCGTTCTCGGAAGTATCTCCGGTTTTTGTCTGAAGGGTCGAGTGTTTCAATCATAGCTCTCCTTTTTGGACTTGCAACGAGTTCTTCAGTCTTTACTCGGTTGATGGTTGCCATAGCAACATATCTACGAGTTCGTGCAATCATTCTTCTACCTTATCGGGACGACTGTCTTGTCAGGAATCAGTGTCGTCTCTATCTGATCAAGGACCAGAAGTTTACTCTCAGATTGATCACATCTCTAGGCTTCATCATCAATCAAGAGAAGTCGGAACTAGTTCCATCCCATAACTTCTTTTTCATAGGGATGGAATTTGTCACCCAAGACAATATTGTGAGAGTCCCTTGGGGCAGAGTTCTAGGTATTTTACACCTAATATCTTGGTTTCTGAAACAAGCTGTTGTCACAACAAGAATGTTTCTTTCCCTTTTGGGGAAATTGAGTGCATCTGCTCAGTTTGTGGTTTTAGGCAGACTGCATCTTCGTCCCCTTCAGATGGCATTGTTCGCCCAATGGAAACCACATTTGTTTCCACTGGAACACAATTTGTGGTCTAAGATCAAATGAAAAATCATCTGAAATGGTGGTTTGACAGGAAGAGATTTATTCAGGGGGTTGTTCTAAAACAACTTCTTCCAGTGCTCACAGCCTTCACAGATGCGAGTTGTTCAGGCTGGGGTGCAAACTTGGAACATGGAGTCTGGCAACATATCAACTTTCTAGGATGAATGCCATTCTTCTAGCTCTCAAAAAGTGTCAACACATTCTGTCCAATTTGTCAGTGATGATAGCCACAGACAATTCGTCTTCTGTTGTGCTTACATCCAACACGAGGGCGGTACCCATTCTCCAACCTTATGCATGGAGGTATTGGAGACCCATCTTTGGTGTCACGAGAGAGAAATTTCTCTCAGAGTCCGGCACATACCCGGGAAAAGACAGATTCTCGAGGATGTCCAATTCGTTATCCACAGAATGGTCCCTGAATCAGTCAGTTTGCAATGCAATTTTCTGATGACAGGACACTCCAACATCAATCTATTTGCAACACGTCTGAACAACAGACTTCTGTTGTGTATGTCCCCAGTTCCGGACAGCAATGCGCTAGCCATAGATGCTATGTCCATGAATTGGGACAGGATTCACGCATATGCGTTTCCTCCCTTACACATCATTCTAGTAATTCTATCAAGACTCGCATACACCGGTGCTAGATAGTGCTAATTGATCCTTTTGGCCTCAGAGAACTTGGTTCCCGGAGTTGCTACATCTGTCAGTAGCTCGTCCTAATTCTCTACCAATAATTCCCGGTTTTTTAACTCAAAAACCGGAAGGATCGTGATTTCTCCTCAAAATCCCCAGTCTCTGTCATTCTCGCCTGGATCTTATCAAACGATCCATTACAGATAGAAATTTCGGGAAAAGTTGCCGATCACGTTTCTAAAGCAAGAAGACCTTCTACAGGAAGGTGTACGAGACCTTCTACAGGAAGGTGTACGAGGCCTTCTTCAGGAAGGTGTATGAGACCTTCTACAGGAAGGTATATGGGACAAAATGGGGCGTATTTACCAGTTGGGTAGTAAAAGGAAAATTACTCCTGACAAGGCCTCTGCTTCAAATGTAGCACACTGCTTGCTCTACCAATTTGAAGTTAAAATTGTCAAATCAGTACTGTGAAAGGCTATAGAGCTATGATTTCTAATACTTTAAAGTTCAAGTCTGGCACAAATGTTGGGTCTGACCCTATCATTTCTGAACTTATAAAGCTCTTGAATTACAGAGACCAGTTTCCTTAATGTGACTTAGCCTGCGTTCTTTTTGCTTTATGTAAAGAACCATTTGAACCTTTACATAAGGCTCCCTTATTAAATCTCACACCGAAGACTGTGTTCTTACTAGCTATGACTACAGCAAGCAGAGTTAGTGAGATTCATGCATTCTCGGTTGACTCAGAACATATCAGATTCAACAAGTCAGACGGTTCTGTCTCTCAGAACTAAGCCAGGTTTTCTACCTTAAACCAATTACCATCTAACTGTCCAGATGATTTTTTGGTTCCAAAGTTTGCTAAATCTGTAAATAAGGAAAGACTTTAACAGGTTCCTTTGTCCTATTAGAGCGCTTAAATGTTATGTCAAACAGACAGAACCTTTAAGAAAGGGCAGGAAAAGTGTCTTTCTTCCTATCAAAGGAGACCATGATATTAACAAGGGTTCTATCTCTGGATGGATCTCTTCTGTAATAAGATTAGCTTACAAGTTTTATCTAAGAGAAAATTAAGTTTGCTAAACATTAGAGCTCATGAAGTTTGGGCATTAGCTACTTCTTGGGCGTATTTTAGTATAATACCTCTTGAAGAGGTAATCAGAGCTGCTGTTTGGTCAAACCTATCTGTGTTTGCCAAGTTCTATGTCAGAGATCACCGAAAACAGTCTCAGAATCTTCTGCTTTTGGGTCCTGTGGTCACAGCCCAAAAAGTGGTGGGGGGAGACGTCGGTTCTTCCAGTCACAGCTGCTAACCTGGATCATTCCTATCTGATGCCTGGACCATAACCGTAAACAGGTGATTAGATAGTGTCTGATGCCATGGATATTCAGAGATTGAAATGGTGGAAATTTAGGAAAATTTTTCCTTTAAATTTCTTTTAACCATTATTTTCTAAGTTTATTTAAGAGCAATCTCTGAAGTGGCCCAACGCTTCGGTACGGGTGTTTTTCATGTGGGAGAATTTCCATCCCACCAACCTTTATTCTGCTATCATTGAATGTACTGGTTACAGTATTCGTATTGAAATTTAATTTTTTAAATTAAAATTCGTTTCAATAGAATACTTACCAGTACATTCAATTAGAATGCCCGCCTCCCTGGTTCCCCTCCAATTCTTATATTCCATTTATTTTGGAAAAATTCTGAAGTGTCACAGGAAGTCATGTGACATTGCTCTCTTGTTGTTGGAGGTTTCCTCCTTGAGAGGCACACCCGGTACCGGGCGTCCGGCCAAAAATCTTGCGGGAAGTACAGTAATATGCTATCATTGAATGTACTGGTAAGTATTCTATTGAAACGAATTTTAATTTAAAAAATTAAATTTTATTAGCATGGACGGTCCGCCTCGCACCGCGGTTCCTGGACAGGCTTAGATCCTCTAAGCGGTTTACCAGTACTAGTGTGCGGGCCGGATTCAGCTCTGCGTGGAAGCATCATGCAGCAGATATTTTTCTTCAAGCCCCTATGGGCGGGGGCGAATCCATGTAACTATCTCTGATTTGTAGGAAATCCAATGAATGTTTTTTTTCTTTCATTACGAAAACATGCCTATACAAATACATTGTTACCTTTATTGCCTAAAAAAATGAAAAATTTTAAGAGGAAAAAATGCAATATTTTTCTTATTTCTGCTCAAAATGTAGATTGTTGGTACTCATTAGAACCGCCTTTTGAGATTGTGGGTACTCATTAGAACTGCCTCATCGAGGCGGTTCAGTCATTTACCCACAATCTATATTTTAGAGCAGAAATAAGAAAAATAAGATTTATCCCTGTAAATCCCAGTTTTACTACATAAAATGGGGTTCAAGAGTGTCAAAATTATATAGGCGTATTTTCGTGATGTATAGCCTCACATTTCTTGTCATTGTGATATCTGATTGCTGTGTAAAGAAAGCTTGTTGCAAAACATTGGCTTGAGGCATGTGCTGGGTCATTGGCAAACAGTTAAGATCCAGATCAGATGCCAGGGATTCCAACATCTGATCAGGTTCTACACTGTTTGCATACTGTACAGGAATTTAAGGGTTGGATGAAACAGTCTAAGTCCCCATTCAGGGCAATTTTTCAGGCTTCACTCTGATTGACAATGGACCCAACAGTGATGTAAGTGCCTTGAGTTTTGTAAGTCAGGTGGTGTTAAATGAGGTATAAATTATATGGACTTAATAAAAAGAGAAATGCATGGAACAACCAATTGTCATTGTAGTTATTTTATTGTATTTTTATTCAGACAAATTAAAATTGTCTTCGTATTATAATTTTCACATGCACAGTCTATGAAGGAAATTAATGGAATTGCCCACTTTTTCATTACCATCAGGTAATAAACACCCCTCTAGTCTAAACCCAACTTTATATAGTGAAATGTAGGGTTTACAGGGGTATTGATTGTTTTCCTTATTTGTGGTTAAAAGTTTTGATTGTGGGCTCTTGTTAGAGCGGTTCTAACAAGCATTCAAAATCTGTATTTGAACTAGAAATAGGAACTATGTCATGTTTACTGAACAGTTTTATCCGAAAATGCTAGTTTAAGACAAAGAAAAATGCCATTTTAGCACATAGGTGTGTTATCATATTGCATCATGGACAATTTTGTTACAAAGTCATAGTCACAGATAAGGTATGTATTTTGTGATAATTGAAGGAAAGTTTTCTTTATTTCTCCATATAAACCTATGTTGTGGGTACTCATTAGAACCGTCTTTTCGAGGCGGTTCTAATGAATACCCACAACCTAGGTTTTTATTGAGAATTGACAAAAACTATCCTCCAGTTGTCACAAAATACTGACCTTATCTGTGGCTATGAAAGTGATAATGAAATTTATGAATAGCTTAGTGTTTGTAGTTTATTATACCCCCCGCATACGAAGTATGTCAGAGGGTATATAATTTTTCGTCTTTCCCTCCATTTGTTCGTTCGTTGGTTCATTCGTTCGTAATTTTGTCTGTCTCGCCGTTCGTCAACCTTTACGTCTAAGTTTTGCTTTAAACCTTTTTGACAGCTCATATCTCTGTAACCACATGTTAAATGCTCTTCATATTTGGTAAAGGATATCTCTATACCATTACCTTTGATATGGAATATCTACGCCCCTGGGTCAAGCCCCTGGGTGGACTGTCCGTCTGTTCATCTACTTTTACGTCAAAGTTTTGTGTTTTACCTTTTTTCATTGCTGATATCTCTGTAACCACATGTTAGATTCTCTTCATGTTTGGTAAAGGATATCGCTATAGCATTACCTTTCATATGGAATATCTAAGCCCATGGTCAAGCTCCTGGGTGGACTGTCTGTCTGTCTGTCTGTTCATCTACTTTTATGTCAAAGTTTTGTGTTAAACCTTTTTCATTGCTGCTATCTCTGAAACCACATGTTAGATTCTCTTCATGTTTGGTAAAGGATATCTCTATAGCATTACCTTTCATCTGGAATATCTAAGCCCCTGGGTCAAGCCCCTGGGTGGGCTGTCTGTCTGTTCATCTACTTTTTACGTCAAAGTTTTGTGTTAAAGCTTTTTTCATTGCTGATATATCTCTGTAACCATATGTAACATTCTCTTCATGTTTGGTAAAAAATATCTCTATAGCATTACCGTTCATGTGGAATATCTAAGCCCCTTGGTCAAGCCCCTAGGTGGGCTGTCTGTCTGTCTGTTCATCTACTTTTATGTCAAAGTTTTGTGTTAAAACTTTTTCATTGCTGATATCTCTGTAACCACATGTTAGATTCTCTTCATGTTTGGTAAAGGATATATCTATAGCATTACCTTTCATATGGAATATCTAAGCCCATGGGTCAAGCCCCTGGGTGGGCTGTCTGTCTGTTCATCTGATTTTACGTCAACGTTTTGTGTTAAACCTTTTTCATTGCTGATATCTCTGTAACCACATGTTAGATTCTCTTCATGTTTGGTAAAGGATATCTCTATAGCATTACCTTTCATGTGGAATATCTAAGGCCCTGGGTCAAGCACCTAAGTGGGCTGTCCGTCAGTTTGTTGACTTTTACATCAAAAATTTGTGTTAAACCTTTTTGATTGCTCATATCTGTCACCACATGTTTGATTCTCTTCATATTTGTTAAAGGATATCTCTATAGCATTACCTTTCATTTGGAATATCTAAGCTCTGGGTTCAAGCCCCTAGGTGGGCTGTCCATCTGTCAGTCTGTCCATCCCTTCATCAACATTTAGGTCAGTGTTTTGTGTTAAACCTTTTGGATTGCTCATATCTCTGTATCAACATGTTAGATTCTCTTAATTATACCCCCTGACATACGAAGTATGTCATTATACCCCCTGACATACGAAGTATGTCAGGGGGTATATAGTTTTCGTCTTTCCGTCCGTTGGTTGGTTCGTTCGTTAGTAAGTTAGTTAGTTCGTTCGTTCGTACTTCCGTTTGTCCCGCCGTTCGTCAACCTTTACGTCAAAGTTTTGCGTCAAACCTTTTTAATTGCTCATATCTCTGTAACCACATGTTAGATTCTCTTCATATTTGGTTAAGGATATCTCTATAGCATTACCTTTCATATGTAATATCTAAGCCCCTGGGTGAAGCCCCTGGGTGGGTTGTCAGTCCGTTTGTCAACTTTTACGTCAAAGTTTTGTGTTAAACCTTTTTGATTGCTCATATCTCTGTCACCACATGTTGGATTCTCTTCATATTTGGAAGAGGATATCTCTATAGCATTACCTTTCTTATGGAATATCTAAACCCCTGGGTCAAGCCCCTGGGTGGGCTGTCTGTCTGTTGTCAACTTTTCTGTCAAAGTTTTGTGTTAAACCTTTTGGATTGCTTACATCTCTGTCACCACATGTTGGATTCTCTTCATATTTGGAAGAGGATATCTCTATAGCATTACCTTTCATATGGAATATCTAAGCCCCTGGGTCAAGCCCCTGGGTGGGCTGTCTGTCAGTTTGTCAACTTTTACGTCAAAGTTTTGAGTTAAACCTTTTTGATCGCTTATATCTCTAACCTCATGTTAGATTCTCTTCATATTTGGTACATAATATAGCTATAGTATTAACTTTCATATGGAATATCTAAGCTCCTGGGTCAAGCCCCTGGGTGGGGCTAGGGGTCAATAATTAGACTTTCACTTGTATACATCGCACAATAGTATATGGTACAGGATTTGATAACTGTTTATATTATTCTCCTTGCATACAAAGTATATCAAAGGTTCTAGTTTTTGTCTTTCCATCTGTTCATTATTAGTTATGTTGTTCTTTCTTTATGCTGTGACCCTTGTCAGATTTGTCAGCTTATATATTGGTCCTTGTGATCTTAGAAACTACAGCGACTAGAACTGTTAAATTTTGCATTTTCTCTTGAAATGCAGACAATAATAAATGCAAGTAATAATAAAAAAATGCATTGCTCTAAATAAAGCAGCTCTATTATGTCATTATACAGCTACTTTAATTCAGCAAATGTTCTATGACAGCCTATATGTTTGTTGTTTTCAGGTAAAATTGTTCCTAATTGCAACAAACTTTGCATTTTTATTATTCAGCAAAGACAAGCAGTTTCATCTTTGCATATGATAAATTATACTATATTTGTTGAAATGCAATAGTTATTCTCAGTGGACTAAATGGAAAGTTTATATGGAAAGGTTCAATGCTACAAATAAATTTTCATTTCCACTAAAAGGGGATGGCACTTGTCGGGAGTATACGTGCCCCACTGGGCACTTTCTCTAGTATCTCTATAGCATTGCCTTTCATATAGAATATCTAAGCCCCTGAGTCAATCCCCTGGGTGAGCTGTCTGCCTGTTTGTAAACTTTGACATCAAAGTTTTGTGTTAAACCTTTTTGATTGCTCATATCTCTGTAACCACATGTTAGATTCTCTTCATATTTGGTAAAAGATATCTCTATAGCATTACCTTTCATATGGAATATCTAAGCCCCTGGGTCAAGCCCCCGGGTGGGCTGTCTGTCTGTTTGTCAATTTTTATCTCAAAGTTTTGAAATAAACCATTTTGATTGCTCATATCTCTGTAACCTCATGTTAGATTCTCTTCATACATGGTACAGAATATAGCTGTAGTATAAACTTTCATATGGAATATCTAAGCTGCTGGGTCATTCCCCAGGGTGGGGCTAGGGGTCAATAATTAAGACTTAGGCATTTTGATTACGTTCAAGTTTTGTGTTAACTGCTTCCTTTATACTCCTTGTTGTTGAAATGCAATAGTTATTCTCAGTGGACTAAATGGTTATATGGAAAGGTTCAATGCTACAGACAAATTGTCATTTCCACTAAAAGGGGATGTCACTGGCTGGGGGTATACGTGCCCCACTGGGCAATTTCTCTAGTTTCAACTCATGTCAAGTTTAATGATTTTATTTCCAGACACAGTAACACTTGAAAATGGCTTGGCGATTCAAAGTATCAAAGTTCAAGAATGCAGCCCCAAGACACCCCAAAAGAGAGGTAAATTTTCTACTTTTTCAGAATGTGCAATTGCTGGAGTAAACAAATAAACAAACAAACAAAAGGACATTCTCTGTATAAACACACCCTTGAGGTAAAATCCTTTTCGATATTACATTGTTATTAACCCATTGCATGCGGGAAACCCCTAAAGGGGTACCTTGGCAAACAGTGCAGGCCCAGACCATATGACGCAGAATGCGGCGTCTGATCATGGCCTGCACTGTTTGCTTACAGGATTTTCCGTCAAAAATAGAATAAAACTAAAAAATAGACCTGACACCCCTTATATGACAACTCGACTTGTCTATTATATAGCAATGGAAGAGTCTACTAGCATACAATGGGTGATGTGGATGACATCAAATGACACTGGATAATGACAAATAACACCTGTGTAATAACAAATGGCTTTGTATGTTTGTTTGTTTGATTTGAGGTTTTAATGTCCCCGCCAACACTGTATAGATCATTTTGGAGACATTGATTTCAATTTGGCACGACTTTTACCTGACATTGAGATGAAATGACATGTCAAGCCCTGCCACCAAATGAAACCAATAGGGTGTGTATATGCATGGATGTTCCGACTCGCACCACTTTTCTGAGCAGGGCTTAGAACCTCTACGAGGTCTGTTCTCTTTAGCCATGTATATCGTTCGATAAACACTGTCTACTCTTGTATACTAATACAAAACATGGTTAGAAGAAGGTCAGAGTACGCCGTTGAAATACGGTCCTATATTAAGAATCGTTGTATTCTTGGTATACGGTGCAAAGACATTTTTGTTGAAATATGTTCGGTTTATAGGCATAATGAAATGTCTTTTCCGACAGTTTTTCGTTGGTGTAAGAAATTCAGCTGTGGGCTAGGCTCAACAGAAGATGCACCACATGATCAACGGCCGAAAAGAGCAACATCTGCGAAGATGGTTGCTAGAGTGAAAGAAATAGTTGCTACCGATGCACGATACACCATTAGGCAAATAGCTAGTATGGTTGGCATCTCATTAGGAGCAGCTCATACAATTCTGAAACGGGATTTGAAAATGAGAAAGATCTGTGCTAGATGGATTCCCAATCTGTTGACAGATGAGCAGAAAAAGACACATGTTCAGTGCGCCAAGAAGTTGCTCGTTGTATTCTTGGTATACGGTGCCAAGACATTTTTGTTATAATATGTTCGGTTTATGGGCATAATGAAATGTCTTTTCCGACAGTTTTTCGTTGGTGTAAGAAATTCATTTGTAGGCTAGGCTCAACAGAAGATGCACCACATGATCAATGGCCGAAAAGAGCAACATCTGCCAAGATGGTTGCTAGAGTGAAAGAAATAGTTGCTACCGATGCACGATACACCATTAGGCAAATAGCTAGTATGGTTGGCATCTCATTAGGAGCAGCTCATACAATTCTGAAACGGGATTTGAAAATGAGAAAGATCTGTGCTAGATGGATTCCCCATCTGTTGACAGATGAGCAGAAAAAGACACATGTTCAGTGCGCCAAGAAGTTGCAAAAAAAGTTTCCAAATTACAATGCACGGTCTTTCGCTAATGTGGTCACAGACATGGGTCTACTTTTTTGAGCCAAAACGAAAGATTCAGAACAAAATATGGGCAACAAAGTATTGCAAAAGACCATGCATTGCAAAGCGGACCATAAGCGTCAAGAAGGTAATGTATGCCATATTCTTTTCATATCATGGCCCTGCTATTCAGGTTGCTGTGCCTAAAGGCAAATCTGTAAATGCGAAGTTTTACAAGAATAAAGTTCTTCGAAAATTGAAGAAATATTTCAAAGAACGAAGACCTGCAACTAGTTTGGCCAATGTCAGATTGCTACATGACAATGCTTCATCGCACAAGGCGTTAATTGTGCAAGACTATCTGAAGCAGGAAAAGGTTGTTGACCTCCCTCACCCCCCGTATTCCCCTGACCTTTGCCCCGTTTGACTTTTTTGTTCCCGCGGCTGAAAAAATACCTTTCTGGTCGAAAATTTGTACAGGGCAAACACCTTGGTTCTGTAATATTCCAGTGCCTTCATAGTATACCTCGAAAAGATCACCAAAATGCATTCAATGATTGGATAAGAAGACAGAAAGTTTGTATATCTGTTAAAGGGGAATACTTTGAGGGGACAAAATAAATTTTTCATCGAAATCTATTGAGGAATCATTTTTATGTGCTTAGTTGCATTCATATTTGAACAGTCCTCATAAGCAGTTTATTAGTACATGTACTCGTGTGTGGTCGGTTTCAGCTCTGCGTGGAAGCATCATGCAGCCCAATCTATTTCTTCAAGCCCCGATGGCCTACTTGTTCTGGAGAAGAAGATTTTTGAAGGGTTGACCTTATATGAGTATGGCGGCCATATTGGTCATGTGAACTGTACCCCTTGCAAATAAACATTTGTTTACCCATCCCGTGGTGGGTGGGGTTTGGTTTTACAGCCCTTTCCAGATAATTTCACTCATATCGAGCAGATCATTAATCAGAGGTGGGCGTAAACTGGAGTACCCAGAGAAAAACCACGTGGCCTTCCGTTGCATAACTTGGCGTCTCACGTGACCCGAGCCAGGCTCGAACCCACAACGGTGAGAGTCCTAATGGTTAAGAGACGACGCTGTTATCCATTGGGCCACATTAAACCCCCCCCCCCCCCTCCCCACATCCCATGGATGCTCCATGTATGCTGTATTATACGTACCCTGTAGAATCACCTCATTGAGGTTACTCAGCATACCTATATTTTATAGAAGTTCGAAAATGTATCCTAGATTGTCCCAGTAGGGCTCCTGGCATGGGGCTACATGCATGACTAACCCTCAGTGATTTAGACTTGCCCTTTCTCAAACAAATTTTCTTGGTCCCTAAAGTGTTTGAGCCTTGTCACCACTCATCAGGGCTTGAAGAAAAAGATGGGCTGCATGATGCTTCCACGCAGAGCTGAAACAGACCTCACACGAGTACTGGTAAACCACTAAGAGGATCTAAGCCTGCCCAGGCAAAACAGTGCGAGTCGTCCCGTCCATGCTGATAAATCCTATTGGTTTCATTGTGTGACAGGGCTTGAGATGTCATTTCATCTCAATGTCAGGTAAAAGTCCCACAAAATTGGAAGCAACATCTCCAGAATGACCTATACAGTGTTGATGGGGACGTTAAACCTCAAATCAAACAGTCAAGTGTTCGAGCCTCTGAAGGTTGTCTAACTGAACTCTGACTGTAACTGGTTTATTTTTATTTTCAGGAGACAATTGTGGACATCCCTGTTGACAGACTTATGTTGTCATGCGGTAACCACATTGCTGCCAGCTGTAGTTATATGGCCTTCAACACAGACACAGGAGGTAACAAATAGTCATTATAGAAATATTTTATGGGGCTGAGGTGTTAATTCATCTCTTTAGTAGGAGACAAGAGGCTAAACTGTCTTCTGCTTTTTCAGGAAAGCCTTCTATCTTTTGGTCATTTTGGATTTATTGTCTTTAATTTTCATCTTACTATCATTATACCTGTTTGTAAATGAAACTTGGATGCATTCATACCTGTATTCACCTTATTTGCATTATCTGCTGGTTCCTAGTCTGAAGGTTATCAGTGTTGGAAAAACAGGTAACCAGACCCCCTGACCTTGAAAGGTCAGGGGGGTCTGGTTACCTGTTTTTCCAATGTTGACAATGTTCAAGCTGGGAGCCAGCAAATAATGCAAATATGGTGAATATATCAGTGAAAGTACCTTAAAAATCCTAAGCCTCCGGCCATAGGGGCTTGAAGAAATATATTGGCTGCATGATGCTTCCACGCAGAGCTGAATCCGGCCTGCACATTAGTACTGGTAAACCGCTTAGAGGATCTAAGCCTGTCCAGGAACCGCTGTGCGAGGCGGACCGTCCATGCTAATAAACCCTATTGGTTTCATTGGGCGACAGGGCTTGAGATGTCATTTCATCTCAATGTTGGGTAAAAGTCCCACAAAATTGGAAGCAACGTCTCCAAAATGACCTTTACAGTGTTGACGTGGACGTTAATCAACTCAAACAAACAAAACCTTAAAAATCCTAAAAATTCGGATACTTTGAGGACTTGCTGTTATTCGCCTAAAACTTAAACAAATTTGTTCCATGATCAAGCAAGGAGTCCAAAAGGTGCAGACGGAATGACAAACAGTGTAGACCCTGATCAGACTGCTCTTCTTGGTCTTCACTGTTTGCTTTGGCCTATCTGTCCCAATACTTAGGAACATTATGGTTTACAGTCCAACCTGTATTAAGCATTCTCATCAGGGATATTTAAAATTTGCTTGTGTAAGACAGGTGCTTGCTGAATACAGGTGGATTTTAATGCATTGTCCTTTTTTGGGGAACCTTAATCATGCTTGTTTAAGACAGGCAGCTTGCTTATCAGAGATGGCCAGTAAGACAGGTTTTATTGTACACAGGTATAACTGTTTGTCTAAGCTATAATATTTACCATTACCTAATAAACTATTAGGTCAGATTTAGGTGTCATTGGCTGGTCAGAAGATTTCTCAGAGGACTCAGTTGTAATGCTTTTGTGATAAAGGGGAAAAAATTGCTCAATCATGTTTATTACAGAACTGAATATGTTTTTAGTCATTGAAATCACTTTGTGATTTCGCGGACTTAAGTTGTTGTACGATGCCGTTCCATTCAAATCTGTATTATCTATCATATTTGTTTTCCGTATTGCGCACACACTTCTTCCGGCTGATTATTACTTTATTATATTAGATGATACCGTGGCACACAAGGTTGCCAAATGAGATGCATAGAAGTAGTAAACTTTGGTATTTACTTCTCAAACAATAATTTAACTTCAATTGTTTACATCTAGCAGACCGATTTTCCATAATTATGAAATGCCTATGAAATGTGATGTGATTATTTCTCAGACTTTTTGCACACATGAATACATTTTTTTTTGGGGGGGAGGGGGGGTTTCGGTTTTACGGCCCTTTCAAGATTATTTCACTCATATCGAGCCAATCGTTAATCAGAGGTGGGCGAAAACCGGAGTACCCGGAGAAAAACCACCTGACCTTCCGTTGCAGAACTTGGCGTCTCACATGTGACCAGAGCGAGGCTCGAACCACAGCGGTGAGAGACCTAATGATCAAGAGTCAGTGCTCTTAACCACTAGGCCACGGAGGCCCGTACACATGAATACATTGGAAAGTAATTTATATGTTTTATAACTGGTGCGACCTTGAAGCTGACATAAATTAATTAGGAGTAGGTTTGGCTATCAAACTAATTAGCCAGTGTTCATCTCTTGAAAATAAACCAGACATGCTTTTCATTTACATTGTAGTATAGTATAGTATAGTTTTGGTTCAGACAAGTACATAATTATGATACTCTTAAGTCCTGATTTATATAGAAAAGATTTGTTTGATTTGAGGTTCAACATACCTGTCAATACCATAAAGGTCATTTTGGAGACATTGCTTCCAATTTTATGGGATTTTTACCCGACACTGAGATGAAATGATATCTCAAGCCCTGTCACCCAGTGAACCAAATCTTTACAAGTGCTCATGTGCAGTCGGTTTCAGCCCTGCGTGGAAGCAAAATGCAGCCCATCTAGATGGGCAGGGCCATATATATAGAAAAGAGGGGATTTACAAGGGGTATACTTTATTTTTAGCTCGGCTGTTTTTCGAAAAAACGACGAGGTATTGTCATAGCTCTGTCGTCGTCTGTGTCGTGCAAAAACTTGGACATTTTGTAATATCTCTGTCATTACTGAACATATTTACTTGAAACTCGGACTAGTGGTTCATTATGAAAAGGGGAACTCATGTCAATAGGAGAGGTAACCCTAAAAATATTTTTGGCACAGTTATGCCCCTTTTTCGACTTAGAATATTTGCAAAAACTTTGACATTATGTAATATCTCAGTCATTACTGAACATATTTACTTGAAACTCGGACTAGTTGTTCATTATAAAAAGGGGAACTCATACCAATAGGTGAGGTTACCCTCAAAACATTTTTGGCACACTTATGCCCCTTTTTTGACTTAGAATTTTTGCAAAAACTTGGACATTTTGTAATATCTCTGTCATTACTGAACATATTTACTTGAAACTTGGACTAGTTGTCCATTATAAAAAGGGGAACTCATACCAATAGGTGAGGTAACCCTCAAAATATTTTTGGCACAGTAATGCCCCTTTTTCTACTTAGAATTTTTGCAAAAACTTGGACATTTTGTAATATCTCTGTCATTACTGAATATATTTACTTGAAACTGGGACTAGTTGTTCAGTATGAAAAGGGGAATTCATACCAATAGGTGAGGTAACCCTCAAAATATTTTTGGCACAGTTATGCCCCTTTTTCTTCTTAGAAAGTTTGTTTAACTAAAAGAAACTGCAGCCAAGCGTTGGCACCCGTATGCGGTGCTCTTGTTCTTATTCCTTTGAGATTTCCCAATCAGCTGATTCTAAGGAGCACCCACAAACCGTATGTGTTTGACTTTTAAGTCCCATCAACAGCTAAGGTTATATGGTGACGGGACCTCGAGTTTAAGCCTCAGCTTAAAACCTGGAGAAACCCATGACCCTGGATGTTTCAAAAAGAAAAATTGTTACAACTGCCTCTGTAAATTTCACCGACTTAGAGGGCTTTCAGTCCTTTGATTAATGTGTGTGCTCTTTATGCTAAGTTTCGACATGTTTGGTTGAACCAAACATGACCGAAATTGGCATAAGAAGCTTCAGGGGAAGCAACTCCTGCAAAAGTATTTTTGTCTCCCATATCAATAGGGGTCAATTCTGATAGGAAAGAATTTGCTTCTGAGCAAATTCTTTTCTTTAAGAATAGACACCTTTTTCAGTGGGACAGGCTTATAGAAAAGCCAACAGGAAGTCCCGAAAGTTGTCTCCCTTTGAAAAATGGCAGAAAAATCTGCCAGGTGTTCCCATTCCCCTTAACATACGACTTCCTCTGGCTTGTTTTTATGATTAACCTTATCATGCTGAATAAATTGAGTTAGCCACACCCACTGCTGCCCATCAACCAATCCAATTACATGATATAATGTACATGTATTCATTCACTTCACAAACTGCATGACAAACAGTATAGATCCGGTTCAGATGGCTTCTAAAATCCATTCTGATCTGGATCTACACTGTTTGCCAAGGTAGGGGTTGTCATGAACAGCAGGATTAGGGTTTAAATTGAAATTTGTTAGAGCTCTTTGCACTTATTACAAAGAATATGGCATTTATTGTTCTATTTGTAGGTGGAGGAAATGTAGGTATATTACCTCTCAATACCACAGGGAGGATGGGCCAGGATTTACCCTTACTCAAGGCTCATGCTGGTAAGTAGGACTGTTGCTAGGGAGATGAGAAAAGCGAAACATATGGGAAAAAAAAAAGACAAACCAAAAAAAAATGAAAAGAACTACGAGAAGGTCTGTGCAACCAGTAAAGAATCAGATAAGCAGGCGTCTGCACAATCTGATCAGAGTCTTTACTGTTTGTTTGAACCTGTTATAGCTACTTGATGATTCACTGAGTGGCATGCAGAGCCTGTGAATGGACTGTGTGTATGGACAGACTGATCTGAGGTTTTGCTGAATAATGTAGTTTTGTTTTCATATTAATGCTTATAAATATCCACACTACTGGAAGTGTATGTCTGCAACTGACCTTGCTTGGTGCTCATGCTGGTATAGGAGGGTGGGAGTGAGAGAAAAGTTTGGTGTCATTCACATAAAGAATGCAGAATATTCTGTATTCATACACTGAAGTCATCAGGTCATAATGTGTCTAGCTGAATTTGTGCCATTTACAGCCATTTATTTACTTAAGAAGAATACTTTCTCCAAAATTGAACCTGCATAGAACTCTGGTTACTTACCATTTATATTTGGCAGTCACTTTATTCTGGCACTATTGGCAGAATAAACTGCCAAAATAAAAAGAAAATGCAAATAAAGATAAAAGAGTGCATTGTCCGTGACAAAAGAAAAAGTGTATTGATGTCTTTAGAAGTCGAACATAGTACTATGATGTTTCCAGTTTCCCCGTGTCACGGGTCGTCAGCTGGTGGGGTCCAAGGGAATGAATCCATTCTGGCACATAGTACTAGGGAGCATAGCTCAATATTTATTACATCCAGCCAGACAGTAATTGTCAAAAATTGCTTGTACAATTGGTAATTGATTGACGACTTTGCCTGTGAGTAAACCCAGGCAGACATTATCAGTAGCAAAAGCGTGAATGCAAGAAAAAATGTCAACATATTATAACTCAAAATCGTTTTTACTGAGCAATTAGATAAGAACAGAATTGATTTGTATTCACTCTCACACCAGTGTAGTTGAAAATTGACATGCATGACTTGCTAATCACCATGTAGACAGCACATGCATAAGAACACAGGGCTAAGCCAGAAATCAAGGACATTATTTTTATTTCGGAAATCGAAAACCGGCCAAAATATAAATCTGCCAAAAGGTCCAATCATAAAAACCACCAAAATTCACTGCCGCCAAATTGAAGTGTTTTACAGTATACACCACAACCTCTATATAACACTATTGTTAACCTTCAAATCAGAAAATGTGCAATTTAAATAACTGTGTTATATCTGGACAAAATTGTGTAGCTTATATAGAAAAATGACCATTTATGGTCATTTTTCTATATAATCTATATATTTTTGGAATCCATCTTTAAACTGTGTTTTATCCAAAACCGTGTGCAAATGAACAGTATTACGAGATAATGTGGTTTATTTGTTATTCAAATTTTATTCAAAAGAAACCGATATTGACACAAAATATTATTTCTCTGAATTTCTTTTAACCGTTATCACGCTGTTCACGACAACCCCTATCTTTGGAAACAGTGTAGATCCAGAGAAGCCATCTGATCAGGATCTACAATGTTTGACATTCAATTTATGAATTTGTAGGAATAAATTACATCAAGTAATCTGATTGGTTCAAAGTCAGAAATGGGTGTGGCTAAACTGAATATTCAGCAAGATATTGGTTAATTTATTATTATTTCTCTGAATTTGTTTCAGACTTTGTGACAGATATGAGTTTCAGTCCATTTGATGACAGTTGCCTAGCAACATGTTCAAGTGATGCAACAGTGAGTTTTGTATAATAAATAAAGTTGACCATCACCTATCTCAGTCCTATTACTATTGTTGAATTAATTTCAAAGCCCCAAATACATGTAGTTCCCCAATACATTTAATTTATTATACACCTACACGAAATACTGCTGTCTACTACCGGTTTTCAACACAAAAATACAGAATCACATATCACCCTACTCTAACATGGGTCAAACTTTTTATGCCCCCGCCTTTCGAAGCATGGTGGAAAGGGCATAAAGCGTTGCCCCTGTCCGTCCGTTCGTCTGTCCGTGTGTCCGAAACTTAAACGCGATCAATAACTTCCTTATTTCTCGATGAATTTTAAAATTACTCGGCAGAAATGTTAACCATCATGAGACGACGTGACTCATGCAAAACCCAGGTCCATACCTCCAAGGTCAAGGTCATACTTAGAGGTCAACGGTAAAAAAAGGGTCCGAAACTTAAACGCAGTCAATAACTTTCTTATTTGTGGATGGATTTTGAAATTACTTTGTAGAAATGTTAACCATCATGAGACGATGTGTCGCATGCAAAACCCAGGCCCGTACCTCCAAGGTCAAGGTCATACTTAGAGGTCAAAGGTCAAAAAAGGGTCCGAAACTTAAACGCAGTCCATAACTTACTTATTTCTGGATGCATTTTGAAATTACTTTGTAGAAATGTTAACCATCATGAGACAAACTGCCTCACACAAAACCAAGGTCCTTACCTCCAAGGTCAAGGTTATACTTAGAGGACAAATGTGATAAAAGGTTTCAAAACTTAAACACGGTCAATAACTTTCTATGGATGAATACGAACATCAACATATTTTCAGGCGGGGGCATTCATGTCCTGTGGCCGCATTTCTAGTTTTAAGTCCACACTTTAGCCATTTCCTCCATTATTTTCAGTCCTAAATATATTTTAAACTGTTTTTACCACTGTGAATCTAGAACTTGTAAAATCTCCAAGCTTAGACTAGTGATCACTACCTAGCACATACAAACCCATAACCGAACCTTGGTAAGAGTGGTAACAAGCAAGGGACATAATCTAGTGTCTATCCATGGTAAATACGCTGACTTCAGGCTAGATACTTCGCTGTTTGGAGTTTTTCAGTATTGCATGATGCAGAAAAGTATGATACAATGTTCAGTCTAGGATTTGGGGTTAGGGGGACCAACAGACCTTGGAAATGGGGGGCATTTGGAAATTTAGGGGGCCCTTAGGTTATACATTTTGTCCGATTTATTTTCTTCATCTTCGCCAGTATAGAGCAGTAGGTCTTTGCATTTGTTTTATTTTGAACGAAATCCAATTAAATTTATTTTCTAGCAGATAAAAACTCCTGAATAATTACCGTCCGCTTCTGTATTTTGCAATAGTTTGGTCCGGTATAAATTCCATATTTAGCATAAGCCGCTCTCTTTTGATCGGTGTTGTCGGCATAAACAAATCAAGTCTAGGAAAACAAAACATGACCGCATCCGTGGTACATAATAAATCGATATGTGCTTAAAATTCAGGACTGTAGAAGGTGAAATGAATAAAACAAAATGTTTTTACTGTGTACTTTCGATTGTACAACATATGGTTCATGATGCTCTCATTAAATTTTGCATCAGACAGCCCAAAATCGCGAGAAAATAAAAAAAACACAAAAAACTCTAGATTGAAAAGGAACAAACTTCTCCTGTTGCACCCAATGGGCCCTTGAAATGATTACTGGTGTGCCATTCATGATAAAAGTGGGCCAAGGGCACAATGGCGCAGCCTAGATTGAACACTGTGGTATACCATCTTGATCTTTCTTTTATGCACATAATTATGATACCTAAACATATTTTGATTTCAGACTAAGATGACACAGTCTGTTGGGACTCTTCTCTATACACATATGTTCAAAACTTTATTTCACATGTCACAGTCCAGTTATAACATACGAAGAATGGTGGAAAGGGCATAAAGTGTTACCCATGTCCATCCATCCATCCGTCTGTTCGCATTTTAGATGGTGTTACCAATTTGCGTTTTAAGTTTTTCATCATCTTCACAACTACCAGGTGGGGGCATCAGTGTCCCTTGGACACTTTTCTAGTTCTCATTTGAGAAATCTGTTTTTGCTTTTTGCAAACAACAAAGGTGAAGATCAGACTGCACATTCATGCAGTCTGATCAGCACCTTCGTGTTTGCTTCTTGGATTGTACAGCACCTCTAGTTTCTTTATCTAAAATTTCAAAGCTCTAGCTAGAACAATTCAAGGCTGAAGCTAGAACAATTCAAGGCTGAGGCTTGAACAATTCAAGGCTGAGGCTAGAACAATTCAAGGCTGAGGCTAGAACAATTCAAGGCTGAGGCTAGAACAATTCAAGGCTGAGGCTAGAACAATTCAAGGCTGACACTAGAACAATTCAAGGCTGTAGCAAGAGCCTTAAAATTTTAGATATTAGAAACTAGAGGTACCGTAAAAACCCTAAAAATTTGGAAACCTTGAGGTCTTGATGTAATTCTCAAAAAAATTGAACAAATTTGTTTCATGATCCAGCAAGGATTCCAGAAGGTGCATACAGAATGGCAAATAATGTAGACCCTGATCAGACTGCTCCTGAAGGAGCAGTCTGATCTGGTTCTACAGTGTTTGCTTAGGCCTATCTGTCCCAATACTTAGAATCTTTAGAATATTACAGCCTTTTCAAAACTATTTCACTTATTTTGAGTGGATTGTTAATCAGAGGTGGACAATAACCTGAGTACATGGAGAAAACCACCTGACCTTCCATTGCAGAACTTGGCGTCTCGCATGTGACTCGAGGCCAGGCTGAAACCCACAGCTGTGAGAAACCTAGTGATTAAGAGCCAGCGCTCTTAACCATTTGGCCATGGAGGCCTGAAGGGGTATTGTAGTCTTCATGTATATAGTTGAGCCGTCAGTTTGTCTAACCTGGTCACAAACTCTGGAGACAGGTATTCCCATGACAGGGCTTATTTCAAGTACAAACTTCAGAATAACATGTTGTTTATTTGTCTTCAGGTAAAAATCTGGCATTTGCCAGAACAAGAGAGATTGACAGCTGAGAGTATAGACCTAATGCAGCACACGTCAGTCCTACCAGCTCAAGAGAGGAGAGTGGAGACGGTCTCGTGGAGTCCAGTAGCTAGGGATGTCTTGGCAACCACAGTCTACACATCAGTGGAGGTGATCGATGTTGAAGCTAGAGAGAAGAAAATTGGTTGGTTTTTCCAAAATTAACCCATTTTATGCTGAATAGATTCTTCCATACTAAATATGAGCTGGCGCATGACAAAACCTACAATGAGACCCGTGGTATGGTCGAAAACTCAGTTCAGCCGGCCCGTCAGGTCAGCCTTGTCGGAACATTCTCTTTCTGCTCTATGAATAACCTAGAGGCTATAGAATGCTCATGCAACCAGCAAAGACTCTGATCAGACTGCGTGGAAGTGCAGGCTGATCTGAGTCTTAGCTGGCTGCACATGTCTTATTGTAGATTTTGTCATGCACAGGCTCATATAGTGTGGTACCTCAAAGTGCACTGTCTTTTGGATATCGATGTTAATTGTAGGCCTCCTGTGGAGGGAGGACCATCCCCAGTGCAGGTTCCCAACTGTAATTACATGATAACTGTGTATGCTTTCATCCTGCAAACATAGAGTGGATTTAATGTACAACTGCGAGTAATGGCCAGCTTTGACCGTTCCCAGTGTCAGTAGAAAGAAAGAAAGAAAAAGAAAGAAAGAAAAATAGAGTTGGAGTCCATTTCCAAATTCATCATCTCATCTTCAGTAATCGCATTCCTCAAAAAGAGTATTCTCACGATGTGAGGGATAGTTTATATTTAGTTAGAAAATTGGTGAACTTTTTGTAAACATTGAAGGCCATGATCAGATGCCACAGAATGTGGATCTGAGCCTGCACTATTTGCCAATGACTTGATTTGGGTTTTCCCTTCTAAAATGGGTTAACCAAAATATTCATACATTAAAATTGGTTATTTCAGTCAAATATAGCAATGATAATACTTAACAAAAGCATACTTTTTCAGTGCATTTACATGAACATTCCTATAGTAAACTTTTGAGTCCTAATTATACCCCTGGCATACAAAGTATGCTATGTTCATATGCTATGGGGGTATACTGGCATACGAAGTATGCTATGGGGTATAATGTTTTCGTTTTCTTGTTTTAATTGTAGCCCTCAAACCAGAATATTTCATCAAATAATGGTTCGAAAATTTGTTTGTTTGTTTGTTTTGGAGTTTAACGGCCCAGGCAACACTATTTAGGTCATTTTTGAGTCGGTCAATTTTCCTTTCCACACTTTTCATGGGCAGGCTTATACATAAGCTGTTAATCAGTACAGTGCACATTCTTTCACCAGAAACTGACAACTGCCCTTCTTGAATCAGTGGAAGGGAGAGAATGACCGTAGAAAAGATTTCATGACCAATCTTCACGAAAGAATGTTGCCGACCCTGGCAGGTATTGAACTGCATCCTGATCACTAGTCAGACGCACATCCGACTGAGCTACTGAGGCCGGCAATGGTAGGAAAATAATGTAAATTTAAGTTCTTAACCCTTATCTTGCTGAATATTCATTTAAGCCACACCCATTTCTGTCTATCAACCAATCAAATTACTTGATGTACTTTATTGCTACAAATTCATAAACTGAATGCCAAACAGTGTAGAGCCTGATCAGATGGCTTCTTCAGAAGCCATCTGATCTGGATCTACACTGTTTGCAAAGATAAGGGTTGTCGTGAACAGCAAGATAAGGGGTAAGGTAATTTGTTTAATATTCATTGTCAGTTTGATGTATGAACAGCAAAGTTTAAGTGAACCTTGCTCATGATCCAATGTTAAGCATATTTCAATGCACCTTAAAAATAACCTTTGTTCGCTTCTTTTCAGACATTGATTGCCATGGAGACCAAGTACAGAGTATGTGTTGGCATGGTAACAGTACATTGATAGCAACAACATGTAAAGACAAAAAGTTAAGAATACTGGATCCAAGGTCATCCTCTGTTGCACAGGTATGTAATACAACAATATCTTATGGTTATGTGTTCAATATAGGGATTTCTTGAACACCAGGCAATGAAATATGGATTTTACCCAGAGATAAAAAGTCTTAACTTGCCCCGATTATTTTACCCAGGGTAGGAAACAAATTGAGAATTCTCATTTTTGAGGTACACTGGTTGTATAAGAGTTTTTGTACGCCATTGATAACCCATTGCAGGTGGGAAACCCCTACAGGGGTACCTTGGCAAACAATACAGGCCCAGATCAGATGCCTGATCAGGACCTGCACTGTTAGCTAACAGAATTTCCATCAAAAATAGAATGAAAATGAACCAATAGGCCTGTCACCCCTTATATAACAAATGGCCTTGTGCAACACATAGCAATGGAAGAACCTGCTAGTATACAATAGGTTAAGGTTGACATCACAGAATGTAACAATGCTACTAAATGACAAAGTAATGTCATCACAATATGGCGGACAGCAGCAATCAATGTGACTGCATTTGTTAAAAATGTGTGGTTAGAAATGAAAAGAATCTATCATTGTTGTGAGGGGTACGAGTAGAATCTGGCATCATGAGCCCCGGGACAGATTTTTCTGTCCAACATTCACACATGTTAGATTCTTATATTCCAATCTGAAGGATGCCTGAACAGCCTGAAGTTTGGAATCACCTTAATGAAATCCATGCAATTAAAAGATGCTTTTTCTTGGGTACCACGACTTTATTCTTCAATTTGTTTGTTATTCTGGGGCCAGTTGTTCAAAACTAACGACATCGTTAGTTAACGTATCGTTAAAACTTTGCCCATTAAATATGGCAAATATGCTAAAATTTTTGCTGAAAAAATGTGAGCAGCTTTTGCGGATGCAAAAGCTGCTCACATTTTTTCAGCAAAAATACCAAAATTTTCGATATTGTACTTGCTAGAAGAGTTAACAATTTGACCACTAACGAGCTCGTTAAGCTAATGATACTTTGAACAACTGGCTCCTGGTCTTCTCCAGACATTCTGATGAGTCTTTAAACTGAGGTCCCAACTCTGTACGAACTTAGTTGTTGGTGGGATGTAAAACTCAAGCCCAGGCTAAGAGGTGCAAGTCGAACCGTCCATGCATATAAACCCTATTGGTTTCATTGGGCGGCAGGGCTAGAGGTGTCAGTTCATCTCAGTGTCGGGTAAAAGTCCCACAAAATTGGAAGCAATGTCTCCAAAATGAACTAAATAGTGCTGATAGGGATGTAAAACCTGAATTCAAACCAACAAAACTTCCATATACATCAATTTTCAACTGAACTATTTCAGATTGTTATTTTAATTTATTGAGAAAATGTATATTTGGAAACAGTGAAGGCCCTATGCCGCATTCTGCGGCGGCATCTGATCAGGGCCTTCACTGTTTGCCAGTGTTCAGTTTAAGGGTTTCCCCTCTAAAATGGCTAAAGAAGAATCGTTTCACTTTCAGGGGAGGCAATTCTTCAAAAATATAAATTTATAACTTTTTGCAACTTATATTGAAAATGGCTGAACTTTTTGCAAACTGTGAAGGCCCTAGGCCTGCACTGTTTACCTTTGTCCTGTTTTGGAGTTGCCCCATCTATAACGTGGTGAACGCTGTTAAAATATAGGAATCAACCATGGTTTTTCATGCATTAACATTTTCCGAACCGAGGAAGCTGTTTGAACATGAGGCCTGGCGGCCTCATGTTCAAATATCTTCTGAGGGATCCGGCAAATGTTAATGCAATGAAATAACCATGGATGATCGCTGTTCATGCATAACTTACGATTCCGACAGCAAATTTTGACGAAAACGCCCAAAAGCTCCATATAAACTCCATATAAACTCTTCAAATGCGACCGGCGAACCAACATGGCGGCCAGTTCAGAATGTTGTTTATAATGACATTGTTACGCAGTAACCATCTGACATCATCATAGAACCCTAAAATGCTACGTTCAGGGCCATAACATAACGTCACTCAAGGTAACGTAAACAAAGCATGGCCAGTCTTGTGATATCAAAAGTTAAAAATCCATGTTCAAACAACACACAAATTTCAGGATTTGAACATGGTGTTTGCTGTTTGAGCAAGGCTTTCGGTTCATTTGACAATGGCTTCAAATAGCCATGCGCATATAGATATTTATGCATGTATGGTTATTATCATGATTCATTTAACATCCCTGTTCGTCATGTCATGAAAATGATATTACCACATGTGTAATAACATATAGTTATTGGCACATATAATGTCATGATGTTTGTTTTGGAGTTTAACGGCCCAGCCAACACTATTTAGGTCATTTTTGAGCCGGTCAGTTTACCTATCAACACTTTCCTGGGCAGGCTTATACGTAAGCGGTTAACCAGTACAGTGCACATTCTTTCGCCAGAAACTGACAACTGCCCTTCTTGAATCAGCAGAAGGGAGAGAATGACCGTAGAAAAGATTTCATGATCAATCCCCACGAAAGAATGTTGCCGACCCTGGCGGGAGTCGAACCCGCGTCCTCCTGATCACCAGTCAGACACGCATCCGAATGAGCCACCGAGGCCGGCATGTCATGATGTAATTCATGACAGCCCTATGTTTTCTATTAACCCTTATCTTGCTGAATATTCATTTAAGCCACACCCATTTTTGTCTATCAACCAATCAAATTACTTGATGTAATTTATTGCTACAAATTCATAAACTGAATGCCAAACAGTGTAGATCCTGATCAGATGGCTTCTTCAGAAGCCATCTGATCTGGATCTACACTGTTTGCAAAGATAGGGATTGTCGTGAACAGTAAGATAAGGGTTAAAACTCTTTTGAACTTCATTGGCATAAAATTTCAATTTATAACCATTATCCTTATGCTAAACTGAATCTTACTCTTGAGGTCCTTTCATATATAAATTTTTGAAACTTGCTGGAGGCTTGTTTCATAAATTTCATGTGAAATGAGCACTGGTGTCAGATTCTCTATATCATCATTCATAACTGGGACTATAAGTATCTTATATGGGTGTGAGGGGTGGATTGAAAAATCCGTTCCGAGGGACACTGTCCGCCATCACGAGGCTTGCCGAGTGATGCCGGACAATGAATCCGAGGGACGGATTTTTCTATCCACCCCTCACTCCCATATTGGATTCTTTTTCTTGCATACCTTCCATTTCTATTGCAAATTTTTAATGCTGCTGTCACTTCGGTTACCGACCTCCGCCATTTTGTGATGACACAACAGGAATGTTTAGTGACATCACGCATGATGCAGCCACGCATGAGGTTGTAATCAACCAGTGCATTTATCAAACACGCGATTATATTCGATTTGGGGTCCGAAAACCAGGGTCAGAACATAAATTTCTATCCCAGGGTAAAATCACGGATTTCCTTGTCTGGTGTGCAAGAAATTATGTTCTTGCACACCTTGGGGCAGTTGTTCAGAGCATTGTTAGCTTAACAAGCTCGTTAGTGGTCATATTGTTAACTGTTCTAGCAAGTACAATATCTAAAATTTTGGTATTTTTGCTGAAAAAATGTGAGCAGCTTTTGCATTGCAAAAGCTGCTCTCATTTTTTCAGCAAAAATACTAGCATAATTGCCATATTTAATGATCAGTTTTAACGATTCGTTAACTAACGACGTCATTAGTTTTGAACAACTGGCCCCAGATAAGGAAATCTGTGCTTTCAGCTTGGGATAGAAATTATTTTCTAACACTGATGTTCTTACCCAAAATCAAATGTTCTCGCATATTTGATAATGCACTGGTTGAATACGACCTCATATGCGCCGTCGTTAAGGTTGACATCACAGCACGTTACTTGACGTCACTAAACATTACAATATGACGGACATAGGTAACCGAAGTCACTGCAGCATTAAAAATCTGCGTAAATAAATGGAAGGTATACAAGAAAAAGGATCCTATAAGGGTGTGAGGGATGGATATAAATGGATATAAAAATCCATCCCTCAGGATCACTGTCTGGCATCACTCGGCAAGCCTCGAGAAGCCGGACAGTGACCCTCAGGATGGATTTATCTTCGGGATGGATTTATCCATACCCATCACACCTATATAAGATTCTTTTATTATTCTCCCTCTTCCTAGGAGTGTGATGGTCACCAGAATAATCGTGACTCTAGAGTTGTCTGGATGGGAGATGAGGATTACCTTATCACCGCAGGTTTTAGTATGGTAAGTGGCAGTCCCGATGAAGAATACATTTTGATCAGAATATTTTAGTGGATCCCTTTGTTTGAAGCTTTGTTAATTAGTTTAATGAATTTGTTAGGTGGTCTAAGTGTAAATGGGTCTTGCAAGTACAATATCTAATATACTAGTTTGTTTTTGCTGAAAAATGAGTAGCATTCACAGTGCAAAAGCTAATCAATATTTCTTCTGTAAAAGTACAAGTATTAAGTATTATTTACAGTGAGTGATAAAGTTTAAATGATACTTTAACTGCCGGTCTCGGTAGCTCTGTCGGATGCGCGTCTGACTGGTGATCAGGGGGACTTGGGTTCGATCCCTGCCGAGTAGGCAACATTCTTTCGTGGAGATGGATCACGGTCATTCTCTCCCTTCCGCTTATTCAAGAAGAGCAGTTGGCAGTTTTTGGCGAAAGAATGTGCACTGTACTGGTTAACCGCTTACGTAGAAGCCTGCCCAGGAAAAGTGTGGTTAGGTAAAATGACTGGCCCAAAAATGACCTAAATAGTGCTGACTTGGCTGTTAAACTCCAATGCAACCAACCAATGATCTTTGTCAGTTTTAAACAGCAATACTGAAAGGAATATAATCAGAAGCTTTATGTTTGATTGAATAATGTTTCCTTAGACCTATAGTGAACATCCCTCTAAACCCCATTTTATATGGAGAAAACCAGGGTTTAACTGTGGGTATACATTAAATTCCTTATTTCTTCTCCAACACATAGGATGTTGTTACTCATTAGAACAACCTCATTGAGGTGGTTCTAAGTCATCATCATCATCAACGGATTTTTTATTAACGTGCAGGTACAGGGGCAACGTCCACATAAGTGGGCCCCCTTCCAGGTAGCTGGCTTGCTGCACGCATGGCAGATCTTACACCAGATCTCCAGGCTTGTCTATCATGAGGATCGATCGCAGAGAGCTTCCATTCTCTGCAATCTCTTTCTGTTAGTTGCTTCCAGGTCATCTTGGGCCTTCCTGGCCCCCGCTTTCCACTTACCTGTATGTCACAGGCAGTCTTGATTGCACCGTTGGAGCGTTCCACATGTCCATACCAGCGAAGCCTTCTCTCTTTCAGAATGAGGTCCAGGTCCTCAATGCCAAGACGCTCAAGTAACTCACTGGACCTGATGGTGACAGTGTCCTGTGGCTTGACATTGCAGATCTGTCTGATCATTGCCCTGTCATTTCGCTGTAGACGTTGGAGGTTTGGCTTTGTCAATGGCCATGTCTCACTGGCATGGAGCATTGCGCTCCGTACACAAGAGCTATACACACGGCCACGTGTCTTGAACGAGAGGTGGCGGGAAGAGAGAACTGGTAGCAACTCCTTGAATTTCTTCCAGGCTGTTTTCACACGTGATGTAGTTGAAAGGTCGCAACCACCCCCTGCAGAGAGCATATCACCTAGGTAGCAGAAGGAAGCTACAACCTCCAGCTTGTCTGATCCGACTTGAACTTCCCTCTGTGGTCTGCCATCTAAGGGGCGTGCAGTTCCTTGGCACCGTGTACACCTGTACTCAGGGTCCTCTATTAAGCGTTTGAGCCCACTGCATTTCTTGTGCACCCAGAACTTGCAGCCATTACAAAAGATACTGTTGCTGCCCACTCCAGTGCGACATACAGCGCATGGGAAATGGCCTGTACTCTGCAAGAGGTCCAGACCTGTACCACAGATCATGATCTTTGTCTTTCCTGCATTCACTCTCAGCCCTTTCGCCTCCATTGCGTCTTTCCAAGTTAAGAGCCTCCTGACACATTCCTCAAGGGATTCAGCTATGATGACAAGGTCATCAGCATACAGGTCCTCCCAGGGGACTCCAGAGCGGAACTCGCATGACAAGGCTTCAAGCACAATGATGAAAAGCAGTGGGCTGAGAACAGAGCCTTGATGAACACCCACCTTCACCTCGAATTCTTCACTGTAACCATCACCAACGCGGACACGGCTCCGAGCATTTGCGTACATCCCTTGGACCAGTTTCACAATCCACTCGTCCACTCCAAGTTTTCTTAGTGCCCACCAGATGACTTTCCGGGGCACTCGATCAAATGCCTTCTCCAGGTCTACAAAAGCCATGTAGAGTCTCTTGTTGGCCGCCAGATACTTCTCTTGCAGCTGTCGGACAACAAAAATTGCATCTGTTGTGCCTCTTCCTGGGACGAAGCCAAACTGGGAATCGTCGATGGACACCAACTGCCTAATGAGGCCATCCACAATCCTTTCCAGGACTTTCATGACCTGTTCTGTCAGCTTGAGACCACGGTAGTTGCCCCGTTCCAATGCATCGCCCTTGCCCTTGTAGAGACAGACAATGAAACTCTGTTCCCAGTCAGAAGGTACCTTCCCATCACGGATGATTGCAGCTGCAAGGTCACGGATCATCGAGGCACCCGCATCACCTGCAGCCCTTATCATCTCCACCACTATGCCAGAGGGACCAGGTGCTTTGCCAGTCTTCATCTGAGAGATAGCCTTCTTAACCATATCAATAGTGATTGGGATGGGTGGCCCTTCCACTGGTGGTTCATCAGACAGGTGGCCTGGGTCCCAGTCGAACTCAACATTGAGTAGCCTTTGGTAGTGTTCTAACCAGGCCCTCTGCTTTGAGTCATCACTCATTGACATCTCCCCTGCATCATTCTTTACTGGTTTGTCACCTACAACATCGGCATTCTCTCTTCTCATCTGGTTAGCAAGGCGGTATATTTCTGAGGACTTAGGGTCAATATTCTTGTAGATCTCCTTCTCAGCTTCTTGGCGAGCATGGTGCACCGCACGTCTGGCTATGCGTTTGGCCGCAAGATATGAAGCACGGGTGCCCTTACCAGTCTTCCAAGCTTTAAAGGCTTGCCGCTTGGCTGCTATGACCTTATTAACATCCTCATTCCATGTTAAGTAGCACCCACAACCTATGTTTGCGGCATAAATAAGGAAAATATCACTGATTTTCATCAGAAAGGTAGCCATTTTGGAGATGTGAAAAATGCACTACGTTGCAGGGGTCAGTCATCGTAATGTAAATCAGGGTCCACAAATTGTGCAGTCAGTACTAGTTATGGCCAAGATCAGGCTGCAAAGAGTTGAAAGCTTGTTGGAAAATTTGCATGTTGTATTTTGAATTCTTTCTGGCAAATATCAAAGGAGTCTTTTGTCATTCTGAAAGTGCAGATATACTTTCTATGAGCTGAACAGCATGCATTTTTTTCTGCTGAAGCTGTCTCAGCTTTCTATTTTTGTAGGTGAATTTAAGCTAGAAACACTTTTTAGTTTCTTCTATGGATTTGGTTTATCTAGAAATTGCAAAAACTGAACAAGTACGGTAAAATTCCGCTATTAAGACCACCTAAAATTAAGACTTAATCTGCTTTTAAAAGCTTATTAGCTCACCTGTCACGTAGTGACGAGGTGAGCTTTTGTGATCACTTTTTGTCCGTCGTCCGTCGTGCGTGCGTGTGTGCGTGTGTGCGTGCGTGCGTAAACTTTTTCTTCAAATGACATCTCCTCCTAAACCACTGATCGGATTTTGACCAAACTTCACAGAAATGATCCTTAGGTGGTCCCCTTTCAAAGTTGTTCAAATGGTTCCGGTCCATTGCACATCTAGGTCACAGGAGCTGAAAATAGATTTTTTAAACGAAAACTTTAAAAATCTTCTTCTCTGAAACCGCAAGGCCTAGGTCTTTGATATTTAGTATGAAGCTTCATCTAGTGGACCTCTACCAAGATTGTTCAAATTAAAGCCCTAGGGGCCAAAATGCCCCCGCCCCGGGGGCCTTTGGTTTTACATAGGCTTATAAAGGGAAAATCATTAAAAAATCTTCTTGTCTGAAACCACAAGGCCCAGGTCTTTAATATTTGATGTGAAGCTTTACCTGGTTGACCTCTTGTCTGAAACCACAAGGCCCAGGTCTTTAATATTTGATGTGAAGCTTTACCTGGTTGACCTCTACTAAGATTGTTCAAATTATAGCCTTGGGGCCAATAATGCCCCTGCCCCGGGGGGCCTTTGATTTTACATAGGCTTATACAGGGAAAATCTTTAAAAATCTTCTTCTCTGAAACCGCAAGGCCCAGATCTTTGATATTTGGTGTGAAGCTTCATCTAGAGGACCTCTACCAAGATTGTTCAAATTATAGCCCTGGGGGCCAAAATGCCCCCGCCTCGGAGGCCTATGGTTTTACATAGGCTTGTATAGGGAAAATCATTAAAAAATCTTCTTCTCTGAAACCACAAGGCCCAGGTCTTGAATATTTGGTGTGAAGCTTTACCTGGTGAACCTCTACTAAGATTGTTCAAATTATAGCCTTGGGGCCAAAAATGCCCCCGCCCTGGGGGCCTTCGGTTTTACATAGGCTTATACATGGAAAATCTTTAAAAATCTTCTTCTCTGAAACCGCAAGGCCCAGATCTTTGATATTTGGTGTGAAGCTTCATCTAGTGGATCTCTTCCAAGATTTTTCAATTTATAGCCCTGGGGGCCAAAATGCCCCCGCCCCAGGGGCCTGTGGTTTTACATAGGCTTATATAGGGAAAATCATTAAAAAATCTTTTTCTCTGAAACCAAAAGGCCCACTTCTTTAATATTTGGTGTGAAGCTTTACCTGGTGGACCTCTACTAAGATTGTTCAAATTATAGCCTTTGGGCCAAAAATGCTCCCTCCCCGGGGGCCTTTGGTTTTACATAGGCTTATACAGGGAAAATCTTTAAAAATCTTTTTCTCTGAAACCCCAAGGCCCAGATCTTTGATATTTGGTGTGAAGCTTCATATAGTGGACCTCTACCATGATTGTACAAATTATAGCCCTGGCGGCCAAAATTCCCCCACCCCGGGGGCCTATGGTTTTACATAGGCTTATATAGGGAAAATCATTATAAAATCTTCTCTGAAACAACAAGGCCCTGGTCTTTAATATTTGGTGTGAAGCTTTACCTGGTGGACATTTACTAAGATTGTTCAAATTATAGCCTTTGGGCCAAAAATGACCCTTCCCCGGGGGCCTTTGGTTTTACATAGGCTTATACAGGGAAAATCTTTAAAAATCTTCTTCTGTGAAACCGCAAGGCTCAGATCTTTGATATTTGGTGTGAAGCTTCATCTAGTAGACTTCTTTCAAGATTGTACAAATTATAGCCCTGGGGCCAAAAATGGCCCCACCCTTGGACTCTTTGGTTTTTCATAGGCTTATATAGGGAAACCTTTAAAAATCTTCTTCTCTGAAACCACAAGGATCAGGTCTTTGATATTTGGTATGAAGCTTCACCTAGTGGGCCTCTACCAAGATTGTTCAAATTATAGCCCTGGGGCCAAAAATGTCCCCGCCCAGGGGGCCTTTGGTTTTTACATAGCCTTATATAGGGAAAATCTTTAAAAAATCTTCTTCTCAGAATCTGCATGGCCAAGGTCTTAGATATTTGGTGTGAAGCTTCATCTATTGGACCTCTATCAAGATTGTTCAAATTATAGCCCTAGGACCAAAAATGCCCCCACTTCGGGACCCTTTGGTTTTTCATAGGCTTAATTAGGGAAAATATTTAAAATTCTTCTTCTCTGATACCTCAAGGCCCTGGTCTATGCTATTTGATATGAAGCTTCAACTAGTGGACCTCTACCAAGATTGTTCAAATTATAGCCCTGGGGCCTTTGGTTTTACTTAGGCTTATACATGGAAAATCATTAAAAAATCTTCTTCTCTGAAACCACAAGGCCCAGGTCTTGAATATTTGGTGTGAAGCTTTACCTGGTGGACCTCTTTCAAGATTTTTCAAATTATAGCCCTGGGGCCAAAAATGCCCCCACCCCGGGACCCTTTGGTTTTTCATAGGCTTATATAGGGAAAACCTTTAAAAATCTTCTTGTCTGAAACCAGAAGGCCCAGGTCTTTGATATTTGGTATGAAGCTTCATCTAGTGGACCATTACCAAGTTTGTTCAAATTATAGCCCTTGGGCCTAGAATGTACTGGAGACACTAATTCTCAGGTGAGCGATCCAGGGCCCTCTGGGCCCTCTTGTTGAAAAGTTTCAGTTATTTTTATGTCTCCTCCCCGCCCCTATGAAACTTCACACACTTATTCGCCATCACAAGGGCTACATTCTGACCAAGGGCCATAACTCTGTTGTCATTTTTGGCTGAATTGTCTCCCCTTGAAATTTTGCAAAAACTCAGAAATTGGCTCCCACGGGGGGCATTGGTCACCTTTAGTGACAGCTCTTGTTTCTTTGTGTTTTCTACACCCAGTATCTCTGAATGAAAGACCACCTTTTGAACAGTCCCAAAGGTAGTCTTAAAGTAGTAATTTTACTGTATGTTTTTTTTTCTGTTTCCAGAGTCGACAAAGAGAATTGAAGCTATGGGATGCTAGGAATCTTAAGTCGGCCATCAAAACAGAAGAAAAAGACACCAATACTGGGTATATTTATTTCTTGCACACCAGATAAGGAAATCCTGGACTTAACCCTGGGTTAGAAATTCTTATCCTGTCCAGGGATAGGATAAAAATCGAGAATTTTTATGCTCTTGTTGAATTGGACGTCATGCATACTGTCATTAAGTTTGTCGTCACTGCACATGTAATGAAGTCAAAAACATCACATTATTGTCATCAATATATGGCGGCATCCAGGGCTCGAGAAACTGAAGAATCCAAATCGGTCCAGCCAGATTTCGCCAAAAAATTACGGAAATTGCCGATCGGTTTCGGTAATTTCCGTAAACTCAGTTGGCGATTTTCAATTTCAAAATGTGTTATTAGCGTAACGAATGACATACCGTTGTTGCTCTTACACTTGTCAACGGATATGAGCACCAGTTTCTCGATTATAAACAACAATTATTGCTCACTTCGTTCAGATTTCATCTACTTTCATTTTCTACGCCAGATTTCATCTACCTCCTTTTTCCCAATATCCGGGTCACTCAGAACCTGAAGACCGCTAAAGGGAAACAACCGACTTGGGGCAGTAAAAGACCAGTTCGATGGTCACTATATTTTTTCCCCCTTTTTAAAACCTTTAAAATATTTCTCTTATTTCACGCATTATATTTTGCCCAAATTGCTTTGTTTACAAATGGCGACAACGTGCAGCAACGTGGTCGGAAAATGACGTCATACGGTTTCCGTTTACACAATACACATTAATGCAGTCAAGGACGTCAGCCACACACCTGTTTTAAGTGATTGATTTTAATACAGTGATTTCTAAAAAAATCGTTTTGAACGGGTTAAAAAATCGAAAAACATTTCTTTACTCTCGAAACAAAACATGGCCGAACGAGAGTCATTGAAAATCTTACATGGCCGAACCGTGTTTAAAAGAATATAAATACATATTTCACGATTACACAAGCCTGAAACAAATCGCTTTGTCTACAAATGACGTGGTTTATGTTATTGGTTTCAATGGAGCGTATTCTTAAATAAAAATATCGTTTAGAATGGGTGGAATAAAGCATTTTCCCTTGAAGGCATAACACGCAATGTTCAGACATGACAGGTGTGTATTGAAAATTGCGCCCTGTGAAAAAAAATACATATTCAAATACCGGTTCTATAGTAAGCCATAAATTAATGACTGTCTAAACAAACTAGCGTATGTCCTGCATTTATTGACCTTATTTTCTCACCTTCCCAGCTTGCCGATAACGCCTCAGGCCAGTTTTCACGGATTAATAATTTTGACACACAGGTCAAATTGCGCTCACCCAAGTGGACAGATAAGATTACATGATTTTGACACGCGAATCAAATTTCGCTGTGATAAGATCAAAGACCCCGACGTGGACTTGTCCGATTTTCACCTAGTTAGATAATGAACCAGTCTAACACCTTGCGCTTCAGGCATTTTTGTGTACTTGCTTGGATTGTCAATGGAAAAAGGTCAGTTTGTTTTTACAAAATAACGGCTTGGCGAAAATTTTCGAACCGATTTTTTTGAAAATTTTAATAAATTATGGACCGATTTTTTAGTCTTCTTTTTCAGTTAAAATCGGTTCAGTAAGCCCACAATCGGTCCAGAACCGGGAAACCGGCATTTTCTCGAGCCCTGGCGGCATCAACAATTGAAGTGACTGCATTATAAAATAATCTACTCTCAGAAATGAAATGTATGCAAGAAAAAGAATCTAACATGGGTGTGAGGGGTGGATAGTAAAATCCGTCCCTCATGTTCACTGTCCGGCATCACTCGGCAAGCCGCGTGATGCAGGACAGCGACCATCAGGAATGTTTCTTCTATACGTCACTCACACCCATGTAACATGCTTTTATTCTCTGTTTCCTTTATGATGAGACAGTTGATGACAACATCTACGATAAGACAGCAAAAAGTCAAATCAGCCTGTGCATCGATGCCTTTTAAGGGGAATGGATACATCATCAGGGGAGGCAACTCCTGCAAAAGTATTTAGTCTCCCATGTCAATAGGGGTCAACTCTTAAAGGAAAGAATTTGCTCCTTTAAGAGTAGACCCCTTTTTCAGTATGACAGGGCCTATTGAAAAGTGACCAGGAAGTCCCAAAAGTTTCCTCCCTTTGAAAAATGGTAGAAAAATCTGCTGGGTGTTCCCATTCCCCTTAAAAAAAACAGGCAAAGACTCTGACAGTCTTAAGCCCTCCAGTGGAATTCGTTCCATATACCGTTCCAAGGCGGTTCTTCTGTCCGGGTTTATTTTTGTTGTGGTTTGTCTTTGAGTGTGTGTATCACTTATATCATTTTGTTTTGGATAGCCAATTGGCCATTTTGTGGGAAAGTAACTGTCCTTTTGGCTTTCCACTTTTGATGTTTTCATCAGGGTCTACTTGTTTCATGTTTGTGCTTTTTTCTGTTTGGTGTCTCTGATTGGAGCTGTGGGTTAATTATATCAATTTTACTGATCATTGCCTTCACTTCTATTTTACTGGATGCACATGCGTATCTGAATCTTTGTTGGTTGCACAGGTTTTATTGTAGGTTTGTATTGTCGTTCACTGGCTCTTATACACATGTGCTATATTGGTGAAAATGTGTTTTTGAACATGCTCTCAGTTCATTTGTTAGGAATTTAATAGCCCAGTCGACACAGGTTAGGTTATATGAAGCTGGTCAGATTCCCTAACCACACTTCCTGGACTGGCATATACATAATTGAATAACCAACTCATGATCAGTACACATTGCTTTGCCAGAAATTAACAATTGCCCTTCTTGAATCGATGGGAGGAAGAGAATGGCTGCAGAACATATTTCATGATCAATCTCCACGAAGGAATTATCAAGACTCTGCAGGTATAGAAACTGCGACCCCTGATCACTAGTCAAATGTGCATCCGACAAAGCTACGGAGGTCGGCTCATGCTCAAAGTGAAGAATAAATCAACATGTGCAGCACATTAGTCAGTATGGTTCATTCTCTGTCCACTATAAGGGCCCAGTTGAACAATGCCAGTTAACATATGGATCGTTAAAACTTTGATCATTTAATATGACAAATGTGCTGTTGCATTTTTGCTGGAAAAATATGAGTAGCTTTTGCAAAAGCTACTCACATTTTTTTCAGCTAAAATACAAGAGTATTAGATATCTGTTGTACTTGATAGAACAGTTAACATTTTGATCGCTAAAAAGCTTGTTATGCTGACAATGTTTTGAACAACTTAGCACAAAATAGAACAGTTAATGTTTTGATCGCAAAAAGGCTTGTTATGCCGACAATGTTTTTAACAACTTGGCACAGAAGTTTGGTGATAAGGGTTGTCCATACAGTGCCCCAAAACAACTCTGATCAGACTACATGGATACCCATACTGATCTTAGTAGCTGCTCTGCAGATATGCACTAAGAGCATACTTCACATGTCACGGCTCTTATAAGAGTGTCAGGTTATGTCATTTTTGGAAATTTATGGCTGAACTGTTTGCAAATGGTGAAGGCCATTTGATAATATTGAAGAATGAAGAATAATAATATTGACATTGAGGTAGGAGATTGCCTGAGAAAAGATACAATTTACTTCACACAGTTTTTCTGATATGAGAGTTTTATTGATTTAAAAAGCAAATAGTTACATGTGCAACTTAAGTTTGAAACTGAAAACAGAGGTATTTCACTTCGTTTTCTTGTTTGTGGCACCTGATGTGGGCCTGCACTGGTTGCCAATGTCATTTGGGGTTGTACATTTAAAAAAGGTTAAGATTGGAATGCCATGATTTCCTTTCTGTTTTCAGTACTCTGATGCCTCTGTTTGATGAAGATACAAACATGTTGCTTCTTGTTGGGAAGGTAAGTTTCGTAATCTCATCACGCTAACAAGTCCATGAAATTAACACCGCTTACACCCAACTTTATATAGAGAAAATCAGGGTTTTGCAGGGGTATAAATGAGGCGGTTCTAACGAGCACTCACAACCTATGTTTTGAGTATGGATAAGAATAATTTCACAAATTTATATCAGAAAATCGACCGTTTTGGAGATGTAAAAAAATTGCATGGGTGTGTTATCGCAGTGTACAATACTAACACAGCATGCCTATATAGGCAATGGAAGGGAATTGTGATTTATTCTGCAATAAATCACTTGGAAAAGAGAGTGATGTACCAAAAGCCACCATTTTGTGATGTCATTCGAAGATTCTTTGAAGTTAGTGTAACATCATTTTCTTGCATCAAAAACATATTACATAAAGTCTTAAATGCATATGATAAGACTGTAATTTTGGCGGAATTTCTTCTAACAATAGCTGAAGTTTGGGAGAATTTGAAGGAAACCACACAATTATTGTCGATTTAGAGTGTGTTAGAATTGAAATAGATGATTTGCTCTTGATGCTTGCTTAATTCAGATTCCTTTTTACCTATTTACCTCAAGAGGTCTGAATAAAATGGCCCTCGCTTAGTGGCTGCAGCCTTTTAGACAAGTTTGAAAAGTTAAAACAGTACCAGTATTACCTCACAGGCTGAGAAATTTTAACTAGGAACTATCGGTAGACCAGATGTGAACAGCTGAGCTATGTTGTTATGCTGCAGCTCTTGTTTTATAGAGAACAAGTAAAACATATAATAGAAACGTCAAATGGTACAATACCAGACCCACTCGTTAAAATCTTATGATGGCATTTGTTTACCTAATGTTAAAACTTCTATAATTTAATAAGTTAAACACATTTATCTTTCTGTTGAAGAGATGTGAGTAGCTTTTGCTTTTTTTGCTGCTCACATTTTTTTTCAGCAAAAATACCTGCATATTGGATAATGTATTTGCTAGAACATTTACCATTGCTTCCCCCAATGAGTTTGTTAAACTTATGCTGCCTAAATCAACTTGGGCGTGATCATTTCCTCTTCCCCAGAATGCATTTCATTTCAGGCTGACAATTGCTGGTCCTACCTGGAAGTGTCAACGTCTTCTCCCTACTTCACACAAAGTAAGAAAAAAAAGAAGACTAGCCACCATTTTGTTAGGCCTGGGAGTTCTGTTTTAAAATTGCCTGACTGATTAAGGGGATTGGGAACACCTTCAGGGGAGGCAACTCCTGCAAAAATATTTTTCACTTCCATGTTACTGGTTCCTACCAAGGAAAAGAGGGCCACATGGAAGATTAGTACTAGTACTAAATGTGTAACCCTCTATAAATAAGGTCGATTATTATTATTATTATTATTATTATGTCAATAGGGGTCAACTCTTAAAGGAAAGAATTTGCTCCTGAGGAGCGAATTTTTTCCTTTAAGAGTAGACCCCTTTTTCAGTGGGACAGGGCTTATAGATAAGCAAACAGCACATCCCAAAAGTTGTCTCCCTTTGAAAAATGGCAGAAAAATCTACTAGGTGTTCCCATGCCCCTTAACAGAAGGATTTTTTTTTTTTGGTTTCGGTTTTATGGCCGTTTCAAGATTATTTCACTCATATCAAGCCAATCGTTAATCAGAGGTGGGCAACAGGAAGATGTGGATTTGATCCTTGGGTAAAGTGGATTTTTTTGTATGTAGGCTGACTATGAAATGAGCTGGTTCATAGCAAAACTGACTAGATTCTAAAGCCCCTGTCACGAGCGACTGTTCTATAGAAAAGAAATCTTTTTGGAAGCATGGACTACAATACAGCATTGAAAACCGTGCAGTTTACAATTTTCTTGCTGGGCCAGACCAGCTAGCCTCGGCAAATCATGACTCATCAGTGACTTTCAGATATTTCTGGCATCATGAGCCATGTTTCAGATTTTTCTATCCACAACTGATGCACGTTAGATCAGATATTTCATAAATCTGCAGTGGAATCAAGGATCCCAAAGGACTAGAAAAACAAAACCCACACTGATGAAGGGCAGGGAGACTTTTTGATGGCTGCCACACATTCCCTTAACACCAGCTGTGGTGAAGTTCAATGTTCCGTAAAAAGGTAATCCTTTTGGAAGCAAGGACGGCAGCACAGAATTGAAAACCATGCAGCAAAGGCTTGAGTTAGGCTCTGCATTCACATATACTTGCCAGGCTATAGCCCCAAAAACTCTGGTCAGTTTGTATGGATATGCAAGATGGTGTGAGTCTTTGCTCGTAAAGCAGGGTCCAGTTACTCAAAACTAACAACGTTATTAGTCAACATATTGTTAAAACTTTTATCATTTAGTATGGAAAATATGCCGATATTTTTGCTGAAAAAGTGAGTAGCTTTTGCAAATGCAAAAGCTACTCACATTTTTCCAGCAAAAGTATCAGGGACTTAAATATTATACATGCTAGAAAATTTAACAATTAGACCACAATAAAATTTTTACGGTAGCTGAGGCATGATAAAACCAACAAGAAGGTCTGGGCCGACCTGTTCAAAGCATTATTAGCTTAACCATTAGTCTCCTCTAATTGGTCAAATTCTTCACTTTTCCATCCTTTTGTTTAGGCACATTTTGATAGGATAACTATTTATCCCATAAACCAATTAGGTAACCAGGTAACTGCTGTTCATAACTGATTTTTTGCTCACCTGTCACTTAGTGACAAGGTGAGCTTTTGTGATCGCATTTTGTCCGTCGTCCGGGCGTGCGTGCATAAACAATTTCTTGTCTGCACGATAGCATCTTCATTTATGATTTGATTTTAACCAGACTTGCACACAACTTGTACCACCATGAGATCTAGGTTCCTTCCTTGAACCAGCCATATCCCATCATGTGTTACGGAGTTACGGCCCCTGAAAGGACAAAAATTGCCTATTTTGGTCTTGTCCGCACGATAGCATCTTCATTTATGATTTAATTTTAACCAGACTTGCACACAACTTGTACCACCATGAGATCTAGGTTCCTTTCTTGAACCAGTCATATCCCATCATGTGTTATGGAGTTACGGCCCCTGAAAGGGCAAAAATTGCCTATTTTGGTCTTGTCTGCATGATAGATGTTTCATTTATGATTTGATTTTAACTAAACTTGCACACAATTTGTACCACCACAAAATCTTGGTCAAGTTCGAATATGGGTCATGTCGGGTCAAAATGTAGGTCGGTAGGTCAAATCAGAAAAAAAACCTTGTGAAGACATGAGAGGCCACAGTTTTGGTCACCATCATCAAACTTGCCCAGAATGATTATCTTGACAATATCTCAGTCAAGTTCGAATATGGGTGTTGTCGGGTCAAAAAGTAGGTCAGTAGGTCAAATCATAGAAAAACCTTCTGAACACACTAGAGACCACAATTTATGTCCAATCATTATCAAACTTGCCCAGAATGATCATCTTGACAATATCTTGGTCAAGTTGGAATACGGGTCATGTTGGGTCAAAAAGTAGGTCAGTAGGTCAAATCATAGAAAAACCTTGTGAACACACTAGAGGCCACAGTTTTGGTCAGATCATCATCAGACTTGCCCAGAATGATCATTTTGACAATATCTAGGTCAAGTTCGAATATGGGTTATGTCGGGTCACAAAGTAGGTCAGTAGGTGAAATCATAGAAAAACCTTGTGAATACACTAGAGGCCGCAGATTTGGTCCAATCATTATCAAACTTGCCCAGAATGATAATCTTGACAATATCTCGGTCGGTTTTGAATACGGGTCATGCTGGGTCAAAAAGTAGGTCGGTAGGTCAAATCATAGAAAAACCTTGTGAATACACTAGAGGCCACAGTTTTAGTCTGATCATCATGAAACTCGCTAAGAATGATTATCTTGACAATTTCCCGGTCAAGTTCGAATATGGGTCATGTAGGGTCAAAAAGGAGGTCAGTAGGTCAAATCAGAGAAAAACCTTGTGAACACACTAGAGGCCACAGTTTTGGTCCGATCATCATCAGACTTGCTCAGAATGATCATCTTGACAATATCTCGGTCAGGTTCGAATATGGGTCATGTCAGGTCAAAAAGTAGGTCAGTAGGTCAATCATAGAAAAACCTGAACACACTAGAGGCCACAGTTTAGGTCCGATCATCATCAAACTTGCCAAGAATGATCATCTTGACAATATCCGGGTCAAGTTTGAATATGGGTCATGTCGGGTCAAAAAGTAGGTCAGTAGGTCAAATCATAGAAAAACCTTGTGAACACACTAGAGGCCACAGTTTTGGGCCGATCATCATCAAACTTGCCCAGAATGATCATCTTGACAATATCTCAATCAAGTTCAAATATGGGTCATGTTGGGTCAAAAAGTAGGTCAGTAGGTCAAACCCGCTGAACACACTGGTGGCTACAGTTTTGGTCTGATCATCATCAAACTTGCTCAAAATGATCATTTGACAATATCTCGGTTAATTTCGAATATGGGTCACGTCTGGTTAATATGGAGGTCAGATTGTTGAAAAACCTTGTGAACACACTAGAGGCCCAAGTTTTGGTCCGATCGTCATCAAACTCACTCAGAATGATCATCTTGACAATATCTGTGTCAAATTTGAATATGGGTCATGTCGGGTCAAAAAGCAGGTCAGCAGGTCAAATCATAGAAAATTGTTTTGAACACTCTATGAGGCCACAGTTTCAGTCAAATCATCATAAAACTTGCTCAGAATGATCATCTGGACAATATCTCAGTTAAGTTCGAATATGGGTCATGTCAAATCAAAAAGTAGATCAGTAGGTTATTCTGTCATAACTTTTGAACCGTTTGAGATAGAGCCTTCATGTTTGGCATGTAGGTTCCTTCTAACAAGGGCTTCCCACTCATAAATATTTGACCTGTGACCTTGACCTGTGACCTACTTTATCATACATTTTGAACCATATGAGATAGAGCCTTCATATTTGGCATGCATGTTCCTTGTGACAAGGTTTTCTCAGCCATTCAAAACATTTGACCCATGACCTTGACCATTGACCTACTTTGTCATAACTTTTAAAGCATTTGAGATACAAGATACAGCCTTCATATTTAGCATGTAGGTTCCTTGCCACAATGTTGCTTAGATAATCCTCTACCAAAAAGGCTAAAAAATCCCACTCAGATGAACAAAATGGCCACTGGAGGTAAAAATAGAAAAATATTGTAAATTTGACTCAAACGGAAACTCCCCCTAAACCCTAAGGCCAATTTGATTCAAAGTTCCCAGGAATGTTGCCTAGGTTACTCCCTACCATATAAGCTAAAATCACTCTGCTGATGAACAAGATGGCCACAAGAGCTAAAAATAGAATGTACTCGAGACAGTGACACACAGGTGAGTGAACCAGGGCCCTCTGGGCCCTCTTGTATATCTGAATTACGGCCTTGTAAAATCAATGTAAACTCCCTGCTGCCCCCCAGCCCAACCCCCAACATGGAAACATCAGGAAATTTTATAAATTTTTCAAGGTCAGTGAAAAGTTTGGAAATGTTGAAAAAGAAAAAAACGTCATGAAATTCAAAATTTCAACAATGTCAGGGAAATGACAGGAAATTGTAATTTTAGGACAAAAAGCTCTATAAATGTGACCATTTTGAGATTATACTATCATAGTCAAATTTAAAGTCTCATCTTGGTACTAAAATGAAGGCAAGTGGTCATTTACTTTCGTTTTTTGTTAAATAAAAATATATAGCCATAGTGTCAGGTGAAAGTCCCACGAAATTGCAAGCAATGTCTCAAAAATGACCTAAGTAGTGTTGACAGGGAAGTTAAACCTCAATTCGGACAAGCAGAACTATTTAAAAATATTTTGCCTCCCCTTTCAATAGGGGTTAATAAATTGCTCCTTTACCAGCAGACCCCTTTTCTGGGAGGACAAAATGTACAAGAAAGCAATCACAATGTCCCAAAAGTTGTCTCCCTTCGGGCCATCATCCTTAATTAGCGGGGATGCTATTTTGATACATGTACACCACAACCTCACTATAACATGGTTCGTTATAACACGGCTTTGGAAAAAATGGCTTCAAGATGGATCCAAAAAATATATAGATTATATAGAAAAATGACCATAAATGGTCATTTTTCTATATAATCTATACACTTTTGTTTGGATATAACAGGGTTGTTTAACTAACACGGTTTCTGCTTTGGACCCAATAAATAGTGTTATAAAGAGGTTGTGGTGAATCTGTAATTCATATGTTTCAGATGCTGTGGAGAGGTGTGAGCAGATAAAAGGAGCCTGTTTGATCCCTAAGAGGGGTGTGAATGTGATGGAGGGAGAAGTGGATAGACTTCTGATCCTTATACAACACAGCATTATACCATTACCATACATTGTTCCTAGGAGGGTGAGTGATTCAAAGTTATGGATGTTAAAGGGATTTTTTTTTCATATTTCTTCAGATATTACAGAGTGTCAGATATTGAAGAGCTTGAGAGATTAGTTTTTCTCCATAAACTGGTCATCATGACTTAATAGTGGTTAAGAGCTCTGACTTTAAACATTAGGTCTCTCCATACTATGGGTTTGAGCTTCTCTCATGTGAGGTGCCAAATTCATGTTTTTTCTCCAGGTCCACAAAGTCCTCCATCGATGTTCTATACAGTCCAACTTCAATGGCTTGAACACCTTTGGGACCTCGAAAATCTGTTCGAGACAGGGGTAGTTCGAGCCACTGAGATTACTGTCAGGAGGCATGACGAGATACTTTTAGACATCTTTTCGGTGTTCTATAATAAAAATGTATGCTGTGTGTACTCATTAGAATCGCCTCATCGAGGTGATTCTTATGAGTACACACAGCATACATTTGCAAGATAAAAGACTAAATTCTCCTTAATTATTCCCCACTATGTCTTATGTAGAGGATTTCGCTAGGGGCTCAAGAATGGGTTCGACACATCCATGGTAAACGAGCCATCGGTGTTCGAGCCATCAAAGTTCTACTTTAGTTAAAAAAGATAAACCATCAGGAACTGATACAATCAGATCCCAAATTCTTCCCACATTATCACTAGGGAAGGCTGGAAGTCCATTTTTGTAGAATTCAGGGTCTTTAGAGTCAATCCATCCTCCAACCACTGCCTTAAGCTCTTCATCTGACTGGAAGTGACATACGCGCAATTATTTCTTGAAGCTAAGAAACAAAAAGTATTCACTTGGTGCCAGATCAGGAAAATAGGGTGGATGGGATAAGGGTTTGAAACCGTTCAGCTTCATTGCATCCACAGAAACTTTGCAAGTATGGACTCTAGCATTGTCATGTTGCAACATCACACCTTTTGTAATTTTTTCCTTTTCTGTGCTACACGTAATTGGTCCAAAATATTAGTATATTTGTACAAATGTTTGTGGTGTATTAATGGTCATGAATGTAGTGATCTGCAAACATTAATGCACGCTACTAAGAAAATAGTGAATAATAAATAGGAGAAATTTTTAAATCTGTAAACTTTAATACCAGTGAATATGCAATAATCTGGAAAACCTCAAACATTCATGTCATTACATTAAGTACAAGTACTTATCATGGCTTTTCCTAAGTGACCTTTTCTTTCTATTTTACAGCAATACACAGACTTTCATGAGGATTTATTCCCCAGAACAAAATGCGGCACCCCAGCCCTGAGTCCTGCTCAGTGGTTTAGTGGTGAGAATGGAAAGGTAAGATTTTGAAATGCTTCAGGGGGTGTACATACTTTCATGGGAGAAAACACTTCACAAATATTTTTGTTTCCAATGGTCATTCTCTCCTGCTGATTCAAGAAGGGCAGTTGTAATTTAATGCCTTATGTGTAAGCCTGCCCATCAAGTGAGGTTAGGAAAACTGACTGGCCTGATATGACCTATATGGTGCTGACTGGATCATTAAACTTCAAACCATTACGATAACACACCAGTGCGACATAGTGCATTTTCACATCTCCAAAATGGCTACTTTTCTGATGAAAGTCCGTGATATTTTTCTTATAAATGCTCAAAACATAGGTTGTGGGTGCTCGTTAGCACCGTCTCATGGAGTCGGTTCTAACGAGTACCCACAACCTATGTCTTGGAGCAGAAATAAGAAAAATAATGTATACCCCCATAAACCCCAGTTTTCTCTATATATTTTCTCTATGTAAACAAGCCAATAAGGTTCCAGTCTGAAGGAAAGGATTTGCCCCCAAGGCGCAAATTTTTGCCTTAAAATGTAACCCTTTTTTTCGAAAGGGCTGAGTTAACAGGAGAACAAACAGGAAGACAGAAAGTTATCTTTTTTTTCTAAAAAAAAAAAAAAATGGCAGAAAAAATGTTTTCAGTACACATCTAGAAAGCCTTGTCCGCACAGCTCAGTAGTTTTGAGATGAGAATGGAAAGATAAGATTTCGCATTGCTTCAGGGGGAATGGATACACTTTCAGGGTAGAAAACACTTGGAGATTGATTGATTTGAGGTTTAACGTCCCCGTCAACACGGTAAAGGTCATTTTGGAGACGTTGCTTCCAATTTTGTGGGACTTTTACCCGACATTGAGATGAAATGACATCTCAAGCCCTGTCGCCCAATGAAACCAATATGGTTAATTAGCATGGACGGTCCACCTCGCACCCTGGTTCCTGGACAGGCTTAGATCCTGTAAGCGGTTTACGAGTACTAGTGTGCGGGCCAGATTCAGCTTTGCATGGAAGCATCATGCAACCCATATATTTCTTCAATCCCCTATGGGCGGGGGCTTATAAACACTTCTAGAAATATTTTCTTTCCCATGCCATAGTCATTCTCTCCCTTCCACTAGGAGCCTCCGTGGTGTAGTGGTCGTGCTACTCGCCTTGTAAACCAGGGTTTGCAGGATCGATCCCGGGCTTCTCCAGACTTTTGGATGAGTCTTTAAACCGAGGTTCTGTCTCCGTATGACCTTAGCTGTTGGTGAGACATAAAAGTCAAAATACTCACTCAGTCTCACTTCCACTGCTTCAAGAAGGGTAGTTGTCAGTTGCTGGCAAAAGAAGGTGAATTGACTGATTAACCACTTATGTATAAGCCCGCCCCCCAGCCAGCAAAGAATGCCAGGCCAACGTCACTACAGCTGGTGCCTAGGATGTGTGGTTAAGTAAACTGACTGGCTCAATATGACCTTAATAGTTTTGATTGGGCAGCTATACTCCAAACAAATAAAACCATGCCGATCAGACCCCATTCTGCTAATGTTATTCTGATATACACCATAACCTCTTTATGATGCTGTTGTTGGGTCCAAAGCATGGAAACTGTGTTAGTTAAATAAATAACCATGTTGTTTCAAATAATTAACGCTGTGGTATCCAATCAGAGATGTAATAAAGATTATATAGAGGATCTTACATGAGTGTTCATGTATTATTGAATTTAATTTTTGTTTTATTTAAAGTTTAACGTCCCCATCAACACTTTAAAGGTCATTTTGGAGACGTTGCTTCTAATTTTGTGGGACTTTTACCCGACACTGAGATGAAATGACATCTCTAGCTCTGCTGCCCAAAGAAACCAATAGGGTTTATATGCATGGACGGTCAGACTCACACCGCTTTGCCTGGGCAGGCTTAGATCCTCTAAGCGGTTTACTAGTACTTGTGTGCGGGTTGGTTTCAGCTCTGCGTGGAAGCATCATGCAGCCTATCTATTTCTTCAAGCCCCGATGGGCGGGGCCAATTATTGAATTTATTAAACAAGTTGAGGAAAACGGATAAAATGTGAGGCTTTGCCAAGCATTTTATCCCTTTGCCTCGACGAGTTTAATAAATTCAATAATACGTGATTACGAATACAAGATTCTATTTATCATATGACATTTAAAACATATTTTTTTAACGATTGTTTAACAAAAATGTCAATATTCCGTCATCAGTAAATGCGACGTTGTTAAGGATGTCGTACATGTAACGTTACGGGGCGTATCTAACTAATTTGCATATTTAATCCACTAGTGGATTATCAAATTTATTACATGATGTTATTACACTCTCAGACGCGACGTTATATGATAAATAGAAAAATGACTAGGAATGTATAAATTACATAGAAAAATTACCATTTACGGAAAAAATGATCAGAGGTATAAATTATATAGAAAAATGACGATTAATGGTAATTTTTCTATATAATCCCTACATTTTTGGTATCCACCTAATGGCCACCTCTATTAAGCAAGCAGCCTGTTACAGCAAGACTGTTGAGGTGTTTTGGTGAGGTGAAGGTGCTGTATATCTTTCCAGCTGAAATTGGCTTATAGTATGGCAAGGATTGCTGTCCTTGCAGCAGGTACGGGTAAAGGGGAATGTTATTATACCCCCGGCATGTGCAGTATGCCATGGGGGTATATAGTTTTCGTATTTTCTGTGTGTGTGTCTGTTAACATTTTCGTGTCTGCTCCATAACTTTTAAACCGCTTGACATATTTTCATGAAACTTCACATAAATGTTAAACACCATGAGACGACGTGCAAAACACATAAACAGTAACTTTTGCTTTTCTACTTTCGGAGTTATTGCCTTTTGTATGTTTAAACTTGCAATTTCGTGTCCGCTCCATAACTTTTCAACCGCTTGATATATTTTCATGAAACTTCACATAAATGTTAAACACCATGAGACGACGTGCAGAACACATGAACCGTAACTCTTGCTTTTCTACTTTCAGAGTTATTGTCCTTTGTATGTTTTAACTTGCGTTTTCGTGTCCGCTCCATAACTTTTCAACCGCTCGATATATTTTCATGAAACTTCACATAAATGTTAAACACCATGAGACAACATGCAGAACACATGAACCGTAACTCTTGCTTTTCTACTTTCAGAGTTATTGCCCTTTGTAGGTTTAAACTTGCATTTTCGTGTCCGCTCCATAACTTTTAAACCGCTTGACATATTTTCATGAAACTTCACATAAATGTCAAACACCATGAGACGACGTGCAGAACACATGAACCGTAACTCTTTCTTTTCTACTTTCAGAGTTATTGCCCTTTGTATGTTTTAACTTGCATTTTCGTGTCCGCTCCATAACTTTTCAACTGCTTGATATATTTTCATGAAACTTCACATAAATGTTAAACACCATGAGACGACGTGCAGAACACATGAACCGTAACTTTTGCTTTCCTACTTTCAGAGTTATTGCCCTTTGAATATTATGAGTTTTACCATACACTTGTGTCCGCTCTGTAACTTTAAAAGTAGATAATTTCATGAAACTTCAAACAAATGTAAAGCAAGATAATAGGATGGGCAGAACACAAGAACCATAACTCTTGTTTGCATACATTACAAATTATTTCCCTTTGAAGATTGTAAATTATGTGTCTGCTAACATCTCTGTGTCTTCTCAATTACTTTTAAACGGCTTGACATATTTTCATGAAACTCCACACGAATGTTGAACACTATGAGACGTTTTGCAGAACACATGAACTATAACTCTTGCTTTCCTACTTTCAGAGTTATTGCCCTTTGAATCTTGAAAATGGCCATTCTATGGAATATGGCCTGTATATGCTAAGAAGCTTTTGACTTTGCTATTTTCAGCTGAGGTGATGGCACTGGCCGGGGGTATACGCGCCCCACTGGGCACTTTTGTCTAGTTTTTGCTGTTTCTACAGTTCAATTTATTACCCTCTTTCTTCCCTGACCCTCGCTTTCATTTCTCCTGAACAATCTTATCTCTTCTATCCTGTGGGAGATGTCACAACATGACCCACAAGGGTTGACATGTTGTAAAAATAAAAAAGCAAGCCTGTATTCAGTTTCTGAAAAAGATAAATGCATTAAAGGCACGCCTTTATTAAGCAAGCACATGTTTTAAGGGGAATGGGAACATCTTCAGGGGAGTCAACTGCTGCAAAAGTATTTTTTGTCTCCTATGTCAATAGGGGTCCACTCTTAAAGGAAAGAATTTGCTCCTGAGGAGCAGATTCTTTCCTTTAAGAGAAGACCCCTTTTCCAGTGGGACAGAGTCTACAGAAAAGCAAACAGGAAGTGCCAAAAGTTATATCCCTTTGAAAAATGGCGGAAAAATCTGCCAGGTGTTCCCATTCCCATTAAGCAAGCATATTTATACTATTCCTTTAATGCTTGCTTAATGCAGGTTTGACTATTCATCATTTACAGGTTGAGTTAATGAGTCTGGACCCAGCTGTGAGGTCAAGGTCACAACCTGATGTGAAGGTCACATCAAAGAAGCCAGCTCATCATGAGATTGCTCACTCAGCGAAGGTAACAGTATTTCACAGTGCTATTGTTTCACAAGTTTCGTAATCATCAATTTTTACACAAAATTAAACAGGCTCTATATATAAAAGGAAAATTCCATTATCAAAAACACCCGATATTAAGACTGCTATTGAGAATGCCATCTACTATCCCCCAAATTAGGCTTTCCTTTAAATTTTATACTCATTATTAAGACCACCGCACTAATAAGAATAAACATTTGGATAGTGAAACCTGTGGAAAAGGCTGCTTCTATTAAGGGGAATGGACAAAACCTTCAGGGGAGGCAACTCCTGCAAAAGTATGTTTGTCCCCCATGTTAATAGGGGTCAACTCTTAAAGGAAAAGATTTGCTCCTTAGGAGAAAAAACTGCCAGATGTTCCCCCCCCCCCCCAAAAAAAAAAAAGAAAGAAAATTGAAGCCATGATTACAGGTTCACATTAGAAGGCCAGTTTTTCAGATCTCTTCAGTGACATATATGAAGTGGAACTTCATGAGAACTGATATAAACAACAGTTGACAGATCTATTTTATACTTACAACATTGCATGTATACTTTCATGTCATTTAATATGAAATATATGAACCTTATGTTCAAAACTGAAGTACAGCTGGACTTCAATGGCACAAACACCTTTGGGACCAGAAGAAATATCTTTGAGTTAGGGTTGTATCATCGCACCCGGTCAGGAGACATGACATAGGATTTATCAGAGTACCATGTCAAGAGACATGACATAGGATTCATAAGAGTGCCAAGTCAAGAGACATGGCATAGGATTCATCAGAGCACCAGGTCTAGAGGCATGGCATAGGATTCACCAGAGTGCCAGATCTAGAGACATGGCATAGGATTTATCAAAGTGCTAGGTCCAGAGACATGACATAGGATTAATCATAGTGCCAGGTCAAGAGACATGGCATAGAATTCATCAGAGTGCCAGATCTAGAGACATGGCATAGGATTCATCAGAGTGCCAGATCTAGAGACATGGCATAGGATTTATCAAAGTGCTAGGTCCAGAGACATGACATAGAAATAATTATAGCACCAGGTCAGGGGACATGACATAGGATTAATTATAGTACCATTTCAAGGGACATGACATAGGATTAATTATAGTACCAGGTCAAGGGACATGACATAGGATTAATTATAGTACCAGGTCAAGTGACATGACATAGGATTAATTATAGTACCAGGTCAAGGGACATGACATCGGATTAATTATAGTACCAGGTCAAGGGACATGACATAGGATTAATCAGAGTACCAGGGCAAGAGACATGACATAGGATTAATCAGAGTGCAACATCAGGAGACATGACATAGGATTAATCAGATTACCAGGTCAAGAGACATGACATAGGATTAATCAGATTACCAGGTCAAGAGACATGACATAGGATTAATCAGAGTACCAGGGCAAGAGACATGACATAGGATTAATCAGAGTGCCACATCAAGAGACATGACATAGGATTAATCAGAGTACCAGGTCAAGAGACATGACATAGAATTAATTATAGTACCAGGTCAAGGGACATGACATAGAATTAATCAGAGTGCCACGTCAAGAGACATGACATAGGATTAATCATAGTACCAGGTCAGGGGACATGACATAGGATTAATCAGAGTACCAGGTCAAGAGACATGACATAGAATTTATCAGAGTGCCACATCAAGAGACATGACATAGGATTAATCGGAGTACCAGGTCAAGGGACATGACATAGGATTAATCAGAGTACTAGATCAGGGGACATGACATAGGATTAATCATAGCACCAGGGCAGGGGACATGACATAGGATTAATCAGAGTACCAGGTCAAGAGACATGACATAGGATTAATCAGAGTACTAGATCAGGGGACATGACATAGGATTAATCATAGCACCAGGTCAAGGGACATGACATAGGATTAATCAGAGTACTAGATCAGGGGACATGACATAGGATTAATCAGAGTACCAGGTCAAGAGACATGACATAGGATTAATCAGAGTACTAGATCAGGGGACATGACAGGATTAATCATAGCACCAGGTCAAGGGACATGACATAGGATTAATCAGAGTACTAGATCAGGGGACATGACATAGGATTAATCAGAGTACCAGGTCAAGAGACATTACATTGGATTTATCAGAGTGCCAGGTCTGGAGTCATGCTATAGGATTGGTCTGAGTGCATGGTCAAAACACATGACATAGAATTAATCAGAGTGCCAGGTCAAGAGACATGGCGTAGGATTATTCAGAGTGCCAGGTCAAGAGACATGACATAGGATTAATCAGAGTGCCATGTCATTACAAATGACATAGGATTATTCAGAGTGCCAGGTCAGGACACATGACATTGGATTAATCAGATTGCCAGGTCAAGACACATGGCATAGAATTAATCAGAGTGCCAGGAGTGCCAGGTCAAGAGGAATGACATAGGATTGATTAGTGAGCCAAGGCCAGAGTCATGACATTGGATTAATCAAAGTGCCGGGTCAAGAGACATGACACAGGATTGATCACAGCGCCAGGTTCAGACACATGACATAGACGTAATCTGAGTGCCAGGTTAACACACCGGTTACCGAGGTACAACGTGACACGACTGAGTACAACAAACGCTACCGTCTTTTTTTTTGACAGGAGAAGTGTGAGTTCAATGTTTCCTTTATTTTGTCGAACATATCACGATTTACGTTTTTCTGTTGGTTTTGCAATGACAACAAATTATGTTTTTGTTGTTTTGTCCAAATTTAAAGTTATGACACGGTCAGAGAAGGGAAATCAAAGCCATAAATTAGGCCAAAATAGGTAGAAAAACAAATCTTCAAGTTTTAAGGGTCTATCAATCAGAAATAAATGACATATACACGAGCATTCTGCGGTTTTTCATGCCTCTAGGCATCGAAGTAAGTATACTATTTTTAATAATTCATAAAAAACATTTAGAATAAGAATCGTTCCGATTTTTCTTAGCTCACTACCTTGAAACACGGGTACACCTTACCACGGATCATGTGTTGAGTCTGAGTACACTAAACACGGAACAAATGGAACAACAAACACGGATATGAAAAACCGAATCTGGACGTTTTTACTCACTATAAGCGCCATTTTTCAAGAAACAGACAAGAGGAACGAAACATATTTGCCCTTTAGTTGAATTATTACAATATGTACGGTATGCGCTTGGCCATTCCTAAACCAAAAAGCGTCTGGGTTGTAAGGTGTGTTTATGACATGGAGACAACTTTTTACAACAGATGCACAATAAACAGTCGCTTTAATCCATCAATAAATGTCACAAAATAACCTGTTGTTTGTTTGAACTGAGCTTTAACGTCCCTGTCGACACTATTAAGGTCATTTTGGAATTGTTTCCAATTTTGCAAGTCTTTTTATCCGTCATAGAGATTTAACGACATCTCAAATCTACCACCCAAGGATAATAATAGGGTTCACATGTATATGAAGGAACAGTCGGACTCGCACCACTTTGCATGGGAAGACTAAGACCTTCTAAGTGCTTAACCAGTAGTCCTGTGCGACGGGATTCAGCTCTGTGTGGAAGTATCTTGCAGTCCATTTCTTTCCACAAGCAGCGGTGAATGGGGCCCAAGAATACCTTGTACATAAACATGTAAACAATATATACTACAGAGGGACCGTTCAAATAGCCAAAAATGAGCTATACTGAGCAAAACCAACTTCAATGAGACAACACTTACAGTGCAACCTTAAGAATTTGCAAAATAATTTGTTAGTACAGAAGTTGCGCATGCACATAGTCTGATCGCTGAAAGTGATCAAATTCTGCGAGCAACGAAAGACTAGCCCCGTTTTACAAGTTCTTGCACACCAGACGAGGAAATCCTAGATTTTACCCTGGGATAGAAACTTTTATCCTACCCGGGTTTTCTACGAAGGGCTGGCATTGAAGTCCAGAATTCTGAGGTGTTTAACTCAAAGGGTGTCTGATGTGCACTGTTTGTATAGAAAGTCGTGTACGCTGCCCGTAAGGCTACGTCACTAAACGTTACAATGGACGTTAGCAGTCGAAGTGACCGCATATTCAAAATCTATGTTTTAAGATTTAAGTAATGCAAGAAAAAGAATCTGAAATGGGTGTGCCATGAAATGTTCTCTTTGGTAATCATTCTGTTTTACTCACCTCATAAACCAGGGGTCCTGGGTTCGATTTTTGGCTTCTCCAAACTTTCTGACGAGTCGTTAAATGAGGCCCCCTCTCTGTATAACCTTAGACGTATAATTCAAAATACACACACGGTCATTCTCTCCCTTTCACTGACTCAAGAAGGATGGTTGTCAAATTCTGGCCTAAGAATATGCACTGTGCTGGTTTTATAAGCCTTCAAGGTAAACTAACTGGCTCCATGTGACCTAAATAGTGCTTGCTGGGCTGTTAAACTCCCAACCAAACGAAGAAACAAGCCAGCCAAAGAAATCAGTGTGAGGGATAGATAGGAAAGTTTGTCCATCATACTCAGGGGCGTAGCTACCTGTACGCAGATACGCACTTGCGTACACATTATAAACGTAAAAAATAGACGTAGAAGAAAAAGAAGAAGAAAAAGAAGAGGAAGGAGGAGAAGAAAAATAAGAAGAAAAAGAAAAAAGAAGAAAAAGAAGAAGAAAAAAAGGAGAAGAAGATGAAAAAGAAGATGAAAAAGTAGAAAAAAGAAGAGGTGAAAGAAAAAAAGAAGCAGAGAAGAAGTAAGAAGAAAAAGAAGAAGAAAATGATGATGATGATGATGAAGAAGAACGACAAGAAGAAGAAGAAGAAAAACTGTATTTGTCTAGGATATACACAACACTATTTATTAGCTAGCATAGTTTCCTCCTCTGCCACGGGAACCCCACTTACAGGAAAGAATTTGCTCCCTGGTGGGAGCAAATTATTTCCTGTAAGAGTGGTCCCCATTTGGTAAACGGAGTTATTATTTTTAGTATTTTCTTTGGTTTGTGTACAAATGATTTTCTTCCAGCTACGCCCCTGATACTGTTACGACCCACAACTTCTAATCCTGAATTATCTTCCTTGGCCTACAGGTTTATAACCAATGACAACCGCGTCATGGATACGACTCTTCCGCACAGAGTCGATTTTTTTTCAGCTATGCTCCAGTCCTTTATTATGGCTGTCATGTCGGAAGATGGTGGCTCGCCCAGGATTTGACTTTCTTCGCAAAAATGACCTCGCGTCAACATACGGACTTGAAGAAAAGGGGTGAGGTGTTACGGCCCGCAGCACCTAAACTACATTATACCTGCCTAAAGTTGTTTGTGTTTTCGTTAATAATGAACAGAATTCTCTGCAACTGTATCACTAAATGGTAATACCATTACTCTGCAGTTATGCAAAATAACCTCCCAAAAAGACTAAAAAATCTCACCGGTCTCAAGATCGAGTTTGTCTCAGCCATGGTTAACCCATTTTGTACCAAATGGAATATTCCTCCTTAAATATAGCAGAAGTTTGTTTAAAAATTTAGGGGTTTCAGGTTATGTTTTTTTTTCTTCAAAATTTATTTGAAAAAATAGCTGAACTTTCTGCAAACAGTGTAGGCTGTGACCAGACGCTGCGTTCCGTGCTCATGTATTACTGAATTCATTAAACTTGTTGAGGAAAAGGCATAAAATGCTCGGCAAAGCCTTGCATTTTATCCCTTTTTCTAAACTCATTTAATAAATTCAATAATACATAAACACTTGTGTAATATCCTCAATATCCATGTTTGAGTAATTGCTGTTTCACCATATTCTTGGTTAGTATTTTCTCTCCAGGATTTGCAAAATTCCAAAAATATAACTCTATGGATAAATTGTTTGTTTGATTTGAGGTTTAACGTCCCCATCAACTCTGTAAAGGTCATTTTGGAGATGCTGCTTCCAATTTTGTGGGACTTTTACCCGACATTGAGATGAAATGACATCTCAAGCCCTGCCGCCATTGAAACCTATAGGGTTAATAAGCATGGACGGGTCCAACTCGCACCACTCTGCCTAGGCAGTCTTAGATCCTCTAAGCTGTTTACCAGTACTTGTGTGCGGGTCGGATTCAGCTCTGCGTGGAAGCATCATGCAACCCATCTATTTCTTAAAGCCTCGATGGGCGGGGGCTGTCTATGGATAAATAACATATGAATGACCTTGACATATAATTTTGTCTCTTAAGACTCTTTCAAGGCTTCCAAAATACCAAAATTAGGAAACTCATTCAAAAATGAAAGATACCCAAGAAAAAAATTCTCTAATGGATGTGAGGGTAAGTAAAAAAATCAGTCCTTCGGCAAGCCTCCAGATGCCAGACTGTTATCCTGAGGGAAAAATTTTCCCGTCCACCACTCACACCTATGTAAGATTCCTGTATTCTTTTCTATCATGGCCCATATGAAATGATCCAATATTTATCCCATATGCCTCTGAAATATTTATTTAGCAACACTCATTTCAGATTTTTTGGCTTTGAACCAATCAGATTACTTGATGTAATTTATTCCTACAAAGTCACAAACTGAATGTCAAACAGTGCAGATCCTGATCAGATGGCTTCAGAAGAAGCCATCTGATCTGGATCTACACTCTTTGCAAAGGTAATGGTGTTTGTGTTCAGTTGAATAAGGGCTAAGACTTAGTGCAGTTGTCTGATATCTCAAACTACTGCTTAAGTCAAACTAAATTTTGGGCACTTCAATAATTTGCTCTATGTTCATTAAATTTCAACTCCTTTTATCTCAAACTATTGCTATCTCAAACTAAAATTTCTAATGCTCTGGAGTTTGAGACAATGAGAGTTGGCTGTATAATGTCGGATTTTGTTTATAGACTGAGCCAGTGAAGAGCCAAGAAGCCCAGAAAGGGGAACCAGTCAGGGAGCCATTTATGGAAGTACAGCTGAAATCACACCACCACCACAAAACGGTGGTGGAAAAACATCCGGAACCACCCGAGCCTATCAGTCCCAACGAACCAAGCAAAGCTGCCAAACATTTTGCATGTGAGTTCTGTATTTAAGGGGAATAGGAACACCTTCAGAGGGGCAACTCCTGCAAAAGTTTTTTTTTGTCTCCCATGACAATAGGGGTTGCTTCTTAAAGGAAAGAATTTGCTCCTCAGGAGCAAATTCTTTCCTTTAAGAGTAGACCCCTTTTTCAGCAGGAAAGGGCTTAAGGAAAAGTGAACACAAAGTCCCGAAAGTTGTCTCCCTTTGAGAAATGGTGGAAAAAACTGCCAGTTGGGCCCATTCCCCTTAAGTGAAAAGCACATTGCCAAATAATGAGACAACCTGTATTTGGGATTTGTGTCTCATTCTAACACAGCGCGCCTATATAGGCAATGGAAAACAACTGTGTTTTATATAACAAATCACAGCAAGGGAGAGCGTGACGAGTGACGTCATTAAAAACTGCAAATTTATGACGTCACTAGTCGATTTCCTTGACGTTAGACGGTGTAACGTCATTTTCTCGCATCGAAAACGTTATAATAGGATATAAATGCATGTGTTTCAGTCGATAATTTTAGCGGGATTTCTTCTAACAGTAGCGAACAGTTGTGAGATTATGAAGGAAACAACAGCATTATTGCCGATTTTCAGCCTGTTAGAATCGAAATAGATCAGCTCTAGTTTGTGATTTGTTGAGTAATAAATCACAGTTTGGAGGTCAGTTGTAAAGTAGACAAATCACAAGCGCCATCACAGTTAGAGCTGATCTATTTCTTAATTAACATTACGATAACACATCCAGGTAACATGTATTCTTTCATACCTCCAAAATGGTTAATTTTCTGATGAAAATGTGTGATAGTTTTCTTATTTGTACTTCAAACATAGATCCTGGGTGCTCATCAGAACCGCCTCATTGAGGCGGTTCTAATGAGTACCCACAACCTTTGTATTGTGGGTGCTCGTTAGAACCTCCTCAGTGAGTACCCACAACCTATGTATTGGAACAGAAATTAGAAAAATAATGTATACCCCTGCAAACCGCAGTTTTCTCTATAAAAGTGGGGTTAAGAGGGGTATTCTATCTAGCCCTCACCCCATATTAAGATTCTTTCCTTGCATACCATTCGTTTCTGAGCATAGATTTTTAATAATGCAGTCACTTTGATTGCGGATGACAGCCATATTGTAATGACAATACTGTGGTGTTTAGTGAGGTGACATAACTAGTAGTGATATCCAGCTGAAAGACAGCATACATGAGGTCATATTCAACCAGTGTAAATCAAACATGGGCATATTTTTTTAATCGAGATTCGGGGGGCATATAGTTTTTGGTCTGTCTGTCTGTCTACAAAAACCTTAACATGGTGCATAACTTTTGAATGGTAATAGATAGAGCTTTCATATTTCACATGTGTATACCTCAACACAAGACCTTTCCAGTGGTATCATAATTTTTGATCTTGTGACCTTGACCTTGACCTTTGACCTATTTTTTTCAAAATTTTAACGTTGGCAATATTCGGCATAACTTGTGAATGGCACTGTCCGGGGGCATCAGTGTTTCAACAGCACATCTTGTTTATTTTAATTCTGTCCTTTGGTAGGATAACCGGACTAGGATAAGAATTTCTGTCCCAGGGTAAAAACCAGGATCTCTAGTGTGCAAGAAAAGCTACTTTACTACTGGGTACTTAACATCTCAGAATCAAGTTATATGCTGATGACACGTTGTTTCATGCCAAATTAGCATTGTTGTATCTCAGTTTACCCAGAATAATTATTTATTATCATTTACAGCATTCCACCAGTCCAAATGTAAATATTTGAAAGGCACAACAGAACATCCAGTACACACATAGTCAACATACGTAACCTGAGTCGGACATTGCCAGGGGAGAGTAATTTATTCTACGCCAATTCTAAAAGATGTGCAATACCTCTAGATGGCTCAGGGGGGCTGATCGGGATATTAGAGGTAATCCAACTTTTTAGAGAAGTCACAACAATCTAGAGTGAAGTTTTAAAACTGGGCTTTAACAAGCCTGCTAGTGGTAAAAACGTTAACTGGTCTAGTAATACACAATAGTGTCATTTTTGCTGAAAAAATATGAGTAGCTTTTGCACTTGCAAAAGCTTCTCACATTTTGTCAGCAAAAATATTAGTATATTTGCCATATTAAATGATGAGAATTTGAAGGATGATGTCAACTAATGACATTGTAGTCTAAACAACTGGCCCCTGATGCATTTCTACAATTTAGAGAAGTCACAACAGCCTAGAGTGAATCCAGTACAGCTGGGCCTAATTGTTCAAAGCATTGTTAGCTTAACAAGCTTGCTAGTGGTAAAAACATTAACTGTTCTAGTAATACGCAATACAGTGTCATTTTTGCAGAAAAAATGTTAGTAGCTTTTGCACTTGCAAAAACTACACCCATTTTTTTATACCCCACAAATGATATTTGGGGGGGTATATAGGAGTGAGCTTGTTGGTCGGTTCGGTCGGTCTGTTGACTTGGTTTCCAGACGATAACTCAAAAAGCGCTTCACCGATTTTTATAATTTTTGGTACACTGATGTAACATCATAAAATACAGGTCAAGTTCGATTTCACTACAATTCATCAATTTTCGACATAGTTATGGACCCTTTCAAGTGAAAAAATTGCAAAATGCCCCTGTTGTACTATCAAGGCAGTTTTTGTGGTGGTATTCATCACCTTTAGTGATAGCTCTAGTTTGACACAAAATTATTAATATATTTGTCTTATTAAATGATGAGCATTTTAACAAAAATGTTAACTAATAACATTGTTAGTCATAAACAACTGACCCCTGAGGCATTTACTATTTTTGCAAGGGAGGCAACTTCCATGATTTACGATAAAAGGGTCTACTTCTAAAGGGAAGAATTTGCTCCTAAGGTGCAAATTCTTTCCTTTAATAATAGACCCAAAATGATACTGGAAACAAAAATATTTTTGAAAGAGTTGTTTTTTTCTACAATGTAAAAAGTATATGCAAATATACCAGAACAAAGTCTGCACAAACCTGACATCTGCTGCAGCTCCGAGTCAATACTGTTTGCCAGTGTCACCATTAAGCACGTGTGGATTGGTATAGAAACAAAGCATACAATAAGGCACTGTAAATTTCTGATCAGCTTTGATATAAGAGAGAACGAGAGATATGAAACATATATTATATCAAGGGAGAGTCAATAGAAAGGGTAGGTATGAAATGTTAAATGCATCTAGAAAAAGACAGCAGACGAGAGAGAGAGAGAGAGATGAGAGAGAGAGAGAGAGAGAGAGAGAGAGAGAGAGAGAGAGAGAGACAGAGAGAGAGAGAGAGAGAGAGAGAGAGAGAGAGAGAGAGAGAGAGAGAGAGAGAGAGAGAGGCAATGTACATTATATCAAGGGAGAGAGTGGATATAAAATTTTTAATACAGTAAAACCTGTCATGGTGGCCACCTCTATTAATCAAGCAACCTGTCTTAAGCAAGCAGGCATTTGGTTCCCGACAAGGCATTTACATTTTAATTCACCTGTATTAAGTAAGCACCTGTCTTAAACAAGCACAATTTGATTATCCCTTAGGTGCTTGCTTAATACTGGTTGGACTGTATATTAAGACATAGAGCAAGTACGAAATCATGTTTAACCCTTAAGAGGCCGAGAAAAACTATATCTGAAAATGTTGTCTGCTTTTATCGTTTGCTGAATCTTTTTGCAAACTTTTTAAGAATATTTTACAAACAGGCAAACAGTGTGGATTGGCATCATATGGTTTATGAGAGAGAGAAATGTTTGTGTGTTTGTTTACAGTCATTAATGTGTATATTTCTTCAACAGCTGGATAAGCCAGGTCGGTTACCAGACACGGGTATCCCTGCATTACAGAATGGCAGCAAAGTTAACGATATGGTCTGGGACCCATTTGATAATCAAAGGATTTTAGTTGGTAGGTCAGTAATATATCACTACACAAAGAATACAGTTTATTTAATAAGCAACATAAAGTGGCGACATATCTGACATCTGATTCAGTGAAATGAAGCCAAAAAGACTGCTGTTGGTAACACACCACGGTATAGGAAAACATTACGAAAACACGCCTATACAAATGCATTGTAAACCTTACTGCCAAAAAAACCTGAAATTTCTAAGATGAAAAATTGTGATAGTTTTCTTATTTCTGCATAAAATATAGATTGTGAATACTTGTTAGAACCGCCTCGTTGAGGTGGTTCTAACAAGTACACATAATCTATATTTTAGAACAGAAATAAGAAAAATAAGGTTTACGCCCTGTAAACCCCAGTTTTACTATATAAAATTCGGGTTTAAGGGGGTCAAAATAATATAGGTGTGTTTTCCTTAAGATCAGGGGCCAGTTGTTCAAAGCATCGTTAGCTTAACGAGCTCATTAGTGGTCATATTGCTAACTGTTCTAGCAAGTTTAATATTTAAATTTTTGGTATTTTTGCTGAAAAAATGTGAGCAGCTTTTGCGTCAGCAAAAGCTGCTCACATTTTTTCAGCAAAAATTTCAGCATATTTGCCATATTTAATGATCAGTTTTAACGATACGTTAACCAACGACGTCATTAGTTTTGAACAACTGGCCCCAGGAGTCCCAGTTCCATTTAGAACCTTCGTATGCATTACCACAGATTGCAGACCACCCAGCCCTCAAACAGTTTTGTATTCTCAAAAATACTGAATTGGGCTCAGTTAACACCATTTTGATAACGCTGCCTGCAGAGTTGTACATTCTTTCATATCTCCACAATGATTAATTTTCTGGTGACAAATTGTGATATTATTCTTATTTACCCACAACCTCTGTCTTTGAGTAGGAATTTTTTTTTTTTTTTTTTGGTTTGGGTTTTACGGCCCTATCAAGATTATTTCACTCATATCGAGCCGATCGTTAATCAGAGGTGGGCGAAAACCGGAGTACCCGGAGAAAAACCACCTGACCTTCCATTGCAGAACTTAGCGTCTTTGAGTAGGAATGAGGAATGTAATATGCATATACAGTTGGGTATACATGAATGTTAATATAATGTATGCAAGAAGTATTGCCCCTGCCCATCGGGGCTTGAAGAAATAGATGGGCTGCATGATGCTTCTACACAGAGCTGAAACCGACCCGCACACGAGTACTGGTAAACTGCTTAGAGGATCTAAGCCTGCCCAGGCAAAGTGGTGTGAGTTGGCCTGTCCATGCTTATCAACCCTATTGGTTTCATTGGGCGGCAGGGCTTGAGGTGTCATTTCATCTCAATGTCGGGTAAAAGTCCCACAAAATTGGAAGCAATGTCTCCAAAATGACCTTTTCAGTGTTGACGGGGACGTTAAACCTAAAATCATACAAACAACACCATTTCAATAACACTGCCCTGCAGCATAGTGCATTCTTTCATAATGCCAAATCAATTAATTTTTTGCCGTTAATTTGTGATATTGTTATTATTTATGCACAAAACATAGGTTTTATGTATGTAATATGTATATACAGTAGAACTTTGATGGCTCGAACACCGATGGCACGTTTACCATGGATGTGTCGAACCCATTCTTGAGCCCCTAGCGAAATCCTCTACATAAGAAATAGTGGGGATAATTAAGGAGATTTTAGTCTTTTATCTTGCAAATGAATGCTGTGTGTACTCATTAGAATCACCTTGATGAGGCGATTCTAATGAGTACACACAGCATACATTTTTATTATAGAACACCGAAAAGATGTCTAAAAATATATCATTATGCTTCCTGACAGTAACCCTCAGTGGCTCGAACTGGCCCTGTCTCGAACAGATTTTTGAGGTCCCAAAGGTGTTTGAGCCATTGAAGTTCGACTGTAAAGTTGTGTGTACATGAATGTTAATTGCATAGATATGTTAATGAGATGTATGCAAGAAGCAAAGATGCAAGTCACCCTGCATGCCCATACAGTGACATCAGCATTTTCAGGATCTACTTTATGGATTTTGCAGGATCCAAAAATGATTCTTGCAGCATGTTCAGGCTGCGTGGATCCTGTTTGCTTTCATATCAGTATTGGCTTTGGCCTTAGTGTTGGTGCTAGCAGTTTGAAGCATTGTATCGACTGAATCTATGTATGGATTCTTACCAAACTTGCTTGGTTACATTAGTAGGATGTTGGGAACAATGATTAGCTTTTGATGACATTTTGTAGGTCACATGCTGACAGGCTCCAAACAATATTTTGTCTGCACTGTGTCTCCAGAACAAATTTATGTATTGTGGTCAAATTCTCCTTTAACCCATTGTTTACTTGTCACGTTGTGAACTCTTCCATTGCTATATGTTGGACAAGTCCATTTGTCATATAAGGGGTGTCAGGCCTATTTTTTCGTTTTTATTCTATTTTTGACAGTGAGTGAGTGTGTTTCAGTTTTATGTCCAGCAACAGCCAAGGTCATACGGAGATGGGACCTTGGTTTAAAGTCTCATCCGAAAGTCTGGTGAAGCCAGGGATCGATCCTGCAGTCCCTGGTTTATCAGGCGAGTAGCATAACCACTGCACCACAGTGGCTCCTACCTATTTTTGAAAAGCCCCCGCCCATAGGGGCTTGAAGAAATATATGGGCTGCATGATGCTTCCACGCAGAGCTGAATCCGGCCCGCACACTAGTACTGGTAAACCGCTTAGAGGATCTAAGCCTGTCCAGGAACCGCGGTGCGATGCTAATAAACCCTATTGGTTTCATTGGGCGACAGGGCTTGAGAAGTCATTTCATCTCCATGTCGGGTAAAAGTCCCACAAAATTGGAAGCAACGTCTCCAAAATGACCTTTACAGTGTTGACAGGACGTTAAACCTCAAATCAAACAAACAAACAAAAACCTATTTTTGACAGAAAATTCTGTAAGCAAATAGTGCAGGCCCTGATCAGACGCTGCATTTTGCGGCATCTGATCTGGGCCTGCACTATTTGCCAAGGTACCCCTTTAGGGGTTTCCTGCATACAATGGGTTAAATACCAGCAAGTACATTAAAAGTCAATTTTAGATATTATGCATTCTAATTTAGTTTTTTTCTTGATATTTTGATATAGAATTTGCATTGGCTGATGTTTAACAAATTTTAGAGAAGTTTGTACAGTAGAACTTCAATGGCTCGAACACCTTTGGGACCTCGAAAATCTGTTCAAGACTGGGGTAGTTCGAGCCACTGAGGTTACTGTCAGGAGGCATAACGAGATACTTTTAAACATCTTTTCGGCGTTCTGTAATGAAAATGTATGCTGTGTGTACTCATTAGAATCGCCTCATTGAGGCGATTTTAATGAGTACACACAGCATACATTTCCAAGATAAAAGACTAAAATCTCCTTAATTACCCCCACTATTTCTTATGTAGAGGATTTCGCTAGGGGCTCAAGAATGGGTTCGACACATCCATGGTAATCAAGCCATCGGTGTTCGAGCCATCGAAGTTGTACTGTATATGTAATGCTTGTTTCAAAATATTTTCTCTAGGATGTGAAAATGCCAAAGTCTATGTTTGGAAAATTCCAGAGGAGGGTTTAACTGAAACTCTAACAGAACCACAGTCATATCTCATGGGTAAGTCAAACTAGCGCACCTCAGACCCAAAGATTATAAAACTTTTCAAAGTAGCTGAACATGGAATTTGTGCCACCCATATATAGTACATATAATACTTGAAATAAGCATTTGGATCAGAAGAGTGTGTCATTTGTCCTGCTTATGAAAAATTATAACTTACAAGAACAAACCAAATAGTTGTATTTAAATAATAAGCCAATGAGGACGGAAAAAATTCTTCATTATAGGGAGATGCTGTCTGATTCAGTGGGCAGGTAAATGTATATATACCAATTACTTAGCCGAGCTGTAAAAATATGGCAAAGCATTATGTGTATAGACTGTAAAGCTTTGTGGAGTGGTGTACCTTGGTGGGTATCTTGGGTACACACTGTGATACTTTGCGGAGTAAGAACAACAGCTTGTGTACATACTAAGCTGTTCAGCAAACAATAGGGTGCTTTGCGGTGGTCCGTCACATGATGAATCAGACAGCACTTTGTACTGATCAGTTTTTCTAGCCACTTATCTGCAACTTTTTGCCAGTGAAAAATTATTGAAGTTGTGTAAACATAATAAGAATCATAAAGATGAGCATATAGATATATACATTTATTTGTTTAGTTGAATAAATCAGGAAGATTTATAGGATCTACTGCATTGCTTCATTGTGTTTAATTTTATCCATCTTGAAACAATAAGGTCAAACTTCAAGTTATCTTTGTTTAAATTTATTCCAAACTAATTTTGGTTATTACAACCTTTCTCAAGGAATTTAAGTATTGTTTGCCAAGACCATGTTCAAGCGATTTAAGTATTGTTTGCCAAGACAAATGTAATACTCATTTCAGCTGAGTAAGAAAAAATTGAAACCTAGCTAATTTTTTAAATCAGATCAACACATTTAGAAAGCCACATCTTTGCACTTTTTCATCATTCACCATCTGAGTTTTGTTCAAGAAAACTTGTTAATTACATGTTTGTATTTGTATTGGAGTTTAACAGCCCAGTCAGCACTATTTAGGTCATTTTGAGTCAGTCAGTTAACCTATTCACACTTTCCTGGGCAGGCTTCATGAAAGCGGTTAACCAGTACAGTGCACATTCTTTTGCCAGAAACTGACAACTGTCCTTCTTGATTCAGTGGAAGGGAGAGAATGACCGTAGAAAAGATTTTATGATCACTCTCCATGTAAGAATGTTGATGACCCCGGCAGGTATCAAACCTGCAGAGCCTGATCACCAGTCAGACGTGCATCCGACTGAGTTACTGAGGTTGGCGTTAATTTCATGTATAAGAGAGTATAAGAGTGACCAGCACACAGTTGGCTAAAATGTTACATTGATATGTAACGTGAAGATACAATTTTTGGATTTTCAGTACAGTAGAACTTCGATGGCTCGAACACCGATGGCTCGTTTACCATGGATATGTTGAACCCATTATTGAGCCCCTAGCGAAATCCTATACATAAGAAATAGTGGGGGATAATTAAGGAGATTTTAGTCTTTTATCTTGCAAATGTAGGCTGTGTGTAATCATTAGAATCGCCTCGATGAGGTGATTCTAATGAGTACACACAGCATACATTTTCATTATAGAACACCGAAAAGATGTCTAAAAGTATCTCGTTATGCCTCCTGACAGGAACCTCAGTGGCTCGAACTACCCCTGTCTTGAACAGAATTTTCGAGGTCCCAAAAGTGTTTGAGCCATTGACGTTCGACTATTTGTGAATTTGATGTATCATAAAAAATAACACATGTACTGTGTTTATTCGAAGTCATTTAGCTTAAAGTAAATGTTGTATGTCAGAAATTATGTCACGCAGGTTTGCACATCATTAAGATGTTGATGATTAATTAATGCACGCGATGCCAGATAAGCTCAGTAACTGCAGACATTATTTGAATGCAAATTACAAGTGAATCTGTTGATAAAGTAACATTCCAAGCTTACACCCAATATTATACCTTGTAAACCTGCTGAACACCTCTAAATCAACGTGAAATAGTCATGGCAAAAGTTTGCTCTCTGTGGTGATGGGTAACGCTTTAGAATTGCATTACAAATACAGTTTAAAGCATGAAAGAAACAGAAAATTTGATTTTTTTTTTCAGTGAAAATACACAAAAACCTCTTTATAACACTATTAATGGGGTCCATAACAGAAATCATATTAGTTAAACAACTGTGTTATATCCAAACAAAAATGTATAGATAATATAGAAAAATGACCATTTATGGTCATTTTTTTTCTATATAATCTATATGTTTTTGGGATCCATCTTGAAACCGTGTTATATCCGTAACTGTGTTACATCGAACCATGTTATAATGCGGTGCTCATTCTTGGAAATAAAAATCGATCTTACACTGAAAAAAAAAATCAAGTATCCTCAATGTTTTCTATTTTTCTTCTTTAGGTCATACAGAAAAGATATATTTCATGAGATTCCATCCATTAGCTAAAGACATTGTAGTTACATCAGCATATGATTTTAGTCTCAAGATATGGGATTTACAAGACAACAAAGTAAAAATTGACATCACCTGTCATCCTGACCAGGTTAGTTGTTACTGTCACATAGAGAATCTTACACGAGTGGTCATTTCATGAAATTTATGAAACGAGCCTCTGGCGAGTTTCATAAATTTCATATGAAATGACCACGAGTGTAAGCTTCTGCTTTATATTTCGTATGTTAATGTTAATGATTTTAGTTTCAATTTAAGGGGAATGGGAACACCTGGCAGATTTTTCTGCCATTTTTCAAAGGGAGACAGCTTTCGGGACTGCCTGCTTGCTTTTCTATAAGCCCTATCCCACTTAAAAAGGGGTCTTCTTTTAAAGGAAAGAATTTGCTCCTCTGGAGCAAATTCTTTTCTTTAAGAGTTGACCCCTATTGACATGGGAGACATAAATACTTCTGCAGGAGTTGCCTCCCCTGAAGATGTATCTATTCCCCTTAATTGCCCAAGATGTGCTAAAGAATTTCAGTAGAAAAAGTGTTATCTCAGATGATGTTCTGCACCAGTAACTATGTATTAACCCTTGACCTGCTGAATATTTATATATGCCACACCCACCACTGCTTATCAACCAATCAGATTTCTTGATGCAAATCATTGCAACAGATTCATAAACTGAATGAGAAACACTGAAGATCCTGATCGGAGGTCAGAAGCCATCTGATCTGGATCTACATTGTTTGAAAGATAAGACGTGATGTCCATGCTCAGCAGGACAAGGGTTAATAAGGTTTACAAGTCTGTCTAAGCCCCACTTTATATGGAGAAAGGGGGTGGTAGGGTGAGGCAATTGCCAGTAAAAACCCCAGTACAATCAATGAGCCTCTGGCGAGTTTCATACATTATAGATGAAAGACCATGAGTGTAAGCTTCTGCATATCATATGTTAATGATTTTATTAATAAGTATTTTTGTACCCATCTCAATAGGGGTCAACTCTTAAAGGAAAGAATTTGCTCCTGAGGAGCAAATTCATCCTTTAAGAGTAGAACACTTTTTCAGTGGGACAGGGCTTATGAACAGGAAGTTGTGAAAGTTGTCTCCCTTTGAAAAATGGCGAAAAAGTCTGCCAGGTTTTCCCATTCCCCTTAATTTGGATTTTATTGCCCAAGATGTGCAAAAGATTTCCAATAGAAAACAGTTGTCACAGACGACGTCTTGATGTTATGCACCAGGAACCATGTATTCAGCATGTACAAGTCTGTCTGAACCCCACTTTATACAGAGAAAAGTGGAGTTTAGGGTGGTGGTGGTGGTGGGGGGGGTTTATTCATTAATTTTTCTTCTTTTTGCATAAAAAATAGATTATGGGTACTCGTTAGAACCGCATCATATTGTAATGTGGATAAGCCTGCCCAGGAGAAGTTTGATAAGGTAAACTGACCAGTCCGACACAACCTAAATAGTGTTGACTCGGGTTTTAGCAGTCTTAATATTGTTTTTAGCTCGCCTGTACGAAGTACATGGAGAGCTATTTTTGTCACCTGGGTTTGCATGCGCGTTTGCGTTCCCGTCACACTGCGTTAAAGTTTTTCAAATGCTTATATCTCAACAGTCACTCATCACAGACCACTCCTATTTGGAACTTAAGCACCTGGGAGGGTCCTCTGATGTTCAAAGTTGGTTTTTATTTGTTTGATTTGAGGTTTAATGTCCCTGTCAACACTGTAAAGGTCAATATGGAGACGTTGCTTCCAATTTTGTGGGACTTTTACCCGACATTGAGATGAAATGACATCTCAAGCCCTGTCGCCCAATGAAACCAATAGGGTTTATTAGCATGGACGGTCTGCCTCGCACCGCGGTTCCTGGACAGGCTTAGATCCTCTAAGCGGTTTACCAGTACTAGTGTGCGGGCCGGATTCAGCTCTGCGTGGAAGCATCATGCAGCCCATATATTTCTTCAAGCCCCTATGGGCGGGGGCTATCAAAGTTGGTTCATGCCCCGGGATGGGGCTAGGGGTCAAAATCTAGAACACCTTTGAAATTCTTTGTTAAAGTTTTTGAAATGCTTATATCTCAACAGTCACTCATCACAAAGCATTCATATTTACAAGTTGGGAGTGTCTTCTGAGATTCCAAGACAACACATCCCTGGGTTCATGCCTGGGAGTGGAGATGGGGTGGGGCTAGGGGTCAAAATCCAGGACACCTTTGGAATTTGTTGTATGCCTTTCCATTATACTAACAAGTTATAGACACATTTGGTTATACATCAAGTGACATTGGTTCAAATGTAAAAGGGTGAAGGTCATGGTGACCTACATTTCACGGTCATGTGATTTTGCCTAAAATCTTGAAGTCTATTTGTTGGAGAAATGTCATACCTGGGATATTAGTTCCATGTGACTCCACGATTGACCTCAAAATATATCTAGGTCATGGTGACCTACATTTCACGGTCCATTGATTTTGTCTATTATCTTGAATACTATTTGATGGAGAAATGTTATACTTGGGTTATTAGTTGCATGTGACCCCATTATTGACCTCAAAATATATCTAGGTCAGTGTGATCTATATTTCATGGTTCAGTGATTTTGCCTATTATCTTGAATACTATTTGATAGAGAAATGTCATACCTGGACTATTAGTTCCATGTGACCCGATAGTTGACCGCAAAATATATCCAGGTCAGTGTGACCTATATTTCATGGTTCAGTGATTTTGCCTATTATCTTGAATACTATTTGATGGAGAAATGTCATACCTGGATTATTTATTCCATGTGACCCCATGATTGAGATTGAATTATATCTAGGTCAGTGTGACCTATATTTCATGGTTCAGTGATTTTGCCTATTATCTTGAATACTATTTGATGGAGAAATGTCTCATCTGGATTATTAGTTCCATGTGACCCGATGATTGACATAGAAATATATCTAGGTCCTTGTGACCTATTTTCGTGGTTCAATGATTTTGCCTTATAATTCCGACACAATTTGATTCTGAAATGTAATATCTGGAATATATGTTCCATGTGACCTAATTATTGATCTCAAATATGTCTAGGTGAGTGTGACCTATATTTCATGGTTCATAAATTTTACCTTATATCTTGAAGTCACGATACAGGTGAGCTATGCTGTCATGCGACAGCTCTTGTTTTCACTTTGGTAAAATAAAATTCACACTTTGGGTGTATCGATCCCTGCTTGGCAAACAACAGGATAAGTATCAGAACAGACAGGCCTAATCAAACAGTGCAGACTCAGATCTGATCAGATTCTACACTGTTTGCCATTGATCAGGTCTGATCAAGGTTTACACTGTTTGCCATTTCGTCTGCACCTTTTGGCCTCCTTGCTTGATCCTGAAACAAATTTGTTAAAATTTTAGGAGAATTACAGCAAGTCCTCAAGGTGTCCAAATTTTTAGGATTTTTACGGTAGAACTGAAATACATTATTTTCAGATATTCTGTGCTGAGTGGAGTCCAGATGGTAGATACCTAGCCACAGTATGTAAAGATGGCCAAGTTAGAATATTTGACCCTAGACAATCACTAGAACCTATTAAGGTAAGTTGTATTTGACAAAAATATGGATGGGTTTCCATGGTCTAGTGGGCAAGAGCGCTGACTCTTAATCATTAGGTCTTTGACCACTGTGGTTTGGTTTTAGAAGCCCCCATGGTGTAGTGGTTACGCTACTCGCCTTGTAAACCAGGGGTCGCAGGATCGATCCCGGGCTTCTCCAGACTTTCGGATGAGTCTTTAAACCAAGGTCCCGTCTCCTTATGACCTTAGCTGTTGTAGGGATGTAAAAATAAAACACCTGTCCAGGAACCGCGGTGCGAGGTGGACCGTCCATGCTAATAAACCCTATTGGTTTCATTGGGCAGCAGGGTTTGAGATGTCAGTTCATCTCAATGTCGGGTAAAAGTCCCACAAAATTGGAAGCAATGTCTCCAAAATGACCTTTACAGTGTTGACGGGGATGTTAAACCTCAAATCAAACAAACAAACAAAACTAAAACACTCATTCTTACTTTGTTTTGAGCCTTGCTCAGGTTACATGTGGGACACCAAGTTCTGCAACAGAAGGTCAGATGGTTTTCTCCAAGTACTGCGGGTTTTTGCCCACCTCTGCTCAAAGATCGGCTCAAAATAAGTGAAATAATTTTGAAAGGGCCGTAAAACCGAAACCAAAACCCTAAATATTGGCTGTTATAAGGAATTTGCCATTACAGGGAATTTGCAGTTATCAAGAAAAAAGAAAACATGTAGCATCAGAATAGAAACTGATATAAAATGCTTTTTTCCCCTAATAAATCCAAGAAACAAATGTTGCGGACAATTGTTTGAATTGCCACGCCAAATGTTGGGGACATCTGTTAGAATCGCCTCTCGAGGCGATTCTAACAAATGTCCTCAACATTTGTTTTTTCTTCCAGAATATTGAATATAATATTCATGTTTATCTCCATAAATTTGCCTAATCTTGACCTAAAGTTTTGTTTCATATATATAGTATTGCCATTATATCAATAAATGCCGTCATTTCGAATGTCAGTATAAAGAGGGTTGACTGTATCTCAGGCCTCCTTGCAAAACCTTATAAAACCTATAATAACCTATAATTTTGTGCCAAACCTATAAAACCTTTATTTTCTTCATAAAACCTATAAAAAGCCTGTATTTTCATGAAAAAACCTATATTTTTCACTTTTTGAACCTTCTTGCGACTCAACCCTAACTTTTCTTCAAAATGCACTACTATTTTTTACTTTTTAGTCCCATAAAAAGTGATGAAAACTGTCAAGAAATTATATTTTTTTTTCCTCGCTCGCTTCACTCGCTCGAACTTTGTAAAATTCAGATCAACTTTATTTGAGTAATTGTGGCACAAAAATTCATCAAATATTTTTTCTTCAGTTTTAAATCTTTATGTAAGTTTGGAAGACTCTTTTTTTTAAACTGTATTTTTATTGAAAAACCTGTAAATAACCTATATTTTGAGTAAGAAGAACCTATATAAAATCCTATATTTTCAAAGTGGGCCACTAGGAGGCCTGGTATCCTTATAAATGTCATCAAATGTGTACATGCTAAAATCAGAACTGGCCTGCGATACTTTCTTCTGACCTATAATATATATAGTGACCATTTACAGAGTGAATCTGTTTTAAATATGTTAGTATATATATATGAGATGATGTGCAGAACACAAGAATCATAACTCAGTTTGTCTTGTTTCTGGAGTTATGGGCCTTTGAGTACAGTAAATAGTGATTTCTATCATATACTCATGTCTGCACAGCTGTTACCTGAAAATTTGTTGATGCATTTTCATAGAAGTTTATAAATATATATAAAGCACCTGTTGCTGACAGGGCGGGAAGACTTATTGTTTTTCTAGGAGTCTGTCTGTCCATTGATCTCGGCCCCCGCCCATTAGGGCTTGAAGAAATAAATGGGCTGCATGATGCTTTAATGCAGAGCTGAAACTGACCACACACTAGTACTGGTAAACAGCTCAGAGGAGCTAAGCCTGCCCAGGTAAAGCAGGGCAAGTTGGACTGTCCATGCTTATAAACCCTATTGGTTTCATTGGGCTTGAGATGTCATTTCATGTCAATGTTGGGTAAAAGTCCCACAAAATTGGAAGCAACATCTCCAAAATGACCTATACAGTGTGGTTGGGGACATTAAACCTCAAATCAAACAAACAAACAAAAGTGTCCATTGGTCTAACACATTTGGTGTCTGCTCTATAACTTGAAAACCATTTGAGATATTTTCATAAAGCTTTAAAAATAAATTTACACACCATGAGATGGTATGCATCAATATTAATTTAAATGTTGTTTGTTTGTTTGTTTGTTTGATTTGAGGTTTAACATCCCCATCAAGGTAAAGGTAATTTTGGAGATGTTGCTTCCAATTTTGTGGGACTTTTACCCAACATTGAGATGAAATGACATCTCAAGCCCTGCCGCCCATGAAACCAATAGGGTTTATAAGCATGGACGGTCTGATTCGCACCGCTTTGCCTGGGCAGGCTTAGATCCTCTAAGCAGTTTACCAGTATTCGTGTGTGGGTCGGTTTCAGCTCTGTGTGGAAGCATTCTGCAGCCCATCTATTTCTTCAAGCCCCAATGGGTGGGGGCCAAATATTAATGTTGTAAATAGAATTCCACTGAGTCCTTAAAAAACAGGGAGACATTGCTTTTCATGTAGAAAATTATTCCTACGAGAATAATTTAATGTTTATATTTTCCTCAAAACAGGAAGGTGTTGGCCCTGAAGGCAGTCGAGGAGCCCGTGTGGTCTGGGTACTCAACATGAAGTATTTACTTGTCTCAGGATTTGAAAAGTAGGTCAATTCCTAAAGGAAAAATGAACACATCTAAGGGAGTGTACTCTTAAGTTGAAAGGTTAAGCTTGATATTTTTTTCCAAAATTAAGAAAGTCGCTCTTTCAGCAAAAAATTTGCTTTTCTGGGGCCAGTTGTTCAAAACTAACAAGGTTGTTAGTTAAAGTATCATTAAACTTTCATCATTTAATATGGCAAATATGCTTATATTTTTGCTGAAAAAATGTGGGTAGCTTTTGCAAATGCAAAAGCTGCTCACATTCTTTCCGCAAAAGTACCAAACTTTTAGATATTATACTTGCTAGAACAGTTTGCACTATGAAAACTAACAAGCTCGTTAAGCTAAGGAGGCTTTGAACAACTGGTCCCTGGTATTTGAATTCCTTGTGAAAGGGGGATTACCCTTTTAAAATGCATAGGTCTGCTCCTAGTACTTGTTCTAAAATTGGAACGATTAAAATTTCCTATGCGATGTTTTGTCAAAAAATAGCTGGATGAGTGACAAACAGTGAAGACCCTGGTGGGACACCACATTCTGCAGCACCCCATCTGGGTTTACACTTTTTGCTCAGGCCTGTCTCTCCTTATACATATGGTACTCGTAAATACGGTATTAAATGTAGTCACTGATGAAATCGTCTGATGAAAAAAAAGCCAACTCATGATTTATCAGTTATAAATCACCTGTGTGATAGTGCATTTCCTCATATTTTGAAAACTGACCTTTTCCTGAATAAATTGATATTTTTCTTATATATTTCTACTGCAAACATAGATTGTTGGTGCTCATTAGAACTGTCAAGTACCCACATTCTATGATTTTAATCAAAAATAAAGAAAATAGTATATGCCCTGTGAGCCCTCACATTTCTTCATATGAAATGGGGATGTTAATTGCATGGACTCATTAATGTGATAGATGGTGTCGATCATGAGAGACAGAAAACATATACATGTACAGTGAAACTTCGATGGCCGGCCCCCGCCCATCGGGGCTTGAAGAAATATATTGGCTGCATGATGCTTCCACGCAGAGCTGAATCCGACCCGCACACGAGTACTGGTAAACCACTTAGAGGATCTAAGCCTGCCCAGGCAAATCGGTGCGCATGAGTTGAACCGTCCATGCTTATAAACCCTATTGGCTTCATTGGGCGACAGGGCTTGATATGTCATTTCATCTCAATGTCGGGTAAAAGTCCCACAAAATTGGAAGCAACGTCTCCAAAATGACCTTTACAGTGCTGACGGGGATGTTAAACCTCAAACAAACAAAAAAAAACTTCGATGGCTCAAACACCGATGGCTCGTTTACCACGGCTGTTTCAAACTCCATCTTGAGTCCCTTGGAAAAAATTCTATAGCTGCAGATATAATTTGGATAATTGTCTTGTTTAATCTTGAAAATTATCATATAGTATATTGTGTGTACTCATAAGAATCGCCTCATTCTTGAAAATGTATGTTGTGTGTACTCATTAGAATTGCCTCATCAATTGATGAGGCGATTCTAATGAGTACACACAACATACATATCGCCTCATCAATTGATGAGGCGATTCTAATGAGTACACACAACATACATATCGCCTCTTCATTTGATGAGGCAATTCTAATGAGTACACACAACATACATTTAAGAAACATGAAAAGATGTCTATATAATGCCTCTTGATCTGCCTCTAAGCTCAACCCTCGGTGGCTCAAACGACCCTTCTCGAACAAATTTTCATGGTCCCAAAGATGTTTGAGCCATGGAAGTCAGACTTTTCTGATATGCAAAAAGCTAAGCCATTTTCTAATTAAAATTCAATAAGACTTCTGTTTAATGCTATCTAGTGCTTGTGGGGACAAAACCTGACAGAGACTCAGTCTGAACTATCATTGGTAAGAAATGCATTTACAGATTCAAGATTGAATATGGTATTAAAACTATAGCTGTCATGTGGTCTTAAAAATAGACCTAACAACATTTTGAGAAATGGATTTAAACATGAAGGATCGATGCAAGAACTATGGTTGGGATACCTGTGATTTCATAATCAATAGACCATGAAGAATAGCTCAAGGTGAAACTGAAATGAAAATGAGAACAAAGCCACTGACTGTGTTGCAATAGGGCAATGTAATGAGTTTAGAACTAGAATAGATTGTGTTTAACCCTTATCCTGCTGAACAGGATAACCCCTACCTTTGTAAACAGTGTAGATCCAGATCAGATGGCTTCTGTACTGTTTGTCATGTAGTTTGTGAATTTAATGAGTGGTTTATATCAAGTAATCAGATTGGTTTATAGTTGGTAATGGATGTGGCTAAACTAATTTATTCAGTAGGATAAGGTTTAATGTTCTGAACGGGCATTCTGGGCAAAATATTCACTATTTATCATATTTTTTTTTTTTTTTTTTTTTTTGTTTTGGGTTTTACGGCCCTTTCAAGATTATTTCACTCATATCGAGCCGATCGTTAATCACAGGTGGGCGAAAACCGGAGTACCCGGAGAAAAACCACCTGACCTTCCGTTGCAGAACTTGGCGTCTCACACGTGACCCGAGTGAGGCTCGAACCCACGGCGGTGAGAGACCTAATGACTAAGAGTCAGCGCTCTTATCCATTAGGCCACGGAGGCACTATTTATCATATGATGTCGCGTCTGAGAATGTAATAACGTCTTGTTATGAATTTGATAATCCAATAGTGGATTAAATATGCAAATTAGTTAGATATGCCCTGTAACTTTACATGTACAATGTCCTTAATGACGCCCCGTTTACTGATGGCCAAGTATTGAAACTTTTATTAAACTATCATGAATAAAGTGCGTTTTAAATGTCATGTGATAAATAGAATCTTGCATTCATGGTCATGTATTATTGAATTTATTAAACTCGTTGAAGAAAAGGAATAAAATGGTCAGCAAAGCATTGCATTTTATCCCTTTTCCTCAACTCATTCAATAAATTCAATAACACATGAACACTCATACAAGATCCTCTATATTATATTTGAAGTCATGTCTTTGGGGTTTGCGACCATGTAAGACGCAAACCGGTCTTTCCAGGTACACAGACTAGCAAGAGTCTTGACCAGCCAATCACGATAATTGTTGTCTGCTTTGGCGTCTGCTAGTTAGTTTAAAAGTCATTTTTGCATACAGTGTGCACCCAGATCAGACTGCTCTTATAGGAGCAGTCTGATCTGGGTCCACACTGTTTGCCTTTGTGAAAAAATATTCCTGAAAAGTTTGCAAGAAGATTCAGCAGACGGCATAAGCAGACAACATTTTCAGATGTACGTTTTCTCGGGATCTTAAGGGTAAAATCAGAAACTACACATTCATTGTATTGTACTGATGATGATGATTTTGTGTTTAACGACGCGTCAACCTTCTTTGTGGGTCGTAAGCGTCAAGCGGTTAATGGTTAAACGGCATGAAGAATTATGAGGATATTAAAAGTAAAAAAGTTAGCATGATATGTATAAAAATCTGAAACAGTTAAATCTTTTGAAAAAGTCCAATTTCTTTCAAGAATAAAATAATATTATCAACAGGTATACTTGAAACAATTGTTGCAAAGTGTCAGCTTTGAAGTATGGGGTTAAGAGACCATATGTGTTGTACTATCCAAGCTTCAAATCGGACTATACACATATGACCCATTGTTTGCACATGTCATATTTGTCAAAGATTGACCTAGATATTACTACGCTATTTGGAAAAATATCAAGCTGACAGTGCATCTAATTTACTCCATTTTGCAAGGCACCAAACTTTTTGTGTGTCTGAAATTTACCCGTGATGTATGTCTAACAACTAGCCGCTAACTAGGGCTGGCTAATCGGAGCTGAAAAGATAATCGATTATCATTACTGTCATTGCGATCGATGACCGATTAGTAATCACTGAAGATTTGATCATAATTTTACCTGTCTGGCTTTCTGTCTGTGCATGACTCCTACCATATGCTGTACTTTGCCATTTGTATTTGAACAGACAGACCTGAGCAAACAGTGTAGACCCAGATGAGATGCCGCAGAACGCGGCATCTCATCTGGGTCTGCACTGTTTGCCACTCATACAGCTATTTTAGGCACAACTTTGGGCAGTAAATTGTACTTATCAAATAATCTATTACAAGCAAATCAGTAATGATAATCATTTTTGTGGAATTTATCGATTGAATAATCGATTATCCGATTATTCCTGCCAGCCTTACCGCTAACCAAAAAAGTAATGATGCTTTGTTTTATTACATGCTCCTACATATTTTCTGAATATTGAAAACTATTATTTCCCTGGGAAAACACATAAAATGGTAGATACCGAGCTTCCCTGTATCTGACAGGTCAGCGCAGAGCGCTTACCTTATGGTAACTTTTTGATGTCACCCAGTTTTGCACCATTGTTTTTCGCAAATGCCAAAAAAGATCTCATGGCGTGGCTCATATTTACAGGTCCAGTTCGCGACAGTTGCTAGTTTACAGTGTAGAACAGCTAGATTCAGCTCTTCATTCAGTTGTCTTGGGACACTCCCCAGCCATCTTCATACCTTATTATGATGAATCGACGTCAACGGTGTTTCTTACGGGGAGGGTATGTGATTTTATAATTTTTAAGGCTGTCTACATGATAGATCTTTGACAAATTCAACACTATTGAATTTGACACTTAAGGGGAATGGGAACACCTGGCTGTTTTTTTCCATCATTTTTCAAAGGGAGACAACTTTCGGAACTTCCGGTTGGATTTTGTATAAGCCCTGTCCCACTGAAAAAGGGATCTACTCTTAAAGGAAAGAATTTGCTCCTCAGGAGCAAATTCTTTCCTACCTCAGGAGCAAATTCTTTCCTATAAAGATTTGACCCCTTTTGACATGGGAAAACAAAATTACTTTTGCAGGGGTTGCCTCCCCTGAAGGTGTACCAATTCCCCTTAAGAAATACATCAGCTTAAGCAGTGATTTTTTGATAACTAAATTATGGTTTGGAGGTAAGTGGTTAAGTAGGTCAAATCATGAGCACATAGCTTGAGTGATTTATCTTCTTACAACTGCTTGATAAACAGTGATTTATTGCTCAGCAGATCACACACTAGAGGTGATCTATTTCCATTCTAACATTGTAATAAACAATAATTTTGTTTCATGTCTATTGCCATTTTTACAAGAAATCCAGGCAGCACTATTGATTGTATCACATGCATCAATGACCTCATGTAACGTTTTTGGTGCAAAAAAAAAAAAAAAAAAAAAGAAGACATTTCACTGTCTAACTTCAAAGAATGAACGAGTGACATCATCAAATGGCTGATTTTTCTTCCCAGTGATTTGTTATAGGAATGCATTTAATTTTTGTGGATTTTATCGATGTGTAAACTCTGGCAAATCACTCACAAACTGCATGAAGCCAGAAGGGCTTTATGCTAAAGTTTGTGAGGGATTCACCAGAGTTTACACATTTAAAAAATCCACAAAAATGATAATTCATTTCTTGTAATTCCAACTTTGTCATTGAAATGTTTAAAAATATCACCAAATTGCTACAGACTAGGAATTCTTTCGAAAGTGTAATAATGAACTAACCAATGGCCACAGCGGGTATGATTCTACAATTAGAAGCTGCCATCTTTGAAAGAAATCCAAGCGAAAAAAATGTCGTCTTTAAATTCAGTTTATTTGTAATCTAACATTTACATTTTCAATAGTTTTTCATCTGTCAGTTGAATGCTATTCTGTGTTAGAATGTCTCTTTTTGAGGATAGAAAAGATAACATGCAGATAGGAAAAAAGGCGACTGTTTTTTTTACACTAGAGAAATATGATCTATGCAAAGCTTATCCTTTGAAAGTATGTACTACACAAAAGAAGTGAAGATAGCTAGTTCTGGTCTATTAGGCTTCATCATTGACCCTCAGATATTTTCAAAATTCCACATTGGAATCAGTAATTCAAAAGGAATAGAAAAAAGGATTTACACTATGATGAGAAGCAGGGAGACTTTTTACTGCCACCACGCATTCATTATGACCATATTTATTTGTGAGAGGAACTGTAATACATTTATTTGTATGCCCCCGCGGTAGGGCATATAGTTTTTGGACTCTCCGTTTGTTTGTGGGATAGTCCACACTTTTTTTGTGATGCGAACTACTTCCACATTTTTTTAATGATTGAGCTGAAACTTTGCACATGCATTCCTTGTGAGGTGAAGGAATGCCTAACACAAGTTTCACGTCAGTCCTATCATTTTTGAAGGAGTTATGGCCCTTTATTTTCTAAAAAATGTGCTAAAAACCTTGTGATGTGAACTACTTCAACATTTCTTCACTGATTCAGCTGAAACTTTGCAGATACATTCCTTGTGAAGTAAAAGGGTGCCCAACACAATTTTCAAGTTGATCCTATCACCTGCAAAGGAGTTACAGCCCTTTATTTTCTGAAAAACGCATTCTTAAACCTTGTGACGCAAACTACTTCCACATTTCTTCACCGTTTGAGCTGAAACTTTGCACATGCATTCCTTGTGAAGTAAAGGGTTGCCAAACACAATTTTCACGTTGATCCTACCATCTGCGAAGGAGTTACAGCCCTTTATTTTCTGAAAATGTGTTCTTAAACCTTGTGACATGAACTACTTCCACATTTCTTCACCGTTTGAGCTGAAACTTTGCACATGCATTCCTTGTGAAGTAAAGGGGTGCCTAACACAATTTTCTTGTTGATCCTACCATCTGCGAAGGAGTTACAGCCCTTTATTTTCTGAAAATGCGTTCTTAAACCTTGTGACGTGAACTACTTCCACATTTCTGCTCGGATGAAGCATTTTGGAGTTATGGCCCTTGATTTTTTTCCAAAATGTGCTAAAAAATCTTGTGACGCAAACTTCCTCCACATTTTTTCACCGATTGAGATGAAACTTTGCAAATGCATTCCTTGTAGGGTGAAGGGGTGCTTAACATAATTTTCAAGTTGATTCCTTGTGAGGTGAAGGGGTGCCTAACACAATTTTCACGTTGATCTATCATCTGTGATGGAGTTACGGCCCTTGATTTTCTGAAAAACGCATTCGAAAACCTTGTGACACGAACTACTTCCACATTTCTTCACCTATTGAGCTGAAACTTTACACATGCGTTCCTTGTGAAGTAAAGGGGTGCCTAACACAATTTTCACGTTGATCCTACCATCTGCGAAGGAGTTACAGCCCTTTATTTTCTGAAAATGCGTTCTTAAACCTTGTGACGTGAACTACTTCCACATTTCTTCACCGTTTGAGCTGAAACTTTGCACATGCCTTCCTTGTGAAGTAAAGGGGTGCCTAACACAATTTTCACGTTGATCCTATCATCTGCAAAGGAGTTACGGCCCTTTATTTTCTGAAAACCGTGTTCTTAAACCTTGTGATGCAATCTACTTCCACATTTCTTCAACAATTTTGTTAAATTTTTGCATATGCATTTGCAATGATATGTAGATGTGCCTAACACAAAATTAATTCTGCTCGGATGAAGCGTTTTGGAGTTATGGCCCTTGATTTTTTCCAAAATGCGCTAAAAAATCTTGTGACTCAAACTACCTCCACATTTTTTCACCGATTGAGATGAAACTTTGCAAATGCATTCCTTGTAGGGTGAAGGGGTGCTTAACATAATTTTCAAGTTGATCCTATTCCTTGTGAGGTGAAGGGGTGCCTAACACAATTTTCAAGTTGATCTACATCTGTGATGGAGTTACGGCCCTTGATTTTCTGAAAAACGCATTCGAAAACCTTGTGACACGAACTACTTCCACATTTCTTCAACGTTTGAGCTGAAACTTGGCACATGCAATCCTTGTGAGGTGAAGGGGTGCCTAACACAATGTTCAAGTTGATCCTATCACCTGCGACGAAGTTACGGCCCTTGATGTTCTGACAAACGCATTAGAAAATCTTGTGAAGCTAACTCCTTCCACATTTCTTCACTGATTGAGCTGAAACTTTGCACATGCATTCCTGGTGAGATAAAGGGGTGCCTAACACAATTTTCACCTTGATCCTATCATCTGCGAAGGAGTTACGGCCCTTTATTTTCTGAAAAACGCGTTCTTAAACCTTGTGATGCAAACTACTTCCACATTTCTTCGACAGTTTTTTAATTTTTTATGCCCCCGTAGGAGGGCTTATAGTTTTTGCACTGTCCGTTTGTGGGTAAGTCCGCACTTTTTTCCCTCAGATTGGCTCCTACGGGGGCATTGCTGACTTATAGTGACAGCTCTTGTTTTTTCCTAGGGTGAAAACAGTATCCTAGGTTATGAGGTCTCAGAAGAGTTACCCCACTTGTTTCCCCTAGCAACAACAACACCCGAGGGACTTCACCAGGGTGTGGCACTAATGCCCAAGTCAAGCTGTGATGTGAGGAAGATTGAGTTTGCGAGGATGTGGAGGTTGACTCAGACCACTATAGAACCAATATCCTTCACTATTCCTAGGGCTAAGGTGAGTTAGACCGCTATAGAATTTTATCCATCAGTATTTATCAGGTAGAAGAAAGTTGTTTTATTTAAAGACTGCCTTTAAAGGGGATGATTCACTAAGTGTCATAATTGGCCCAACATTTTTCTGATTTTTCAAGTGCATAAATGAAATATGTATGGCGTGTACATTTGCAAACGAAGTATTAAACTTTATAACATTGCATTTTGAAATTCATTTCTTTGTTTAGTAAAGGCAGGAAAGGTTCCTGAAAACACCCTCGGTAACGCAAAATCGTCCATTTTGCGAGTTTTTTGGTTTTTGAAATATAGAATTAAATACCAGCACAGGCCTCGACAACCATAAAATTACAAAATGGCATCCCTAAACTTGTTTTTGACAAGTCAGGAAAATCTTATGATTGTCGACAGCTGTGCTGGTGGTGAAATCTTTAAAAATATGTTTTGATGTATGCGATCTTGCATGCAAAGCAATGGAAGTCATATGTCCAAAAACATCATAGAAACGATTTTATTTGCGAAAACTGGACCTTGAATTTTATTTGACTGACACCAAACTGTGATAAAAGTAGGTAAGGTCAGTTTTGCCACTTCTCAAACACTAGAGCAAAAGTTTTCGGGACAATACACGGCCCGGTTAAGATCTACTATGACACCGTTGCCATGTCTGCTACGTAAACAATGAAGCTGCCTCGATATTTAATCCCGGTATTTACCAGAATTCTATCTTGCTAATTTTGACCAGACTGCAAGCAAGTAATCGTTTTAATGTTTTAATTTGATTTCCAGGCAAATAAATATTAATATCTAGGGCATCTTTTATAGTAAAAATCACGATCACGTCTTACGTTTTGATAATAGTTATAATGAAAAGCTGTGTTTATGGAAATGACGTAATAGCGCAAATGGCAACGACGTCGTCTCCCACGCCGGAGACCCGCGTTCGAATCTTGTCTGTATTTTCTTTTACTTATTTCTTTCTAATTCTTATCCATTTGCAACACTGATACATGTCATTTTTCTTTTCTTTTGGCCAACTTTTTTCACAAGCGAAAACGGATTTAGTTACTGAGTTTGCTTTCATCCACACCTTAGCTGATGTGATTTTATTTAAGGTTTTACGTCCTCATCAACACTATTTATTTCGTTTTAGAGACGTTGCTTCCAATTTTGTGGGACTTTTACCAGACATTAAGATGAAAGAAATGACGCCTCAAGCCCTGTGGCAAAAAGAAACCAAAAAGCTTTAAAGTACGGTCCAGAGGCTTGAAGAAATAGATGGACTGCAGGATGCTTCCACGCAGAGCTGATTCCAACCGAACACTAGTACTGGTAAACAGCTTGGAGGATCTAAGCCTGCCCAGGCAAAATGGTGCTTATAAACCATTTTGGTTTCATTGGGCGACAAGGCTTGAGATGTCATTTCATCTCAATGTCGGGTAAAAGTCCCACAAAATTGGAAACAACGTCTCCAAAATGACCTATACAGCTTTTAACCTTTTTATGAGACATTTTATTTATTTATTTATTTATTTATTTGAGTCTGCACATGACAAAACTTACTATAAGATTCGCCCAACCAGCGAAGACTAAGATCAACATGTGCATACAGTCAGTCTGACCAGTCTTCGCATGCTGCTCTCTGTGTAACCCGGAGGCCTAAGAAGGCTCATGCGAACAGAAAGAACTCTGATCAGACTGCGCAGATGGTGGTCGCAGGTTTATGTATTTATTTATTTATTTATTCTACACATATGACAAGAAAGAATCATTTGCGACTAAATATGGTTAATTCTCGCACAATTTTGATTCTGCTTGTCGCTTCCTTTTATATGAGATTTAACACTAAATGAAAATGAAATAAAAATATTTTTACAGTATCTTTTATTTCATTTACATAGAAAGGTTAACATTGCATAAAATTTATGCATGCGTCCAAATGTTATTTGTAATTAAATTCCTTCTCGGTGCCAATTTTATACTGTGCATATGTTTTTATAATATATTTATGCAAGAACATTAAGTACATCGTTAAATTCAATGCAGCTCGGATACAGATTCCCCGGCTAGCAGTGTAGTAGAATTCCCAGCAGCCACTCAACGTTAAAATTCATGTTTGAACATATTTATGCATGCTTCCAAATCGTGAATTAAGGGGTTTAAAGGACAAGATTATTTGTAATTAAATTCCTTCTCTGTGCCAATTTTATACTTTACATATGTTTTAATACATTTATGCAAGAACATTAAGTAAATCGTTAAATTCAATGCAGCTCGGATACAGATCCCCGGCTAGCAGTGTAGTTGAATTCCCAGCAGCCACTCACCGTTAAATCCATGTTTGACCAACGTTGAAAATGTTTCAATATAGGAACACTAATGGTTTTTTTTTTTGTTTGTTTTTTTATACACGAGGCAGCTAAATATGTCTAAACATTAGGCAGCTAGGTCGAGTGTTCAGATATCTTCCGAGGGATTCTGCAAACGTAATTGTAATACCCATGGATGATTGGTATTTTTTTTTCTTGCATTACTTTTGATTCCAACGGCAAATGGTGACGAAACATAGAAACTCGTTATAAACTGTTCCAATGCGACCGGCAAACCAACATGGCGGCTTGTTCAGAATGTTGTCTACAATGACGCATTTTATCTAAAATGCTATCTTCAGGGTGATAACGTTACGTCCCTCAACGTAACGTAAACAAAGAAAGGCCCATCTTGTGATATCAAAAGTTCGGAATCCATGTTTTCAAATAGGATGTGAGTTTTTATGAATTGAACATGGGTTTTGCCTCAGGAAATCCAGCGTTCTGTTTGCCTTAGTACACATGCTGCTAATGTGTGTATTCTATCTCAAATCGCGTGTGATTGTCACACAAAGGTATTCATTCTTAAAGACCATTTCCTCTAAAATGTAAGAAGCCTCAATTTTATTGGTTCTCTTCCTAGTTATCTGCATAATATTGCATTTAACGGGCTAAAAACTCATGCCCCATTTTGTGCCCAATCTATCTAAATCATTCTGAAGTTTCAGCGAGTCCTCTGTATCTCTAATTTTCCCAGTGGCAAACACAGTCATCTGCGAACAGTCTTATTTCTGAGCCAGTGATAGTGGGATATTATTTATGTATACAGGGAGAATTTACAGTGGGCCAAGAACAGTCCCTTGTGGGACCCCAGACAAAACTGGAGCCAACTCTGAAGATTCACTATGGTGATTGACAACAATGCGCTGTTTTCTATAGCAAATAAAGGAATCTATCCATTTGAGAGCCTTCTTCCCAATTCCATAACCAAATAATTTCGAGTTCATGGGTGTCGAAAGCATTCTCGAAGTCCAGAATAAATGTGTCCACCTGTCCCCTTTTGTCAAGGAATTTACCCAGTCATTAATGACCGAGTTTCACAACTGTGAATTATCCTACATGCATGCTGTCTGTCTGACAAAATATTATGTTCATCCAGTTGGGCCATAATGTTTGAGCAGACTATATTTTATAAATAAGTACCATTTTTCTGTTTAGGAAAAAAGCAAGGAAATTCTGATAACTGTTTAACTCTATATGTCATAAAAAATCTTATGAGCAAATGTGAAATAATACATGGTTACGGCGTGTAACGTCATTACACCATCCGTGATAACCATAGGATTTCTATTGAAATCTGTTTGCCATTAAATCCAATTTTATTATGTGATATTAAAGTTCATGATGCTCGCCAAAGACTCGTTTCATAAATTTCATATGGAATGATTACTTGTGTAAGATCCTCTATATATTTTGTTTTGCATATTTATAAATGTAGTATGGTATTTACTTGGTTGGCCATTACACAGAATCTTAAATGCCATGTAATGTTCCTTTACATTAGTGGTGCAGTTAAAAATATTAACAAATAACTGATGTGTACGAGGGGCGTTTGGAAAATATAAGTAGTGGATGCGGCTTGTAAATATACGGGTCATTTGGTCAAAACTAACTAGTGGAGTCTCTCAAAGTATTCGTCCTTAATCTGTACACACTTTTCCAGTCTTTTGATCCACTGACAGACGTCCCTTTGGGATAAACTGGAACAACGTACTGCCCTGGGCATGACGGCTTTCAAATGGACATCCTCGCAGACATTGTAAAGTAGAAGTAAAACAAAGATCAGGAATTGATACAATTAACTTACTCCACCCATAAAAGACACCAAAGGGAAAGAAATACAAACATTAAGCGACCAGACCATAATGGAAACCTAAACAAAGGAAGGTCATAAGGACAGTTACTTTCCCACAAAATGGCCATATGGCCATCCAAAATTAAAAGACACAAGTGATACACACAGTAAGTAACAAACAACAACATAAATAAATCGCCACAGAAGAGCCGCCTTGGAACGGTCAGTGGAAGATTTCCACTGGGGGGCTTAAATCGATTTTACGTGGCCACAATCCTCGCCCTTACTTCCGTCGCGATTTAGACAAATAATTTGTTCAGTCCGCATGAAGGCCTCCTAACTCATCAGTGCAACATCTCCGTGAACACAAAAATCAAAGAACCACAGAGATGAGACAACGGTGAGGACTCGACAGCAAGAAACCACTGAAATGTTGGAGCAAAAGAAAACCAACAGTTAGACTCCGATGAGCCCGACCAGAGACAGAGCATCAGGCACCAACCAACATTATCTCTCTAATTCTCAACAAGCCTTTACGTTGGAGCCGTATTTTAAGTTATTTTGATTCTTGACGGGGAGCATGGGATCATATTCTCCTCCTGAGAGGGATATTTGCCCGAGCCGTTAGGCGGGGGCAAATGTCGCCTTCAGGCGGGGAATATCCATCAAGAATCAAAATAACAAATTTTTTTTTCTATTTTATTGTGGTTAATAAAAATTAATTTGCTTATATTTTTTATCAACTGCAGTAAATCCAACATGGTGGACGTCACAATTCAGCGAAGGCAAGCGCGAGAGGGGTATATAATTTTGCTGATGGGGTATAATAATTGTCCTGATGCTGTTCAATCAAAAGCCTGGAAACTCTATTGCAGTATTACAAGTTTTAATAAATGGGTTGAGCAAGATATCACAGTGAGAAAGGTCTGGTAATGTTTTATGTTCAACTCCTCCAACGGCTGATCTTTGTGCAGGGCCGTTGTCCTGAAGAATATGAAGACCTCGCACCCCTGCATGTGGGTGCTTTGCAACATAGTGATCCACCATAGCAGAAATATTTTTTTTTCTTTATAAAATAATCCTGTGACTTTCTTGTTCTTAGGTATTGGTACCCGGGCCACAATTCCATCGCAGTCCAAAAATAGAGCGTACATAACAAGTCTCGAAGTCATTTCTTCGCGTGATTTGAGGTCTTTCACTGTTTCATCTACCCAAACCAAATGGCCCTAGTATGTTCACTTACTGTTGCCATGGCAACCGATCTTATATATTTATCTGTTGTATGCAATTAATCAACACAATGTGTTTGTCTGAATCAGTTTTATTGACCATCTTATTATGTACAACTTGAAACTCTATATAGACTTCTGTGATCATTGAACTATATCTGTAGCTTTGCTTATGTTATAGTTGCTATGGTAATGATGTTTTCCGAGAGTTCACCCTGTAATGAATTATTAGTTAATCATATATAACTGAAATGTCTTTAATTCACAAACTTTTGAACTGATACAAATTTTACACTTTTAGCTGTATGTTCAACATTGCCAGTATCATAGGTCACTTATATACTATGTTGGTGGGGTAAATCAGCATGTCATTTGGTTCTGAAAATTAAAAAAAATGGATTACATGTCCATTCTACATGACTCGGGCAATGATAAGAGTCAGACTGAAGTTATTAAATTGGTTTTCAAATGTATACGAAGTCCTAATTTAACATATAGCCAAAAGACAATGTATGTTATATATTCAAAAGGGATTATAGATATTTCGATACTTACAACCTTTGCGTCAAAATTTTGATGTCACTCCGACCCCAATACAGTAAAACAAATTTAATTTACTATATATCATGCTTGAATTGTTATGTAGCCAAAGCTTCAAATATTTCTGAAGTTGGGCCATTTTTGGCACTTAATGAACCAACCCCTTTAAAGACTGCCTTTAAATTTAAAGACTGTCTTTAAATTTAAAGACTTTTTAGTCTGTAGATTTAAAGACTAACACTGAGTAACACAAAAGAAAATCATGAAAATAATGTAACACTAAAAAATCGCATTCTCGTACGCAGCCCCAGTCTTCATCTCATTGATAAAAGGTGCCTTGCTATAGAATGCATATATTTTGTTGTCTTTTAATATAGTCTTAATGATAGAAATAATTAAGAAATAAAACAACACAGTTCCTTCCCTTAGACCACAAATGCCTTGAAAGTTCGCAGTAAGGGAGGAAACATCTGTCAAAGGTCAAACATAAGATGAGTTTCGTGCTAATGTCATTTCGTTTTCAGACATTTTACTGTTGTAGTCCGTCTGAAACTTTCATCAATTTTAGTTGTCAGAAAAACTGTCTGTCAAAGCAAGTGGTCGGTATATTGACAAAATAATAAAATCGTTATACACATTCATTCCTGAGTTCATTTTACCAATCCTGCCCATAGGGGCTTGAAGAAATATATGGGCGGCATGATGCTTCCACGCAGAGCTGAATCCGGCCCGCACACTAGTACTGGTAAACCGCTTAGAGGGTCTAAGCCTGTTCAGGAACCGCGGTGCTAGGCAGACCGTCCATGCTAATAAACCCTATTGGTTTCATTGGGCGACAGGGCTTGAGATGTCATTTCATCTCAATGTCAGGTAAAAGTCCCACAAAATTGGAAGCAACGTCTCCAAAATGACCTTTATTGTGTTGACGGGGACGTTAAACCTCAAATCAACAATCCAAATCATTTTACCAATGAATCTTATTACAAAACCTATTTTTCTGAGAACTCGTCAATTATGGTGGAAGGAATTTAATTAAATAGAGACAACTATATAATTTGCGTTTACACATAATTAATTATTCCATAGATAACCGCCAAATTACTATAAACAGCAAAGTGAGATTTTTCCTTTTTACACCATTTTCATTGTTTTATTTGTGTCAGTCTTTAAATTTACAGACTAAAAAGTCTTTAAATGTAAAGACAGTCTTTAAATTTAAAGACAGTCTTTAAATAAAACAACTTCCTTCTACCTGTTTATAGGGCTAAGGAGAGTAATTTAAGTAGACTTTGCAGTTAACCCATTCAGTACCAGAAACCCCAAAACAGGTAATTGGCAAACAGTGCAGGCCCCAATCAGACGCCGCAGAATGTGGCGTCTGATCAGGGCCTACACTGTTTGCAAAAAGTTAAGCCATTTTCCAAAACTTTTTGAAGAAAACACAACCTGACACCCCTAAAGTTTGAAATTTACTCCTGCTTTATATAAGGTGGAAGTTTCCATTTGGTACAAAAGGGGTTAAGCTGTGTTAGGGGTATCTATGAAGTCCACATAGATAGCCACCCTGCATATTAAGGCTAGTCAAACCTGTGTTAAGCAAGTACCTAGGGTTCCTAAAATTATGATTGCTTAGGACAGGTGTTTGCTCTATACAGGTGGATTTTAATGTAATTTGCTTTTTGGGGGAATTCGGGTTGCTTGCTTAATAGAGGTGGCCACTATGACAGGCTGTACTGTCATCACTGAGCCAAAAATATCATGTAATCTGATTCGCTGATAGTAAGAAATGGGTGTGGCTAATTAAATTATTCAGTAGGATGAGGGTTAAGCTTCACTTGATTCACGTACGAGATGGCGCTTGACAAAACCTAAAAAAAAGACATATGCAACTATGCAACTTACTTATGATAGTCCCAAGGCTATAGAAGGTTCATGCAGTGAGCAATGACTCTGATCAGACTGTGCATATGTGCAGGCTAATCCGAGTCATCACACTTTGCACAAGTTCTGTTGTCGGTTTCGGTGTGCTGGGTTGTATGAAATTACAAGTTCTGCAATGCAAGGACGGGTAGCTTGTCAAAGGGTGTTCCGATTTTGCCCACCTTTGATTAAAATTAGCTGAATTCAAATGGAATAAGAGCCATGAAACCCAAATCAGAAATGAATTGAAAATTTTGAATTTGAATTAACCCTTATCTTGCTGTTCATGACAACCCCTATCTTTTTAAACAGTGTAGAACCAGATCAGATGGCTTCTGAAGAAGCCATCTGGTCAGGATCTACACTGTTTGGCATTCAGTTTATGAATTTGTAGCAATAAATCACATCAAGTAATTTGATTGGTTGATAGACAGAAATGGGTGTGGCTTAAATGAACATTCAGCAAGATAAGGATTAACATTATAAAAGATCATCATTGAGTAAATTTTATGTGTTTTATTGCAGCCTGAGTATTTCCAAGATGACTTGTTCCCAGATACTCCTGTAGTTTGGGAACCAACCATGACGAGCGGCGAATGGCTGAACGGTGCTAACAGACAACCAAAGAAGATCAGCCTGAGACCAGCTGGAATGAAACTATGTAAGTCTGTGAGATGAATATGAAATGAGCAAGCTCGTGAAATAAACTACAATACCATGTGTTTGACCATTGAAGACTCAGACCTGGTTGGGATCAAACCCATCTGCCTGAGCCACAGAGATGGGCATGGAGAGGATTCACATATTTGCATGCTGAGCAAAAGCAATTGAAAAATAAAAGTGAAAGCAATGATCAGGAATTGATACAATTAACCTCCACCTTTCATCAGAGGCACCAAAGGGAAAGAAAGACACACATGAAATAACAAGACCCTAATGGAAACATCAAAGGCCTGTTGACCCAAAGTGTATGGGTAATGCATACTGATTTGGGTCATGACAGAGATGCATATTCACACACCTTTTAGTATGTTAAAGTCCATATCTATTTGAAAGCAACATAGTAAGTTGCCAATATTCAGACCACCCTTGGAACTATTCCAAAGATGGTCTGTTATTGGAGGACGCCGGATGTAGAGAAAAAAAGACAGAATAACTGAAACCTTTTTGTCGCGCCTGTGGAGCAATATAGGAGTCCATCCATTTGTTCAGCCATTCATCTTTAGGTTTGTCAATGTGTCACCTAGCACCAACCCTAATGTTAACGTCCATTTCTCAAGAACTATAATCACAGGGGAGATATAGCCTTTGATGGAATTCTTGTTTATAAAGAAAAAATAGCAGTAATTTTAGGTGGTCTTAATAGTGAATTTTACTGTATTTCAGTGAGTGAGGCTCCTGTGGAAGCCCCAAAGGCCCAGAAATATGAGAGTTACAACCCAGAGACTTACAAAACTGATGAACAGAAGAAAGAAGAGGTGAGAAAAATTATGAAATAGATCAGCTCTAACTGTGATTTGTTGAGTAATAAATCACAGTTTGGAGGTCAGTTGTAAAGTAGATAAAATCACGAGGGCGTAGCGGGCTCCTGATTTGTCTACTTACAACTGACCTCCAAACTGTGATTTGTTGCTCAACCAATCAAATACTAGAGCTGATCTGTTTCGATTCTAATAAGCTGAAAATCGGTAATAATGTTGTTGTTTCCTTCAAAATCTCACAACTTTTCGCCATTGTTAGAAGAAATCCCGCTAAAATTATAGACTGAAACATATGCATTTATATCCTTTTCTAACGTTTTCGATGCGAGAAAATGATGTTACACCATCTAATGTCAAGTAAATCGATTAGTGACATCATAAATTCGCAGTTTTTAATGACCTCACTCGTCACACTCTTCCGAGCTGTGATTTGTTGCAGAATAAAACACTGTTATTTTCCTTTGCCTATATAGGCGTGCTGTGTTAGAATTAATAGTGGGTCGTACCGTCCATGCTTATATAAATCCTATGGGTTTCATTGGGTGACAGGGCTTGAGATGTCATTTCATCTCAATGTCGGGTAAAGTCCCTTGAAAATTGGAAGCAACGTCTCCAAAATGACATATACAGTGTTGACGGGGACATTAAACCTTAAAACAAAAAAAAACAAAATATTTTCAGATTGGCACTTCAGATACTTTGCCAGTACATTGGTAATATACCACATCTGTCTTATATCACTGTTGTTGGGGGTCCAAATCAGAAACTGTGTTAGCTAAACAACAATGTTATAAAAAAATATGTGCCCCACCTTTGGGGCTTGGAGAAATAGATAGGGCTGCATGATGCCTCCACGCAGAGCTGTAATCGACTGCACATGAGTACTGGTAAACCGCTTAAAAGGTCTAAGCCTGAGCAGCAAAGTCTGCTCAGGCAAAGTGCTGCGAGTTGTATTATCCATGCATAAAATCCCCATCGGTTTCATTGGGCGGCAGGGATTGAGATGTCATTTCATCTTAATGTTGGGTAAACGTCTACAAAATTGGAAGTAATGTCTCCAAAATAACCTAAATAGTGTAGATGGAGACCTTAAACCTTAAATCAAACAAAATCAAATAAAAAATACAGAAATGTGAAGTGTACTTATAAGAAAAAGGGTCATTATTTCTGTATAATCTCTAGATGTTGGGATTCATCTTTAAACTTTGTTATATCCATAACTGTTTTATATTGAACAATGTTATAAAGAGGTTTATGTGTACAATGATAATCTTAATGATTTTCGGGACTAAATACTGAGTAATCCATTTTGTACCAAATGGAATGATCTTCCTTAAATATAGCAGGAGTTCATGTCAAAATTTACAGATGACAGGTTGTGTTATCTTCAAAATTTACTTGGAAAATGATGGATTTCTTTGCAAACAGTGTAGGCCTTGATCAGACACCGCAGATCAAAATCTTTCTCTGAGACATTAAAGTCTGTCGATGTTCCATAAAAGAGATAACAAGAACAGCTTCAAACCACCTCATCGATAATCATGAAGTTCACCACAACCTCTTTATAACACTATTGATGGGATACAGAGCAGAAAAAGTGTTAGTTAAACAACCATGTTACATCCAAACAAAAATGTATAGATTATATAGAAAATTATGGTCATTTTTCTATATAGTCTATACATTTTTTCGGATCCATCTTGAAACCCTGTTATATCCAAAACCGTGTTATATTGAGGTTGTGGTGTATTCTATGACATCATAGTTGCCTTAGATTTTTTTAAATGTTTTAAAAAACAAAGTATGTGGTGTTTTATAAACCTCAGAAAATACCTAACTACCTATCTGAATTAATGAAATTGATCTAGGTTGATATTCAGAAGCAAGTTTGTCTTATTTCCAGTCTAAAGTGTATAATTTAAAAGTTAACCCTTTTCTTGCTGTTCACGACAACCCCTATCTTTTCAAACATTATAGATCCAGATCAGATGGCTTCTGAAGAAGCCATCTGATCAGGATCTACACTGTTTGGCATTCAGTTTATGAATTTGGTAGCAATAAATAACATCAAGTAATTTGATTGGTTGATAGACAGAAATGGGTGTGGCTTAAATGAATATTCTGCAAGAGAAGGGTTATGTAGTTTATTTGAATAATTCAAATTCTAGATTATAATTTTTATATGTGGATAAGTGAGAAATTAAACATTTAGAAGACATTAAAAACATTTCTGTCAAATCAAATAACGAATAAAATTTAAAAACTTTATTTGAAGCTTAAATTTAAGATCAAATCCAGAAATTAAACTTTAAATTTATATCCTCAATTATGAATAAGATTCATCGTCCTTAATGGACATATATATGTATAACAAAGGAAAAATATACCAGTGTTAATATTAACTTGAAAAATAGAAATGAAGGCAATGATCAGGAATCGATACAATCAACCCACAGCTCCCATCAGTTACACCTAAGGGAAAGAAGCACAAACATGAAACAACAGACCCTCATGGAAACATCAATAGCGGAAAGCCAAAAGGGCAGTTACTTTCCCACAAATTGGCCAATTGGCTATCCAAAACAAAATAATATAAGCGATACACACACTCGAAGACAAACCATAACAAAAATAAACCACGACTGAAGAACTGCCTTGGAACGGTCAGGGAAACGAATTCCACTGGGGGCTGAAATCTACTATGACATCACAAAATATTGCTTTGTGGGTTTAAATCAACCAAACTTCAAGGGATATTACTCTTAGAGAAAAGTTGGTATGTATTAGCTGTAAATGATTGAGAGGCTGGGAATTTCAGAAATGGGTTAATGTGCCTCCTTGGCCTAATGGATAAGAGCACCGACTCTTAACCATTAGGTCTCTCACCACTGTGGGTTCGAGCCTGGCTTGGGTCGTATGTGAGACACATTATTTTGCAACAGATGGGCAGGTTGTTTTTTCTCCGGGTACTCAGGTTTACGCCCACCTCTGATCAATGATTGGCTCAATATGAGTGAAATAATCTTGAAAGGGCCGCAACACCAAAATTAAAAACAATAAACATGCTCATATTTTATCCAAATTTGTTTTACAGTTGTTGAGTGCAATCACAAACAAATTAGATATTAATGATGAGCCAATGCCCCAAGATCTCGCTGAAGGAGTAGACTCTGATGAATGGGTAAGTATAACATGTTAATGGTAGGGTTTTAATACAGGCAATTGACAGAAACTTTGTTTCTTTCTAATTTTCTTGTGCCAGATGTGACATTCCGTAATTAGCAGGGCTCTAGAAATTTTGAAATCCCAATCGGTCCAGAAGGTGACCAAAAATTACGGAAATTGCCGATCGGTTTCGGTAATTTCCGTAAACGCCATTGGCGATTTGCGATTTTAAAATGTGTTATTAGCGCAAAGAATGACATACCGATGTTCCTCTTACACTTGTAAATGGATATGAGCACCAGTATCTCGATTATAAACAGCAATTATTGCTCACATCGTTAATATTTCATCTACTTTCATTTTCTACGCCAGATTTGATCTACTTTCATTTTCCCAATATCCGGGTCACTCCGAACCTGAAGACTACTAAAGGGAAACAACCTACATGGGGCAGTCAGAGACCAGTTCGATGGTCACTATATTTTTTTCCCTTTTTAAAACCTTTAAAATATTTCTCTTATTTCACGCATTTTATTTTGCCCAAATTGCTTTGTTTACAAATGGCGACCGATATGGCAGCCACGTGGTCGGAAAATGACGTCATACGGTTTCCGTTTACACAATACACATTAATGCAGTCAAGGACGTAACACACATACACCTGTTTTATGTCATTTATTTTAATAGAGCGTATTTCTAAAAAAAAAACGTTTTGAACGGGTTAAAAAATCGAAAAAACATTTCTTTACTCTCGAACCAATACATGGCCGAACGAGAGTCATTGAAAATCTTACATGGCCGAACCAAGTTTTAAAGAATATAAATACATATTTTACGATTACACAAGCCTGAAATAAACAAATTATGTTTGATTGCCATTAGATCAAACACGATCAAGGCTTCTTTGATATCACAATCACGCACCGCTTAATCACGTTTTGGCTGACTGTCCCGCGAGAGTCTGCGATACCTGGCGAGATCTCGAAAACGTGTTTACTGTCAAACTCAAATTCACCCCCGAGAGAGATAATTGGATTATATTACTGGCACAATAAACAGTTTGACACCTAACCAGGTATAATTTCTCTGTTTTTTCACTTCGATTTTAGCTTATTGGTTTTTTTTTTTCGGACTGATTTTTCAGCAAAATTTTCCAGCAAAATCGGTTTTCATTTTCAAAAAACGGTCTGGACCGGTAAAAAATCGGACTTATAGAGCCCTGGTAATTAGTGTCTCTTGAAGAAGACACTTTAAATGAAATGTCAAGCATAGTTTGATTTGAAATAAATTTTTCTTATATCATTCATATTTATACCCCCGGCATACAAAGTATGCTATGGGGGTATAATGTTTTCGTCCTGCCGTTCATCCATTCGTCCATCCGTCCGTGTGTCCATCTTTCCGTACATGCCCCAGATGCATAATGGGGTTTATTAGGGCGCCGCACTGAAAGTGTGGGTGCCCTATAGTAATCACTCTGTCCGTCCGTCTGTCTGTCTGTCTGTCCGTCCGTCTGTCCGTCCACAAATTTTTTTATCCTCCATAACTTTTTATTATTCCTGGATGGATTTAAATATTACTTGGCATCATTCTGTCCGTCCGTCTGTCTGTCTGTCTGTCTGTCCGTCTGTCCGTCCACAAATTTTTTTATCCTCCATAACTTTCTTATTCCTGGATGGATTTAAATATTACTTGGCAGAAATGTTAACCATAATGTGATGGAGTGTTGCGCGCAAGACTCAGGTCCGTACCTCAAAGGTCAAGGTCATACTTAGAGGTTAAAGGTCAAAAAAGGGTCTTTCCTGTGTCCAATTAATAACTTTGTTATTATTCCTGGATGGATTTAAATATTACTTGGCAGAAATGTTAACCATAATGTGACGAAGTGTCACACGCAAGACCCACAGCCGTACCTCAAAGGTCAAGGTCATACTTAGAGATAAAAGGTCAAAAAAGCGTCTTTTTCATTGTGTCCAATCTATAACTTTCTTATACCTGGATGGATTTAAATATTACTTAGCAGAAATATTAACCATAATGTGACAGTGTGTCACGCGCAAGACCCAGGTCCGTACCTCAAAGGTCAAGGTCATACTTAGAGGTGAAAGGAAAAAAAAACGTCTTTTTTAACATCAACATTTTCCTACTCCTCTGATAGCGCTGCCGGGGCCCTAGTCAGTTTCACTGACAGCTCTAGTGTTCTGTACTTTTCATACTTAATGAGGTTTATTCCGTAAATTTTCAACCCCACAACACCAAACATGCCTGTTTGTGGGGTTAGTGGCTGTACAATGCTATATTATGGAGTTAAAGTCTCCATAGAGTATAAAGAACATCCGTCTGTTCGTCCGCACCAACGAAACGACATTTAGGGGGCAAAAAATTTAGACAGTTTGACACTTAAGTATATATTCGTGAGTCCAAATGGGGTTTATTCCGTTATTTGGGTACTTAAGTGGCAAAAATTCGCTCTTAGGTGGCTTGCCGCTTAAGAGAATTAGCCACTTAAGTAGTCAATATGCCGACGCCTAGCCACTTAAGTATCCGTTTGTGAGAATGTCCGTCTGTCCGTCCATTAACATTTTGGTTAAAGTTTTGGGTCAAAGTTTCTAAGAGATTGTATCTTCTGAGCCCTTTGATAGATTTAGTTGATACTTACACTGAAGTTACATACTGGTCTAAAAATTTCATTGATGCATGTCCCACCCCCCACAGTGACCTTGAGGTCAAGGTCACAGACTTAGAAATTTTACATTTGGTTAAAGTTTTGCGTCAAAGTTTCTAAGAGATTGTATCTTGTGAACCCTTTGATAGATTTAGTTGATACTTACACTGAAGTTACATACTGGTCTAAAGATTTCATTGATGCATATCCCAGCCCCACAGTGACCTTGAGGTCAAGGTCACAGACTGAGAAATTTTACATTTGGTTAAAGTTTTATGACAAAGTTTATAGATGCCTGTATGTTCTTAACTCTAAGACAAATTCAGTTGGTACTTGCATCAATGTACCAGTCCAAACATTTCGTGATGTATGTCCCTTCCCCAACCCACAGTGACCTTGACCTCAAGGTCACAGACTTAGAAATTTTACATTTTGTTCGAGTTTTATGACAAAGTTTATAGATGCCTGTATGTTCTAAACTCTAAGACAAATTCAAATTCAATTGATGCTTGCATCGATGTTGCATACCAGTCCAGAGATTTCATTGATGCATACCCCACCCTGCTGCTTCAGTAACACTGATACTCACCCCTTCAGTAACTTTGATGCCCTCACTCCCTTGGTCCATTTAGAAATTTTATGTTTGGTTTAGTTTTTACAAGCACTTTTATAGATTCTTATAGCTTCTTGACATCTTCATTCATATTACATACAAGCTCAAAAGATATATCAGAGTATGGCGCTGGCCTGGGGTATACGTGACCCACTGGTCGCTTTCTCTAGTTTCATCTTTTGACTGAAATGTCATGAATTTTTTAAAAACCAATTTACACAAAATCAATCTGACACTGAAATGATACAGAATAAACAAGATCCCAAACATTGGTATAGGAGAGCCTATGATTGAAATATCAAGAACTGCTTAAAAGGCTGTTGAAATGTCAAACACTATTTAGAAAGACACTATTGGTGAAGTGTCAAAATGACAATAGCAAATGACATTAGTCTAAGAATTACATGTACAGTCCAACTCGAGTGTCTCGAACCTTTAGGACTATGAAAATTTGTACACAACATGGGTTGTTGACACACTGAAAGTTGATCATCACGCCGAGTCAGGTGGTGTAAATGGGGATGAATTAGGCATATATTTTCAAACGTCTACAAAATAAAAGGTACACCACAATCTTGTTATAATACACTTCATAAAACAGTTTGGATATAACACGATTTCAAGATGAATCAAAAAAAATATGTAGATTATGTAGAAAAATGACCATAAATGGTCATTTTCCGGATAATCTACACATTTTTTTTGTTTGGATATAACATGGTGGTTTGACTAACACGGTTTCTGCTTTGGAGCCATAGAAAGTGTTACAAAGAGGTTGTGGTGTATTTTCTGTGAGTAATTTTGGTGAATAAACACAACATGCATTTGAAGATAGAATTTGATAAATCTCCCACCCCATTTTTCCCAAATAGATTGATATCTGGAGCTATGGGGATGTTTTTCCCTTAGAACTGGGGCCAGTTGTTCAGAACTAACGATGTCATTAGTGAACGTATTGTGAAAACTTCGATCATTTGGTATGTCAAATATGCTAATATTTTTGCTGAAAAAATGTGAGCAGCTTTTGCTGCAAAAACTGCTCACATTTTTTTTCAGCAAAAATAACAGAATTTTTGATATTGTACTTGCCAGAACAGTTAACCGATTTGACAGAACAGATTTGACCGCTAATGAGCTTGTTAAGCTAACAATGCTTTGAATAACTGGCCCCTTAAGAATAATGGTAAATGTGCCATCATTCCACCATGTTAACAAGTGGCAAACGGTGTGGACTCTGATGACTGTTTGCTCAGGATTATCTGTCCAAATACATATGGTAAATACCGTAATTATCTTTTCAGAGGATACCTTTATTTTGTTATCTGTTTATAGTAGATTAGATAAGGTGGGGTAACTGATGATAATTGCAGGATAGTTTTCCTTATTTTTCAAGGAAAATATATGTTGTGGGTATTCATTTGAACCACCTCAATGAGGCGGTTAAAATGAATACCCACTACATAGGTTTTCGTTTAGAGATAAGGAAAACTATCCATGATTTGTCACCAAATACCCACCTTATCTAGTCTACTGCTATTAATATTTCATTTTATTGCATGTTTATTGTTTGTTTGAGATTTAAATCCCATCAACAACTAAGGTCATATGGAGATTGGATTGAGGTTTAAAGACTCATCTCTTAAGCCTGGAGATTGAAGCCGGGAATCTTACCTACAAACCCCAGGTTTATAAAGCAAGTGGCTTACCCACTACACCATGGTTGTCTTGCTGTGTCACATGGGACCATGGAGATGTAAAACACCATGGCCCAGTTGTTCAAAACTAACATCATCATTCGTTAACATATAGTTAAAACTGTGATCATTCAACACATTTCATGGGGGAAACCCCTAAAGAGGCACACCTTGGCAAACATTGCAGGCCCAGATTAGATGTCACAGAATCAGGGCCTGCACTATTTGCTAACAGACTTTTCCATCAAAAACAGAACAAAAACAAAAAAATAGGCCTGACACCCCTTATATGACAAGTGGACTTGTCCCAACATATAGCAATGGAAGAGTCCACTAGCATAAAATGGGTTAATATGGCAAATACATGTATGCTAAATTTTTGCAGAAAAATGTGAGCAGCTTTTGCAAATGCAAAAGCTGCTCACATTTTTCAGCAAAAATAAAATTTTAGATATTAAACCTGCTAGAATAGTTAACCATTTGACCACTAACAAGCATGTCAAGCTTACGATGCCTTAAAAAACTGGGCCCAGAACATTACTACTACTACACTTCACCATGGAGGAAACTAAATTGCATATGAGCCCCGCCAAGCGAATTTGTGTCTTCGAGCATTCCGTCATGACAAATTTTAACTGCGCATGCCCAGCCATTCAGAGGGGCCAGGGATATGGCTTTCTGTCAGAAGGTTCCTTTTGATTCACTGCTTGTATGAACGAGCAACAAAGGTTCTGGGGAGACTGCGCGGATGCGCAGGCTCGCCTGAACCTTCGCTGCTCGCATAGGCGATAAGTACCAAAATCGCTTGACGGGGCCCATATAATAAAAAAATATTTTCTTTATTATAGGAGGATTACTAAACAGCCAGCCATTGGGACCAGTTTTAACTACAAGATTCTTTTATCTATGGGGAACATTTTTACCAAATTAGATCTACTGTGATAAACTGAACGTTAAACATTCCTTTCCTGAGTATTTATTGTGCATATGGTTTGAAGGCACATTTTTCTTGTCGCAGCTAAATAATGGAGATTGCTCAAAATGGAATGAGTTTGACCATTAACCCATATCTTGCTAAATATTTATTTAAGCCACACCCATTTCTGTCTATCAACCAATCAAATTACTTGATGTAATTTATTGCTACAAATTCATAAACTGAATACCAAACAGTGTAGATCCTGATCAGATGACTTCTTCAAGCCATATGATCTGGATCTACACTGTTTGCAAAGATTGCCAAACAGTGTAGATCCTGATCAGATGGTTCAGAAGCCATCTGATCAGGATCTTCACTGTTTGCAAAGATAGGGGTTGTCATGAACAGCCAGATATGGGTTAACTAGACTGACTTATAGTTGCTGGTCCTTTTATTGGATTTAATCCCTTGTTTAAGAAACAACCAATCAATTCTGACAAAACAAAATTACTGGTTTTGTGTTTTTGTGGAGAATTGGGAACCAGTCAACCATAGTCTGACCATCCTAAGATGGTCAGACTATGGTTGACTGGTTCCCAGCAACTATAGTCAGGCTGGTTAACACTGGAACTCATTCATGGTCAGTAACTAAAGTTTACTGACATTTCTCGAAACTGCTGACATTCCAAGAATGAAGAGAAACTTTGATAGCTCGAACACTGATGGCTCATTTATCATCGCAAATTTGAACTCATGCCATATATTTAGAATAACTTGGTTTTGTTTGATTTGAGGTTTAACGTCCCCGTCAACGCTGTATAGTTCATTTTAGACATGTTGCTTCCAATTTTGTGGGACTTTTACCCAACATTGAGATGAAATGACTTCTCAAGCCCTTTCATCCAATGAAACCAATAGGGTTTGTAAGCATGGATGGTCCGACTCGCACCGCTTTGCCTGGGCAGGCTTAGATTCTCTAAGCGGTTTACCAGTACTCGTGTGCGGTCGGATTCAGCTCTGTGTGGAAGCATCATGCAGCCCATTTATTTCTACAAGCCCCGATGGGCAGGCGCTTTAGAATAACTTGGGATTCTTGAAAAGGTATGTTGTATGTACTCAGTAGAATCGCCTCAATGAGGCAATTCTAATGAGCACAACCTGCTTGTACATTTATTTTATGAAGGATTGGAAAGTCATCCTTTATGAAGGGTGGAAAAGACATCCTTAACCCATTGCGTGCAGGGAAGCCCCTAAAGGGGTACCTTGGCAAACAGTGCATGCCCAGATCAGATGCTGCAGAATGCAGCATCTGATCAGGGCCTGCACTATTTGCTAATAGAATTTTCTGTCAAAAATAGAACTAGAGCGAGCAGTCGATGGCAAGCCATCGCAAATTCCCGCACTTTCTCCCCTGTGGGTGGAGCCAATTTTAATGTTGCTCTCACATGCTCTAATTATGTAAGGAAGCAAAGTACCAAATTGGGTTTCATTCCGAATGGAGGTTAAGGAGGAGATAGCGTGTCGGACGGACGGAGGCGTTCACAATATCCCCAACGCTTTCTTTAAAAGTGTGGGGATAATAAAAACAAAACAAATAGGCCTGACACCCCTTATATAACATATGGACTTGTCCAACATATAGCAATGGAAGAGTCCACCAGCATACAATGGATTAAGTCAACCTTATCATGCCTCATTGCCTGGTGCTATGGTCAACCCTCAGTTATTCAAACTACAAATTTTCATTGTTCCAGAGGTATTTGTCTTTTGAGCTATTTAAGTTAATCTGTAATCATAGCAACAGGTAAGGTTCGTATTTTGTGAGAATTGAAGGATAGCTTTCACCAGTTCTCCATAAAAACCTGTGTTGTGGGTATTCGTTAGAACCGCCTCAGCGAGGCCATTCTAATGAGTACCCACAACATAGCTTTATATGGAGAAATAAGGAAAACTATCCTTCAGTTATCACAAAATACCCACCTTATCTAGATCTGTTGCTATGACTGTAATTTCAAAGCAATAAAGCACATCATTATATGGTAACACTGCTGTTGGGGCCCAAAACAGAAACTGAATAAGTTGAACAACTGTGTGATATCCAAACCAAATTGTGTAGATTACAGTAAAACCTGTCTTAGTGGCCACCTCTATTAAGCAAGCAACCTGCCTTAAGCAAGCAGGCATTTAGTTCCCGAAAAAGGAAACTGCATTAAAATTCACCTGTGTTAAGCAAGCGCCTGTCTTAAACAAGCACTTTTTGAATATCCCAAAGGTGCTTGCTTAATACAGGTTGGACTGGATATAGAAAAACGACTATTTATGGTCATTTAGCTATATAACCTATACATTTTTGGGAGTCTATCTTATCTTTATATTGTAATATCCAAAATCAGCTTATAATGGACAGTTTTATAAAGCGGCTTATGTGTACAAACCCCTTTATTCTCTTTATCACACTGTTGTTGGGGTCAAAATAAGAAACTGTTTGTTAAACAAGCAAGTTTTATCCAAACAAAAAGTGATTATTTATTGTCATTCATCATAAAAACACGCCTATACAATTATGACCCTCTTGAACCCTACTTTTATATAGTAGAACTGGGGTTTACAGGGGTACACCTTATTTTTGTTATTTCTACTTTAAAATATAGAGTGTGGGTACCCGTTAGAACCGCCTCATTGAGGTGGTTCTAAGGTGTTCCCACACTCTATATTTCGAGCAGGATTAAGAAAAAATATCACAATTTTCCATCAGAAAAAACGTTTATTTTTTGGGGGGTAAAATTTACAATGTATTTGAATAGGCATGTTTTTGTAATTTTGTGTATAATTTATACGGTTTGTGGGATTGAGTATCCGCCCATCGGGGCGTGAAGAATTATATGGGCTGCATGATGCTTCCACGCAGAGCTGAATCGGACCCGCACATGAGTACTGGTAAACCGCTTAGAGGATCTAAGCCTGCCCAGGAAAAGCGGTGCGCACGAGTCGGACCGTCCATGCTTATAAACCCTATTGGTTTCATTGGGCGGCAGGGCTTGAGATGTCATTTCATCTCAAGGTCGGGTAAAAGTGCCACAAAATTGGAAGCAACGTCTCCAAAATGACCTTTACAGTGTTGACGGGGATGTTAAAACTCAAATCAAACAAACAAACACACATGCAGCTGAGTGCATTCTTTCATATCTCCAAAATGATTAATTTTAGATGAAAATTCTTTATATTTTTATTATATAAACTCCAGTCATTGAGGCAGTTCTAATGAGTACCCACAACCTATGTCCAGGAACAGAAATAAACTAAATAATTTATACTCCTGTAAATGCCATATACAGTAAAATTCCTATATGAAGACCAACTTTGGGACAGTTCAAAAGTGGTCTTTAAGACCACTTTTGAAGTCCCAAAGGTGGTCCCTGACCAGAGGACACTTTATGCAGAAAAGACAAAGAATGAATAAATGCAGCCTACTAAATGATCTTTTTAAAGCAGAATTAGTCTTAATTTTAGGTGGTCTTAATAGCGGAACTTCACTGTATATATAGTGGGGGTGTAGAGGGGTGTTCATTATATGGACTTGTTTAAGTGATGAAACTGCAATATTCAAAATGATGTTACAATGCACAGTGTTATAAACACATTTAAGTGTATCTTTGACATAGTGAGAAAATGTGTGTTTTTTGCCTAATAACCCTCTCAGGTCATGTAATGCCAGTCAGCTACATACAAATTCCTGGACAAGCTTAGACCTTCTAAGTGGTAAACCAGTATTTGGCAACAGAAACTTACAAGAGCCAGTGGGTACACAATCAACCAGCCATCTCGAGCCTTCTCCAAACAGATGGGGAATAAGGATAGAAAAAATAGTATACAAAATAAATGAAAAGCAGCCAACCCATTCTGCATCTGCTGCAAGCATAGCTTTGGTCAGAAGTAGTGGCCCACTCCAACCCCTCAGAATTACAGCATATATGTTTGTGGTCCTTTGACCAAAAGAAGTTCAAAAGATACAGATTTGTCTATGCACATGTCCTGAGCCATTAACCCATGGTATGCTTGTCTTGCTATATGTTGGACAAGGAAAAATTTCGTCCTTTAGAATAGCGATGTCCGTGCGGGCAGTCGCATCCCGGTCTACCTTTTGGTTAACCTTTTTTTAAAAACCCGTCCATAATGCCATTTGGTGTTTTTCTTGTCATTCTCTTTTTGATGGAAAATTCTGTTAGCAAATAGTACAGGCCCTGAACAGACGCCGCTGATCTGGGCCTGCACTGTTTGCTAAGGTACCCATTTAGGGCTTTCCAGTATATAATGGGTTAATGTTTGCACTGATGATAAACTGGGGTACATTTGTTAGATCTTGACAGCCAAGGCTCTGGGCACACTGATCTGTGCCTTTGTTATAGAAACCAGTTTCTCACAAAATGGCATATTTTGGTTACTTGTTAAGTTACTTTTTGTGTGAGTGCATATTCTAGTACATATATTTCAGTATTATCTTTGCATTACATCACAAACACTTGAAAATAGACTATATGGAAAACTCCATTAGAGAGAAAAATGGGGTTTGCATGAGTATATAGTAAACTTCTGCTAGAAAGAGCATCCAAAATAAACTTGAACAAACCATTAAACCAAAAAGACCCCACAAAACCCACTTTATATAGAGAATACTGGGGTTTACAGGGATATACATTATTTTGCTGGTTTCTGCTCCAAGACATAGGCTGTGGGTACTCGTTAGAGCCGCCTCAATAATGAGCACCCACAACCTATGTTATGAGTTTAAAGAAAAAAATACGACAAATTTTCATAGGAAAAATTACCATTTTGGTGGTATGAAAGCCGAATGCACTGTGTTATATGGTTTGTTATCTAATGCATGAGTGGTCATTTCAGATGAGATTTATGGAATGGACCTCCGCAGATTTGCATAATTTTCATATCAAGTCATTTTGATGTTTATTGTAAATTTCTGGTTTTATATCAGATTTTTAGCTCACCAGAGCAGGGAGCTTATAGGATAGGCAGTTGTCCGTCTGCGTCGTCTGCGTCTGCGTCTTCGTCTTCGTCAACATTTTCAAACGACATCTCCTCTGAAGCCACTGGGCCGATTCAGCCCAAATTTCATCTGTAGCATCCTTGGGTTGGGGGATTGAAAGTTTGTGTTTTTTATGAAATTCGGCTCATTGGTTTGGTTGCTATGGCAACTTAGAGTTTCCATAGACTTATAATGGGGAAAATTGAAAAATGGCATTTACTGCCAAGCCACTGCAGATATTTTAACAAAACTTTCATAGAAATATTCCTTAGGCAATCTACTATCTGCCATATGATTTTAGGCCTACTGCTCATTTGTATTGGTTGCCATGGAAACCAAAATGAAAAAATAGAAAAAAAAAATACTTAAAAAATCATCTCCTCAGAAACCGTATGCTCTATGAGGCTGAAAGTTTATGGAAATATTCACCATATTTGCCTTTACAGGTTTTGTGTTTTTATGAAATTCGGCTCTTCAGTTTGGTTGCTATGGCAACTTAGATTTTCCATAGACTTATAATGGGGAAAATTGAAAAATGGCATTAACTACAAAGCTTTGCAGATATTTTGACAAAACTTTCATAGAAATGTTCCTTTAGTAAACTTCTCTCAGCCATATGCTTTTATGTCAACCTGGGGGTCCAGTAGGTTGTGCCGGGGCCATGCCCCGCCCCCAGTACTTCATAAAATGACTGATATCTCAGAAACCTTACAGATCCCCAACCGTAAACCATATATATTCTTGTTCCTATTGATAAGACGCATTCAGTGACACCAACCTGGAGGTCCTCCGGGATGTGCCGAGGCCATTCCCCACCCCCTCCACTTCATAAAAGGCCCAATATCTCGGAAACCATTCAGATCCCCACCCCTGAACCCTATATACTCTTGTTCCTTATGATAAGGCGCATTCAGTGACATCAAACTGGGGGTCCCCCGGGATGCGCCGGGGCCATGTCCCGCCCCTCCATTTCATAAAAGGCCCAATATCTCGGAAACCTTACAGATCCCCACCCCTAAACCATATATATTCTTGCTCCTTATGATAAGACGCATTCATTGACCCCAAATTGGGGGTCTTCCGGGTGCGCCGGAGCCATGCCCCACCCCTTCACTTCACAAAAGGCCATATATCTCAGAAACTGTTCAGATCCCCACCCCTAAACCATATATGTTCTTGTTCATTATGATGAGACACATTCAGTGACACCAACCTGGGGGTCCCCAGGGATGTGCTGGGGCCATGCCCCACCCCCTCCATTTCATAATATCACAATATCTTGGAAACCTTACAGATCCCCACCCCTAAACCATATATATTCTTGTACCTTATGATAAGACACTTTCATTGACACCAACCTGGGGGTCTCCCTGGGCCTTGCCCCACCCCTGCACTTCACAAAAGGCCTTATATCTCAGAAACTGTTCAGAACCCCACCCCTAAACCTTATATATTCATCTTCCTTATGATAAGGCACATCCATTGACACCAGCTTGTGAGTCCCCGGGGCATGCCCGGGCCTTGCTCCACCGCTTGACTTCATTAAAAGCCACATATCTCAGAAATAGTTCAGATCCCCACCCCTAAACCATATATATTCTTGTTCCTTATGATAAGACTCATTCAGTCACACCAACTTGGGGGTCTCTTTGTGCTGAGGCAATGTGCCCCGCCCTTCCACTTCATAAAAGGCCATATATTTCAGAAACCATTCAAATCCCCACCCCATATTCATATATGTTCATGTTCCTTATTATTAGCACACCTACTGTAGGGGTGTCCGCAGTGGCCAGTCCTCTCCTTTCCACTTCATGAAAGGATATCTTGGAAACCGTTCAGATTCCCACCCCTAAACCATATATATACTTGGTCCTTATGATGAGACACATTTAGGGACAACAATCTTGGGCTTTCCTGGGAACGACAGGGCATGCTCCAACCCCTCCACTTATATCTCCAGCCATGCAGATCCCCACTGCTAAACCATATATATTCTTGTTCTTTGTGATAAGACACATTTAGTGATACCAACCAGGGCTCCATTGGGTCCATGCCCCACCCCCTCTACTTCATAAAAGGCCTAATGTTTCATATACTGAGTCCACATTGATGCTCATTTGGATATGGGGGTTCATTTGGCAGATTAAAATGATATCATGTTAAAATACATGGCTGCAATTTGGCAGTGCCCACCTGAGCTCTGGTGAGCATAGTGGCCCATGGGCCTCTTGTTAGCTTACCAGAGCCGAAGGCTCCAGGGGAGCTTATAGGATAGGCAGTTGTCCGGCGTCGTCGTCGTTGTCGTCGTCTGACGTCAACACTTTCAAACATCTTTTTCTCTGAAGCCACTGGACCGATTCAGCCCAAATTTTATCTGTAGCATCCTTGGGCTGGGGGATTGAAAGTTTGTGTTTTTTATGAAAATCGGCCCATTAGTTTGGTTGCTATGGCAACTTAGAGTTTCCATAGACTTATAATGGGGAAAATTGAAAAATGGCATTTACTGCCAAGTCATTGCAGATATTTGGACAAAACTTTTATAGAAATGTTTCTTGAGTAAAATTCTTTCAGCCATATGCTTTTATGCCAACCTGAGGGTCCCCCAGGTTGTGCCGGGGCCATGCCCCACCCCCTCCACTTCATAAAAGGCCATATATCTCAGAAACCATTCAGATCCCGACCCCTAAACCATATATATTCTTGTTCCTATTGATAAGACGCATTTAGTAACACCAACCTTGGGGTCCTCAGGGATGCGCCGAGGTCATGCCCCACCCCCTCCACTTAATAAAAGGCCCAATATCTCGGAAACCATTCAGATCCCCACCCCTAAACCATATATATTCTTGTTCCTTATGATAAGACCCATTCAGTGACATCAACCTGGGAGTCCCCTGGATGCACCGGGGCCATGCCCCACCCCCTCCATTTCATAAAAGGCCCAATATCTCGTAAACCTTACAGATCCCTGCTCCTAAACCATATATATGCGTGCTTCTTATGATAAGACACATTCATTGACACCAACCTGGGGGTCCTCAGAGATGCGCTGGGGCCTTGCCCCACCCCTCCACTTCACAAAAGGCCATATATCTCAGAAACTGTTCAGATCCCCACCCCTAAACCATATATATTCTTGTTCCTATTGATAAGACGCATTCATAACACCAACCTGGGGGTCGTCAGGGATGCGCACAGGTCAGGCCCCACCCCCTCAACTTTATAAAAGGCCCAATATCTCGGAAACCATTCAGATTCCCACCCCTAAACCATATATATATTCTTGTTCCTTTTGATAAGACCCATCCAGTGACATCAACCTGGGAGTCCCCTGGATGCACCGGGGCCATGCCCCACCCCCTCCATTTGATAAAAGGCCCAATATCTCGGAAACCTTACAGATCCCCGCCCATAAACCATAATATATGCTTGCTTCTTATGATAAGACACATTCATTGACACCAACCTGGGGGTCCTCAGAGACGGGCTGGGGCCTTGCCCCACCCCTCCACTTCAAAAAAGGCCATATATTTCAGAAACTGTTCAGATCCCCACCCCTAAACCATATATATTCTTGTTCATTATGATAAGACGCATTCAGTAACACCAACCTGGGGGTTCCCAGGGATATGCTGGGGCCATGCCCCACCCCCTCCATTTCATAATATCACAATATCTCGGAAACCCTACAGATGGCCACCCCTTAACCATATATAGTCTTGTTCCTTATGATAAGACACATTCATTGACACCAACCTGGGAGTCTCCCTGGGCCTTGCCCCACCCCTCCACTACACATAAGGCCTTATATCTCAGAGAATGTTCTTAGCCCCACCCTAAACCATATATATTCATCTTTCTTATGATAAGACGCATTCAGTGACACCAGCTTGGGAGTCCCCGGGGCACGCCCAGGCCATGCCACACCGCTTTACTTCATTAAAAGCCATATATATCAGAAATAGTTCAGATCCCCACCCCTAAACCATATACTTGTTCCTTATGATAAGACTCGTTCAATCACACCAACCTGTGGGTCACTTTGTGCTGAGGCAATGTGCCCCGCCCTTCCATTTCATAAAAGGCTTTATATTTCAGAAACCATTCAAATCCCCACCCCATAATCATATATGTTCTTGTTCCTTATTATTAGCACACCTACTGTAGCGGGGTCCGCAGGGGCCATTCCTATTTCATAAAAGGGCCTCAAATCTCTGAAACCGGTCAGATTCCCAGCACTGAACCATATATATACTTGGTCCTTATGATAAGACACATTTAGGGACAACAGTTTGGGCTTTCCTGGGATCAACAGGGCATGCCCCAACCCCTCAACTGTTAAAGAGGCCTTACAGATCCCCACTGCTAAACCATATATATTTTTGTTTCTTATGATAAGACGCATTTAGTGATACCAACCAGGGCTCCATTGGGTCCATGCCCCACCCCCTCTACTTCATAAAAGGCCTAACTTTTCAGATGCTGAGTCCACATGGGTGCTCATTTGGACATGGGGGTTCATTTGGTGGATTAAAATGATATCATGTTAAAATACATGGCTGCCATTGGGCAGGATGGGCAGTGCCCACCTGAGCTCTGGTGAGCATAGTGGCCCATGGACCTCTTGTTAAATGGTTTTATATCAGATTTTTAAATCAAATTGTCAAAGAAGTTCAAAAGAATTTTATTTACAAGCATAGTGTTGTCATGGCCAGCATCATGACATTACCTGCCAGTAACCATGTGTCATTCAGTGTGGTCATTTGATTTTTATCACATGACAGCATCAACGTCATATTATAATAGGAGATTAACCCCAAAAATGCCAATCACAACAATTGTCATCTGCTTTGTCGTCTGCCATTTACTTTAAAAGTCATCTTTGCAAACAGTGTGGACCCAGATCTAGGAGCAGTCTGATCTGGGTCCACACTGTTTGCCTGTACGCTAAAATGTTTTTAAAAAGATTGTAAGAGGAGTCAGCAGACGACATAAGCAGACAACATTTTCAGATGTAGTTTTTCATGGCATCTTAAGGGTTAGCAGAATGAAAAGATTAGCAAATTATATTTCAGGCAGATAAGTATAATTAAATACTCGGAACATGAATTTTTTTATCATAATCAATTGTACTGTAGTTATTCTAGAATTGAATGATTTCTAGGAAACAGGATAAACCTACAGGGTAGGCAACTCTTTCAAAACGGTTTTGTTTCTCTTATTATAGTGGAACTTTGAAAATTCCAACACATGTGTCTTGGTTTCCATGGCCAGTTGAAACTTGCTCATGAGGCCCTATTGAATTATTCTAATAACTCCAGATACCCATTTACCGTAATGATAATAAGTATTGGGAAAAATATGCCTAAGCAAACAGTGCAGACCCAGAACAGACTGCTCCTTCAGGAACAGTCTGATCAGGGTCTACACTGTTTGCCATTTCGTCTGCACCTTTTGGACTCCTATCTGGATCATCAAAAACACATTATTTAAAATTTTAGGAGAATTTCAAAATTTCCTCAAGGTGTCCGAATTTTAGGATTTACAGTATTTATTCTAGAATTGAATGACTTCTAGGTACAGGGAAGGCCGTTCTTTCAAAAATGTTTTGTTTCTTTTATAGAGGAACTTCAAAAATTGGAACACAGGTGTCTCCTTTACAATGACCAATTCAAACTTGCTCTTGAGGCCCAATTGAATTCTTCAAATAGCTCCTGATGCCTGTATACTGTAAAAATCCTACGTATCGGGACAAATATGCCTAAGCAAACAGTGAAGACCCAGATCAGACTGCTCCTGAAGGAGCAGTCTGATCAGGGTCTACACTGTTTGCCATTTCGTCTGCACCTTTTGGACTCCTTGCTGGATCATGAAACAAATTTGTAAAAAATTTTAGAATTACAGCAAGTCCTCAAGGTGGCTGAATTTTAGGATTTTGACAGTATTTATTCTACAATGACTTCTAGGTACAGGGAAGGCAGTTCTTTCAAAAATGTTTTGTTTCTCTTATAGAGGAACTTCAAAAATTCGAACACAGGTGTCTCGTTTGAAATAACCAATTCAAACTTGCTCTCAAGGCCCAATTGAATTCTTCAAATAGCATGATGCCCATATACAGTAGAACTTCGATGGCTCGAACACTGATGGCTCGTGTACCATGGATGAGTCGAACCCATTCTTGAGCCCCTAGCGAAATCCTCTTCATAAGAAATAGTGCGGGATAATTATGGAGATTTTTGTCTTTTATCTTGTAAATGTATGCTGTGTGTACTCATTAGAATCGCCTCAGTGAGACGATTCTAATGTGTACACACAGCATACACATTCATTATAGAACATCAAAAAGATGTCTAAAAGTATCTCGCTATGCCTCCTGACAGTAACCTCAGTGGCTCGAACTACCGCTGTCTCGAACAAATTTTCATGGTCCCAAATGGGTTCGAGCCATCGAAGTTCTACTTTACTGTAAAAATGCTAAGTATTGGGACAAATATGCCTAAGCAAACAGTGCAGACCCAGATCAGACTCAGTCTGATCAGGGTCTACACTGTTTGCCATCAGAACCAGATCAGACTGCTCCTTCGAGCAGTCTGATCGGGGTCTACACTGTTTGCAATTTCATCTATACTTCTGGACTCCTTGCTGGATCATGTAACAAATTAAAAATTTTAGGAGAATTACAGCAAGTCCTTAAGGTGTTTGAATTTTTAGTATTTTTACAGTAAGTAGGATAATTTAGGGAGTATTCTTTTCTGATTTCATCTTGAAAATGTATGTTGTATACATACACATTAGAACTGCCTCATTGAGGTAAATCTAATGTGTACATGCATTGTTTTATAGAAGATGAAAAGCTATCTTTAAGACATCCCCATCTTGATTATGCTATGATTAACTCTCAGTACTTCAAACTATCCCTATCACAAACAAATTCTCATGACCCTGAAAGTATTTGAGGTATTATTATAGGGGTAGCTATCTGTCTATCTGTTATCCTGCATCACGCTCTCGCGAGGATTATGTGTAGCTGCGCATGTCAGAAAAAAGAAAAGGAGGATAGAAGAAAAAGTGTTAGATTTTAGAAGGGTTTAAGAGTAAAAACAGTAAGTGTTAGTAGAAAAGAGATTTAAAGCTGGTAAAAACAATATTTCATGGTTCATGGCATTGGATGTTGGAAGGTGCATATGGCTGATGTGGTGGAATCGAGATCAGAGCAAACAACAGCCTGAGAAGGTAGATAATTCCACTGTACAGCAGCCAAAGGAAAGAAACTGTATTTGTAGTAACTCGCAGTAGTAGGAATTTGTACAAAGTGCGTAGGATGCATGTTTTTAGTGGTTCTGAGTGGGTGTCAGATATATAGTGGCAATGGTTTCTCAACAAGGCCATAAACTATCTTGTAGAACAATAATATGGGGCGTGCTTCAGCAGGACTGTTCCAAGGATCTCCAGCCAAGAGCATTTAGCATCTGTGTCCCACTACTGTATGAAGAGTAGTCATTTTTGACCCATCTAGGTGCTCTTCTTCCGATTTTGGTAATGTTGGACTGGGTAAATGGGCTTCACACAGGGGAGGCAAACTCGACTTGTGGTCTGACCAAAAGCGTCTTTTTACTATCAAGGCCCAAATTAGTGATTTACTAGTTTGAGCCCTGATAGTAAAAAAGATGTTTTTTTTTTAAACTTTGTCTACAAGTTTCTAAACATGTTTTATGATGGTGGTAAGTGTTCCAGACATAGCAAAAATAACTTTCAAAAAAAAAAACTGTTAGCAAGTGGCCTGACCTCAAGCATCTGTGTTGACATCTGGCTTTCCTGTCATAATGACAAGACATTTGAATATGTTTTCAAATTTATAGCTTTCATGATAACAAATGTGCTTTCATCTTTTATTCAACTATATTTGGAGATGGAAAGTTTGAAACTATCCTATTTCCTTAACCAGACCAGTTACTTTACTGATGTTTTCAGAGTTTCAAGTATGAATATTCGGTAGCAGAGACTATGCTGAAATCATACTGACTACAAAAGTCATGTTTTCTGGAAAAGCCCTTTTTCTGCTAGGATGTGTTATAGTTAAAACAAAACGACCTGAGACTGATGAACTCTATTAACATAATTTCACACCTGACTGAATGCATTTATCTTCGTCGTTTTCCGAAGATGGCGATATTGTTATACAATACATAGAGGTTGGTAAATGGGTTGTTATTCACTTGATGCTGAAAATTCTCGAGAAGTTTACGAGAGCGGACGTATTAGGCGATAGGATTGACTAATTTATTCCTTGCATAAAGGTCAGTCTCCTGTCCAGTTGTTCGAACTATACAAAAGGAAGATAGGCAAATAGCCAAACAGTCTGATTTTGGAAATGTTTGTTGCAGATATAGCTTAGTTACCATCACGAAAACACACGTTTATTATTTTGACCCCTTTGAACGCCACTTTTATATAGTAAAACTGGGGTTTGCTGGGGTAAAACTTATTTTCTTATTTCTGCTCTAAAATATAGATTGTGGGTACTAGTTAGAACCGCCTCCTCAAGGCGGTTCTAACGAGTACCCACAATCTATATTTTGAGCAGAAATAAGAAAAATATTACAATTTTCCATCCTAAAATTTACATATTTTCGGCGATAAAGATTGCAATGTATTTGTATAGTTGTGTTTTCGTAATGAATGAAGACTTCTTTTTTTCCTGCAAAGGAAATCAGTTTTATCCTCTTTTAACATCATCCACATCATGAGAAAACCTGTTTAAGCCTTTTGTGAGCAATAAAGATGCAGATCAGCCTGCACATCTGTGCTTCTGTTTGCAGCTTGGATAACTCAATAGCTTTCTGTATCTAAAATTTCAAGATCCTTGCTAGTGGGGCAGTTTACATGTATGCATAGCAACAGATATGGTGGGTATTTTGTGATAACTGAAGGATAGTTTTCCTTATTTCTCCATATAAAACTTTGTTATGGGTATTCATTAGAACCGCCTCAGCAAGGCGGTTCTAATGAATACCCACAACATAGGTTTTTATGGAGAACTGACAA